>CM077162.1:75206560-75734571 GCA_039583875.1 Platanthera guangdongensis | reverse complement strand
GTTGCTATACATGAAGAATATATAATTGGCAATATCATTCCAATATAATATATACTATATATAATAGGTATAATAGAATACCTAATATATAACATTTAATATAATTATAATATATAAACATGCGGAGCTCAGAACCTCCCATGACTCCACCATGAGGCCCCTAGTATGGGTTTTGCCACTGGGTCGACCCTGAACACAAAAGTGTGTCGTACTGATTGTGTGGGAACCGTCCCAAAGTAGATTCCAATAAGCCGGTACCATAGGCTTTCATTATAACTCCATGACCCCATCACAACATCACTAACCTATTAGAGGGTCCAGTAGAGCCATAAAGACCCATAGGGTCAACTAAAAAGGTCAAGTTGATCAAGGTCAATCCAAGCCCTAATTTGGTCAAACTGAGCTCACCATGCCCATTGACCTCCCCTTAGCCAAAGGACCCACCTAGACCTTCCCAAGCCTAAGGGAGGCCAATGGGTCACCAAGGACCCATTGGTATTAACCAAAGAGGCTAAGTTGACCCAAGTCAACCCCACCACTAAAAAGGTCAAAGTGCCCGAACTAAGGGTCAAGTGACCTACAAGATGCCCAATCAACCCTACCTAAGACTTCCTAGACCTTAAGGGAGGCCAGTGGGTCACCAAGAACCCATTGGGGTCAACCCAAATGGTCAATTTGACCAAGGTCAACTCAATCCTTGAAATAGATCAACTAGATCAAATGGGCTGACTCAAGCTCAGCCCAATCCACCTTGGGCTAAAACCTTATTTTCATGAATAATATGAGCTAATGGGCTTCCATTAGGCTGGATTAGTCATCAAATTCAGCCTTGATGACTAGGAGAGAGAGAAAAGCATTCTTCCCCTTTAATGGAGGAGAGAGAGAGAGAGAGAAGAAAGAGCGAGAAATGGTCATTCATGGTGATTGAATGTCATTGACTCCTCATTTCCTCTCCCGATTGATGTTCATTCACTCCCTCTATCAGTTATGGGAGGTTTTCTGATGGATTCATGCCTAGGGAAGGAGAACCACTTTGGCCGAAATGACCTTTAGTGCCATTAATGGTCATTGGATGCTAGACCCTTCCCTCCCCCATTTGATGATTTTAAAAACTCCCTATGTCAGGAGTAACAGTTTCCACACTTTACCTGTAGGAGTAAAGGCCTTTGACAGTGCTGTTTCAGAACACCCGGAAGCTCAAGATCCGGCCATGGCAATCCGACGATCGGCCCGCCTGCAGCTCTCCAGCAGGTCCTCTTCTAATCCTGTATGGGTTAGATCTTAGGAATCCTTAGAGATGAGAATCGGGCTCAATTGAGCACGATCCAATGGAATTTTTCCACTGGTTTTCGGTGAAAATGAAAGTGTCGGGTTTGCCGGAATCCGCCGTCTTCGGCGGCCAAACCACCTCCGATCGATAGCCCTCACCTCAACGGAGGTGGTGGTGGCGTGGTTGGTCAGGGAGGTGGCCAGGTGGCCGGCAAATTGACTTGGAAGTGCTCCAAGTAAGGTTAATCACAGCCTTTGGCTGGAGGAAGAATAAAGCAAGGAGTCACACGATCATGTTTTAAGATTCGTGCCATTAATTCATCTTATCTCATTTTTGTCACCGTTATAAGGCTGTTTAAAATTAATTATTAAACATAGCTAGGGGCCTATTCAGGAAAAGTGACCAATATGAAAATTGTAGCCCTATGAGTATAGTTTAATTAAAATTTGTTTGAACCAATTTGGAGTTCATGTCAGACGACAACACTCTTGTTGGTGAGGTCTATACCTAGGCTTGTTCAGAGATTGTTTTGAGTGCTTCAACCTATCCAGTCAACCAAATGACTTGAGATTTTGGTTGGTGGTCATTCTTACCTATACCTAGAACATATCTAAAAATGGAAATTTTTGGAGAACATTTTCATAAAGTTTTTGTACAAATTTAATAATCCATGTATGAATTATTTAAGTGATCTACTGACCTCTAAACCCACCAAACTTTTGTGGCAGTCTCACAGGGTCATATTGTGACTTTGATAAAAATCTCAAGCCCAATTGGGTTTGATTTGATTAGGCTTTGGTGAGACCAAAGTGTGACCCTTAAAGGGGTAAATTAGGGCAGGGTGTGCTTGAGGCTTGGAGGGGCCAATTCTCAACCAAAGGGTTGGGACCTTGGTCAGAGCACCAGATTAGTTTAAACACCCCCTCATGGATTTTGAGATGGATTGGGGTGGATTTACCCATTACGCGTAATGGGATCGGTGCGCGGGGATCGAGCGCGGTGATCCCACGCGCGGTCAATCCCATGATCCTACCTCTTTTGAGGTGGGGATCATGTGTGATTTTGTGCGCACTCAATTCAATAAAATGAGATTCATCCCCAACAAATATAAGTATATAATATAGTATATTAATATAAATGTTTTAATATAAGTATATATCAATATACTGTCTGAACCTCTCCTGATATATGATACTAATATAAGTTTATTATATTAATATAAATAAAATATACTGTTCATCTCCTTTTTCACTTCATGCCATCCATCCATGTTAGGATTTCTCAGGGGAGGAGCAGCCAGCCGGCTGATGACGGACGGCGGAGGGCGAGGATATTAGCATGTGGAGCTCTGTCGAGCTCGTGGAGCTCGAGCTCGAGCCCATTAAACAAGCCCCTTAAACACAGGCTCGTCGAGCTCAAGCTCAAAAAAAAAAGCGAGCTTGAGCTCGAGCGGGCTATTTTTGCCGAACTCAACTCGAGCTCGGCTCGTTTGCAGCCCTAACCTCATACCACTCAAGTTAAAGCACGGCATTCCTTATATATATAATTTATTTTCTTTGCAAACAAAAGAATGCTAATTCCCTGTTTCTGGCAGGGTATAGTGAATTTATCTTCATGTAAAAAAAAATAAACATCGCCATGTAGGTTTAACCAGCCTAAAAGATGGTTTGATACAACATTGTTGTTCCTAAGCAAGCCTACTAGGCTAAATATATACGCAAAACTCAAAAGCCATTAACAAAGAGTACTACAAATTCTCTTGATTCTCATTTTCAATGCATTTCATCTTCTTTTACCTGCAACACATCCCAATATATGAGTAACATAGTGCATTCAAAGAGAGGTTGAGGGAATATATATTTAAAATCATGAATAAATACAGTAAAGTGGGACTATAGATACTATATTCTTGTTGTCATAAGAGAATGGCAAATTAACATAATAATTAAAAGATAAAACAGGATGTTGAATGGCATACATCATTTCTTACACTTAACTCAAGTTCAAATCTCATTTCTATTCACAAAAGTACAATTTGGCCTACATAATGTCACGGCCCGCCATCTTCTGTCTGCACATGACAAGTTTGGTGCTAACCCGGGAAAAATCATAGAATCATAGGAATATAAAAGTCTTGAGAACCCTTGTATATAAGAAGAGACGTGAATATGATTTGAGAATTCTATGATGGTCTGAGAAGAATACTCTGTAATATGATAGACGAATCAAGAAAATTATAAATACAAGAGATATATAAAATAATTTATAGTATGCATTCTAGATCTTTACACATTTTGTTGGAAAAATTCTTTGAGGCCTATAAAAAGGAAAACACTCTTCATTTGTAACCATACATGTTTTGAACAAGTAAAAGAGTTCCTTGAGTTCTCTTTTCTTTTGTGTGTTCTCTTAAGTTGATTCTCCACTTTTTTATTGGAAAAAATTTTTATGATTTATCTTAACAATTATTTTAAGTGATTTCACATCATAGGTTCTGTACAACCCGTATTCGCGAATAGTGGCCCCAAACAGGCGCAAGCCTTGTGCACATTTTTAAGTTTTTTGGGAGTTTTGCACACTTGAAGGCCATTTTAGGTGGATCTGCGTAACATACTAGTAGGGGGATGAAATATCTGCTAACTCCCCCCCCCCCCCCCCCCCCCCCCGCGACCCTTTGAAGAGTCGCAAGCAGGCCGCCCAGCTCGCCAGCAGGCCACCCAGCTCGCAAGCAGGCCGCCGTCTCGCCAGGGCTCAGCTCGCCAGACCGCCGCCTCCGCAGCTCGCCGGCCGTCTCGTCAGGTCTCAGCTCGCCAGACCGCCGCCTCGCCCAGGCCGCCGTCTCGCCAGTGCTCAGCTCGCCAGACCGCTGCCTCGTCAGGGCTCAGCTCGCCAGGCCGCCGTCTCGCCAGGGCTCAGCTCGCCAGGCCGCCGTCTCGCCAGGGCTCAGCTCGCCAGACCCCGCCTCGCCAGGGCTCAGCTCGCCAGGCCGCCGTCTCGCCAGGGCTCAACTCGCCAGACCGCCTCCTCGCCCAGGCCGTTGTCTCTCCAGGGCTCAGCTCGCCAGACCGCCGCCTCGCCAGGACTCAGCTCGCCAGGCGGCCCGTCTCGCCAGGGCTCAGCTCGCCAGACCGCCCCTCGCCCAGGCCGCCGTCTCGCCAGGGCTCAGCTCGCCAGACCGCCGCCTCGCTAGGGCTCAGCTCGCCAGGGCTCAAATCGCCAGACCGCCGCCTCGCCCAGGCCGTCGTCTCGCCAGGGCTCAGCTCGCCATATCGCCGCCTCGCCAGGGCTCAGCTCGCCAGCTCAGCTCGCCAGACCGCCGCCTCGCCCAGGCCGTCGTCTCGTCAGGGCTCAGCTCGCCAGACCGCCGTCTCGCCATGGCTCAGCTCGCCAGACCACTGCTCCCATGCCTCAGCTCGCCAGACTGCCGTCTCGCCAGGGCTCAGCTCGCCAGACCGCCGCCTCGCCCAGGCAGCCGTCTCGCCAGGGCTCAGCTCTCCAGACCGCCGCCTCGCGGGCTCAGCTCGCCAGACCGCCGCCTCGCCCAGGCCGTCGTCTCGCCATGGCTCAGCTCGCCAGACCGTCTCCTCGCCAGGGCTCAGCTCGCCAGACCACCGCCTTGCCCAGGCCGCAGTCTCGTCAGGGCTCAGCTCGCCAGACCGCCGCCTCGACAGGGGTCAGCTCGTCAGACCGCCGTCTCGCCAGGGCTCAGCTTGCCAGACCGCCGTCCCATCCAGCAGGCCTCCTGCCCTCCCAGGCCCCCCCCCCCCCCCGCTTCCCTCCCAGGCCCCCCCCCCCCCCGCTTCCCGTCTAACCGTCAGGCGCCCGGTTTGAGAGACTACCCCAGGTGTACTACAATTAGCTGCTTAGAACAGCGGGATTTAGCTGTTGGCAGGCCGATCTTGGGGCATTTTTGTAATTCTCAGAGAAGTGGAGGTTGTTATTTGCAAACCATCCCAAAGAAAAGTATAAATAGGCCCTTAGGGTGCCTTGGAGAGGATCACTTCTTCTTCACTCTCTCTTCATCCTCCAAGGCACCCTAGCTCTGCATTAGCTAGGGAGGGGATATCTCCAAGATCTTCCGGGTGTTAGGTGGGACCTCCACGCTAGAGCCGAAGGTCTGTTTCTAGTTTCTTAAGTCTTTGGTCCGTGACGTTCCCCCGAGTGTAGTAGGTGTGAGGTGACCCCTCTTTTGGGACCTCGAACTCCACAGAGGTCAATTTTGGCTTCAACACTTTTGGTGCGGTGAGCGTGGGGGAGAGGTTCGATTCTTGTCCTCGGTACTGCACTACCCCGAGCGCGGCTCAGCCCCAGGTAGACCCGCTGCGCAAGCTCTCATTAGCTGGCAGGTCCGAAGGCTCGCCTGTGGGGGAGAGATCTTGGTTCTTGGTTCTGCACTACCCCGAGCGCGGCTCGGCCCCAGGTAGACCCGCTGCGCAGTCTCTCATTAGCTGGCAGGTCCGAAGGCTCGCCTGTGGGGGAGAGGTCTGGTTCTTGGTCCTTGGTTCTGCACTACCCCGAGCGCGGTTCGGCCCCAGGTAGACCCGTTGCGCAGGCTCCCACTAGCTGGCAGGTCCGAAGGCTCGCCTGTGGGAGAGAGGTCATGGTCCTTGGTTTCGCACTACCCCGAGCGCGGCTCGGCCCCAGGTAGACCCGTTGCGCAGGCTCTCATTAGCTGGCAGGTCCGAAGGCTCGCATGTGGGGAGAGGTCTGATTCTTGGTCGTTGGTTCTGCACTACCCCGAGCGCGGCTCGGCCCCAGGTAGACCCGCTGTGCAGGCTCCCACTAGCTGGCAGGTCCGAAGGCTCGCCTGTGGGTGAGAGGTCTTAGTTCTTGGTTTGCACTACCCCGAGCGCGGCTCGGCCCCAGGTAGACCCGCTGCGCAGGCTCCCACTAGCTGGCAGGTCCGAAGGATCGCCTATGGGGGAGAGGTCTTGGTTCTTGGTTCTGCACTACCCCGAGCGCGGACTCTCATTAGCTGGCAGGTCTGACGGCTCGCCTAGGGGGAGAGGTCTGGTTCTTGGTCCTTGGTTCTGCACTACCCCGAGCGCGGCTCGGCCCCAGGTAGACCCGCTGCGCAGGCTCCCACTAGTTGGCAGGTCAAAGGGCTCGCCTGTGGGGAGAGGTCTTGGTCCTTGGTTCTGCACTACCCCGAGCGCGGCTCGGCCCCAGGTAGACCCGCTGCGCAGGCTCCCACTAGCTGGCAGGTCCGAAGGCTCGCCTGTGGGGGAGAGGTCTGGTTCTTGGTCCTTGATTACTTCTGCACTATCCCGAGCGCGGCTCGGCCCCAGGTAGACCCGCTGCGCAGGCTCTCATTAGCTGGCAGGTCCGAAGGCTCGCCTGTGGGGAGAGGTCTGGTTCTTGTCCTTGATTACTCTTACCTACCCACTACCCGAGCGCGGCTCGGCCCCAGGTAGACCCTGCGCAAGCTCTCATTAGCTTGCAGGTCTGAAGGCTCGCCTGTGGGGGAAGTCTGGTTCTTGGTCCTTGGTTACTTCGCACTACCCCGAGCGCGGCTCGGCCCCAGTAGACCCGCTGCGCAGGCTCTCATTAGCTGGCAGGTCCGAAGGTCGCTGTGGGGGAGAGGTCTGGTTCTTGGTCCTTGGTTCTGCACTACCCGAGCGCGGCTCGGCCCCAGGTAGACCCGCTGCGCAGGCTCTCATTAGCTGGCAGGTCCGAAGGCTCGCCTGTGGGGGAGAGGTCTGGTTCTTTGTTACTTCTGCACTACCCCGAGCGCGGCTAGGCCCCATGTAGACCCGCTGCGCAGGCTCTCATTAGCTGGCAGGTCCGAAGGCTCGCCTGTGGGGGGAAGGTCGGGTTCTTGGTCCTTGGTTACTTCTGCACTACCCCGAGCGCGGCTCGGCCCCAGTTAGACCCGCTGCGCAGACTCTCATTAGCTGGCAGGTCCGAAGGCTCACCTGTGGGGGAGGGGTCTGGTTCTTGGTCCTTGTTACTTCTGCACTACCCCAGCGCGGCTCGGCCCCAGGTAGACCCGCTGCACAGACTCTCATTAGCTGACAGGTCCGAAGGCTCGCCTGTGGGGGAGAGGTCTGGTCCTTGGTTACTTTTGCACTACCCCGAGCGCGGCTCGGCCAGGTAGACCCGCTGCGCAGGCTCTCATTAGCTGGAGGGTCCGAAGGCTCGCCTGTGGGGGAGAGGTCTAGTTCTTGGTCCTTGGTTCTGCACTACCACGAGCGCGGCTCGGCCCCAGGTAGACCCGCTGCGCATGCTCTCATTAGCTGGCAGGTCCGAAGGCTCGCCTGCGGGGGAGAGGTCTGGTTCTTGGTCCTTGGTTCTGCACTACCGCGAGCGCGGCTCGGCCCCAGGTAGACCAGCTGCGCAGGCTCTCATTAGCTGGCAGGTCCGAAGGCTCGCCTGTGGGGAAAGGTCTGGTTCTTGGTCCTTGATTACTTCTGCACTACCCGAGCGCGACTCGGCCCCAGGTAGACCCCTGCGCAGGCTCCCACTAGCTGGCAGGTCCGAAGGCTCGCCTGTGGGGGAGAGGTCTCGGTTCTTGGTTCTGCACTACCCCGAGCGCGGCTCGGCCCCAGGTAGACCCGCTGCGCAGGCTCCCACTAGCTGGCAGGTCCGAAGGCTCGCCTGTGCAGAGAGGTCTTAGTCCTTAGTTCTGCACTACCCGAGCGCGGCTCGGCCCCAGGTAAACCTCTGCGCAGGCTCTCATTAGCTGGCAGGTCCGAAGGCTTGCCTGTGGGGGAGAGGTCTGCTTCTTGGTCCTTGGTTCTGCACTACCCCGAGCGCGGCTCGGCCCCAGGTAGTCCAGCTGCGCAGGCTCCACTAGCTGGCAGGATCCGAAGGCTCGCCTGTGGGGAGAGGTCTTGGTCCTTGGTTCTGCACTACCCGAGCGCGGCTCGGCCCCAGGTAGACCCGCTGCGCAGGCTCTCATTAGCTGGCAGGTCCGAAGGCTCGCCTGTGGGGGAGAGGTCTGGTTCTTGGTCCTTGGTTCTGCACTACCCCGAGCGCGGCTCGGCCACAGGTAGACCCGTTGCGTAGGTTCCCACTAGCTGGCAGGTCCGAAGGCTCGCCTGTGGGGAGAGGTCTTGGTTCTTGGTTCTGCACTACCCTGAGCGCGGCTCGGCCCCAGGTAGACCCGCTGCGCAAGCTCCCAGTAGCTGGCAGGTCCGAAGGCTCGCCTGTGGGGGAGAGGTCTGGTTCTTAGTCCTGCACTACCCCGAGCGCGGCTCGGCCCCCGGTAGACTCACTGCGCAGGCTCCCACTAGCTGGCAGGTCCAAAGGCTCGCCTGTGGGGGAAAGGTCTTGGTCCTTGGTGCTGCACTACCCCGAGCGCGGCTCGGCCCCAGGTAGACCCGCTACGCAGGCTCTCATTAGCTGGCAGGTCTGAAGGCTCGCATGTGGGGGAGAGGTCTGGTTCTTGGTCGTTGGTTCTGCACTACCCCGAGCGCGGCTCGGCCCAGGTAGACCCGCTGTGCAGGCTCCCACTAGCTGGCAGGTCCGAAGGCTCGCCTGTGGGGGAGAGGTCTTGGTTCTTGGTTCTGCACTACCCCGAGCGAGGCTCGGCCCCAGGTAGACCCGCTGCGCAGGCTTCCACTAGCTGGCAGGTCTGAAGGCTCGTCTGTGGGGGAGAGGTCTTGGTCCTTGGTTCTGCACTACCACGAGCGCGGCTCGGCCCCAGGTAGACTCGCTACGCAGGCTCTCATTAGCTGGCAGGTCTGAAGGCTCGCCTGTGGGGAAGAGGTCTGGTTATTGGTCCTTGGTTCTGCACTACCCCGAGCGCAGCTCGGCTCCAGGTAGACCCGCTGTGCATGCTCTCATTAGCTGGCAGGTCCGAAGGCTCGCCTGTGGGGAGAGGTCTGCTTCTTGACCCTTGGTTCTGCACTACCCCGAGCGCGGCTCGGCCCCAGGTAGACCCGCTGCGCAGGCTCCCACTAGCTGGCAGGTCTGAGGGCTCACATGTGGGGAGAGGTCTTGGTCCTTGGTTCTGCACTACCCCGAGCGCGGCTCGGCCACAGGTAGACCCGTTGCGCAGGCTCCCACTAGCTGGCAGGTCTGAAGGCACGCCTGTGGGGGAGAGGTCTTGGTTCTTGGTTCTGCACTACCCCGAGCGCGGCTCGGCCCCAGGTAGACCCGTTGTGCATGCTCTCATTAGTTGGCAGGTCTGAAGGCTCGCATGTGGGGGAGAGGTCTGGTTCTTGGTCCTTGGTTACTTCTGCACTACTCCAAGCGCGGCTCGGCCCCAGGTAGACCCGCTACGCAGGCTCTCATTAACTGGCAGGTCCGAAGGCTCGCTTGTGGGGGGAAGGTCTAGTTCTTGGTCCTTGGTTACTTCTACACTACCCCGAGCGCGGCTCGGCCCCAGGTATACCGCTGCGCAGGCTCTCATTAGCTGGCAGGTCCGAAGGCTCGCCTGTGGGAGAAAGGTCTGATTCTTGGTCCTTGTTTACTTCGGCACTACCCCGAGCGCGGCTCGGCCGCAGGTAGACCCGCTGCGCAGGCTCCCATTAGCTGGCTTGACAGATTGACCGCTCGGGAGGCTGAGTGTTTTTTTACCCGAGGTCGTCTCGTCACCGAGGCTCCCATTAGCTGGCTTGACAGGTTGACCCCGCGGGGAGGCAGGGTGTTTTTTACCCCGAGGTCGTCTCGTCACCCAGGCTCTCATTAGCTGGTTTGACAGGTTGACCCTCGGGGAGGCTGGGTGTTTTTTACCCCGAGGTCGTCTGGTCATCCAGGCTCTCATTAGCTGGCTTGACATGTTGACCCCTCGGGGAGACTGGGTGTTTTTTACCCCGAGGTCGTCTCGTCATCCAGGCTCCCATTAGCTGGCTTGACATGTTGACCCCTCGGTGAGGCGGAGTGTTTTTTACCCCGAGGCCGTCTCGTCATCCAGGCTCTCATTAGCTGGCATGACAGGTTGACCCCTCGGGGAGGCGGAGTGTTTTTTACCCCGAGGCCGTCTCGTCATCCAGGCTCTCATTAGCTGGCATGACAGGTTGACCCCTCGGGGAGGCTGAGTGTTTTTTACCCGAGGTCGTCTCGTCATCCAGGCTCCCATTAGCTGGCTTGACAGGTGACCCCTCGGGGAGGTTGAGTGTTTTTTACCCCGAGGCCGTCTCGTCGCCCAGGCTCCCATTAGCTGACATGACAGGTTGACCCCTCGGGGAGGCTGAGTGTTTTTTACCCCGAGACCGTCGTCACCCAGGCTCCCATTAGCTGGCTTGACAGGTTGACCCCTCGGGGAGGCTGAGTGTTTTTTACCCCGAGGCCGTCTCGTCGTCCAGGCTCCCATTAGCTGGCTTGACAGGTTGACCCCTCGGGGAGGCTGAGTGTTTTTTACCCGAGGCCGTCTCGTCGTCCAGGATCCCATTAGCTGGCTTGACAGGTTGACCCCTCGGGGAGGGTGAGTGTTTTTTACCCCGAGGTCGTCTCGTCGTCCAGGATCCCATTTGCTGGCTTGACAGGTTGACACCTCGGGGAGGGCGAGTGTTTTTTACCCCGGGGCCGTCTCGTCGTCCGGGCTCCCATTAGCTGGCTTGACAGGTTGACCCCTCGGGGAGGCTGAGTGTTTTTTACCCCGAGACCGTCTCGTCGTCCAGGATCCCATTAGCTGGCTTGACAGGTTGACTCCTCGGGGAGGCAGAGTGTTTTTTTATCCCGAGGCCGTCTCGTCATCCAGGCTCCCATTAGCTGGCATGACAGGTTGACTCCCTGTGAGAGGCCAAGTATTTTCGGCTGTAAGAAGGCCACTCAGCGAATACGTTGAGTTGGATGTTTCTTTCCGAGCTTGCTGTGACACCTCGAAAAAAGCGGGGATTGTGCACAACCCCGTATTCGCGAAGAGTGGGCCCCAAACAAGGCGCAAGCTTTGGTGCACATTTTTAAGCTTTTGGGGAGTTTTGCATTCTTGAAGGCCAATTTTAGGTGGACATGTGTAACATACTAGTAGGGGGAAGAAATATCTGCCAACTCCCCCCCCCCCCCCGGACCCTTTGAAGAGTCGCAAGCAGCCGCCCAGCTCGCAAGCATGACGCCCAGCTCGCAAGCAGGCCGCCGTCTCGCTAGTGCTCAGCTCGCCAGACCGTCGCAGCTCGCCAGACCATCGCAGCTCGCCAGACCGTCGCAGCTCGCCAGACCGTCGCAGCTCGCCAGACTGCCGTCTCTCCAGGGCTCAGCTCGACAGACCGCCGCCTCTTCCAGGCCGCCGTCTCGCCAGGGCTCAGCTCGCCAGACCGCCGCCTCGCCAGGGCTCAGCTCGCCAGGCCGCCGTCTCGCCAGGGCTCAGCTCGCCACACCGCCGCCTCAACAGGGCTCAGCTCGAGCGCTGCTCGGCGCCAGGTAGACCCGCTGCGCAGTCTCTCATTAGCTGGCATGTCTGAATGCTCGCCTGTGGGGGAGAGGTCTGGTTCTTGGTCCTTGGTTCTGCACTACCCCGAGCGCGGCTAGGCCACAGGTAGACCCGCTGCGCAGGCTCTCATTAGCTGGCAGGTTCAAAAGCTCGCCTGTGGGGGAAAGGTCTGGTTCTTGGTCCTTGGCTACTTCTGCACTACCCCGAGCGCGGCTCGGCCGCATGTAGATCCGTTGTGCAGGGTCCCATTAGCTGTCTCGACAGAATGACCCCTCGGGGAGGCCGAGTGTTTTTTACCCCGAGGTCGTCTCGTCACCCAGGCTCCTATTAGCTGGCTAGACAGGTTGACCCCTCGGGGAGACTGGGTGTTTTTTACCCCGAGGTCGTCACGTCATACAGACTCCCATTAGCTGTCTTGACAGGTTGACCCCTCGGGGAGGCTGAGTGTTTTTTACCCCGAGGTCGTCTCGTCATCCACGCTCCAATTAGCTGGTTTGACAGGTTGACCCATCGGGGAGGCTGAGTGTTTTTTACCCCGAGGTCGTCTCGTCATCCAGGCTCCCATTACCTGGCTTGACAGGTTGACCCCTCGGGGAGGCTGAGTGTTTTTTTTACCCCGAGGCCGTCTCGTCACCCTGGCTCCCATTAGCTAGCTTGACCCCGGTTGACCGTCCTCGGGGAGGCTGTGTGTTTTTTACCACGAGGTCGTCTCGTCACCCAGGCTCTCATTGGCTGGCTTGACAGGTTGACCCCTCGGGGAGGCTGAGTGTTTTTACCTCGAGGCCGTCTCGTCACCCAGGCTCCCATTAGCTGGCTGGCTTGACAGGTTGACCCCTCGGGGAGGCTGAATGTTTTTTACAACCCCGAGACCGTCTCGTCATCCAGGGTCCCATTAGCTGGCTTGACATGTTGACCCCTCGGGGAGGCTGAGTGTTTTTTACCCCGAGGCCGTCTCGCATCCAAGCTCCCATTAGCTGGCTTGACAGGTTGACCCCTCGGGGAGGCTGAGTGTTGTTTATCTCGAGTTCGTCTCTTCATACAGGCTCCCATTAGCTGGCATGACAGGTTGACTCCCCTTGGAGAGGCCAAGTATTTTCGGCTGTAAGAAGGCCACTCAGCGAATACGTTGATTTGGATGTTTCTTTTCGGGCTTGTGCCAACCTCGAAAAGAGCGGGGATTGTGTGCAACCCCGTATTCGCGAACAGTGGGCCTCAAACAAGGCGCAAGCCTTGGTGCACATTTTTAAGCTTTTGGGGAGTTTTGCATTCTTGAAGGCCAATTTTAGGTGGACCTGCGTAACATACTAGTAGGGGAAGAAATATCTGCTAACTCCCCCCCCCCCCCCCGGACCCTTTGAAGAGTGGCAAGCAGGTCGCACAGCCCAGCTCGCAAACAGCAGCCGCCCAGCTCGCAAGCAGGTCGGCGTCTCGCTAGGGCTCAGCTCGCTAGACCGTCGCAGCTCGCCAGACCGCCGTCTCGCCAGGCCTCAGCTCGCCAGACCGCCGCCTCGCCCAGGCCGCCGTCTCGCCAGTGCTCAGCTCGCCAGACCGCCGCCTTGCCAGGGCTCCGCTCGAGCGCTGCTCGGCGCCAGGTAGTCCCACTGCGCAGTCTCTCATTAGCTGGCAGGTCTGAATGCTCGTCTGTGGAGGAGAGGTCTGGTTCTTGGTCCTTGGTTCTGCAGTACCCCCCGAGCGCGGCTAGGCCACAGGTAGACCTGCTGCGCAGGCTCTCATTAGCTAGCAGGTTCGAAGGCTCGTCTGTGGGGGAAAGGTCTGGTTCTTGGTCCTTGGTTACTTCTGCACTACCCCGAGCGCGGCTCGGCCGCATGTAGACCCGCTGTGCCGGCTCCCATTAGCTGTCTTGACAGATTGACCCCTCGGGGAGGCTGAGTGTTTTTTACCCCGAGGTCGTCTCGTCACTCAGGCTCCTATTAGCTGGCTTGACAGGTTGACCCCCTCGGGGAAGCTGGGTGTTTTTTACCCCGAGGTCGTCTCGTCATCCAGACTCCCATTAGCTGTCTTGACAGGTTGACCCCACGGGGAGGCTGAGTGTTTTTTACCCCGAGGTCGTCTCGTCATACAGGATCCAATTAGCTGGTTTGACAGGTTGACCCCTCGGGGAGGCTGAGTGTTTTTTACCCCGGGGCCGTCTCGTCATCCAGGCTCCCATTAGCTGGCTTGACAGGTTGACCCCTCGGGGAGGCTGACTGTTTTTTACCCCGAGGCCGTCTCGTTATCCAGGCTCTCATTAGCTGGCTTGACAGGTTGACCCCTCGGGGAGGCTGACTGTTTTTTACCCCGAGGCCGTCTTGTCACTCAAGCTCCCATTAGCTGGCTTGACAGGTTGACCCCTAAGGGAGGCTGAGTGTTTTTTACCCCGAGGCCGTCTCGTCACCCAGGCTCCCATTAGCTGGCTTGACAGGTTGACCCCCTCGGGGAGGCTGAGTGTTTTTTACCCCGAGACCGTCTCGTCACCCAGGCTCCCATTAGCTGGCTTGACAGGTTGACCCCTCGGGGAGGCTGAGTGTTTTTTTACCCCGAGACCGTCTCGTCACCCAGGCTCCCATTAGCTGGCTTGACAGGTTGACCCCTCGGGGAGGCTGAGTGTTTTTTATACCCCGAGGCCGTCTCGCCATCCAGGCTCTCATTAGCTGGCTGGCTTGACATGTTGACCCCTCGGGGAGGCTGAGTGTTTTTTATCCCGACGCCGTCTCGTCATCCAGGGTCCCATTAGCTGGCTTGACATGTTAACCCCTCGGGGAGGCTGAGTGTTTTTTACCCTGAGGATGTCTCGTCATTCAGGCTCCCATTAGCTGGCTTGATAGGTTGACCCCTCGGGGAGGCTGAGTGTTTTTTATCCCGAGTTCGTCTCGTCATCCAGGCTCTCATTAGCTGGCATGACAGGTTGACTCCCCTTGGAGAGGCCAAGTATTTTCGGTTGTAAGAATACCACTCAGCGAATACGTTGTTTTGGATGTTTCTTTCTGAACTTGTGTCAACCTCGAAAAGAGCGGGGATTGTGTACAACCCCGTATTCGCGAAGAGTGGGCCCCAAAGAAGGCGCAAGCCTTGGTGCACATTTTTAAGCTTTTGGGGAGTTTTGCACTCTTGAAGTCCAATTTTAGGTGGACCTACATAACATACTAGTAGGGGGAAGAAATATCTGCTAACTCCCCCCCCCCGGCCCCATTGAAGAGTCGCAAGCAGGCCTCCCAGCTCGCAAGCAGTCCGCCGTCTCGCCAGGGCTCAGCTCGCCAGACCGCCGCCTCGCCAGTCCGCAGCTCGCCAAGCCGCCGTCTCGTCAGGTCTCAGCTCGCCAGACCGCCGCCTCGCCCAGGCCGCCGTCTCGCCAGGGCTCAGCTCGGCAGACCGCCGCCTCGCCAGGGATCAGCTCGCCAAGCCACCGTCTCGCCAGGGCTCAGCTCGCCAAACCGCCGCCTCGTCCAGGGCTCAACTCGCCAGGCCGCCGTCTCGCCAGGGCTCAGCTCGCCAGACAGCCGCCTCGCCAGGGCTCGCCTCGCCCAGGCCGCCGTCTCGCCAGGGCTCAGCTCGCCAGACCGCCGCCTCGCCCAGGCCGCCGCCTCGCCCAGGCCGTCGTCTCGCCAGGGCTCAGCTCGCCAGACCGCCGCCTCGCCAGGCCTCAGCTCGCCAGACCGCCGCCTCGCCCAGGCCGTCGTCTCGCCAGGGCTCAGCTCGTCAGACCGCCGCCTCGCCAGGGCTCAGCTCGTCAGGGCTCAGCTCGCCAGATCGCCGCCTCGCTCAGGCCGTCGTCTCGCTAGGGCTCAGCTCGCCAGATCGCCGCCTCGCCAAGGCTCAGCTCGTCAGGGATCAGCTCGCCAGACCGCCGCCTCGCCCAGGCCGTCGTCTCGCCAGGGCTCAACTCGTCAGACCGCTGTCTCGCCAGGGCTCAGCTCGCCAGACCGCCGCCTCGCCATGCCTCAGCTCGCCAGACTGCCGTCTCGTTAGGGCTCAGCTCGCCAGAACGCCGCCTCGCCCAAGCCGCCATCTCGCCAAGGATCAGCTCGCCAGACCATCGCCTCGCAAGGGCTCATCTCGCCAGACCGCCGCCTCGCCCAGGCCGCCGTCTCGCCAGGGCTCAGCTCCCTAGACGGCCATCTCGCCAGGGCTCAGCTCGCCAGACCGCCGCCTTGCCCAGGCTGCCATCTTGCCAGGGCTCAGCTCGCCAGACCGCCGCCTCGCCAGGGTTCAGCTCGCCAGACCGCCGCCTCGCCCAGGCCGTCGTCTCGCCAGGGTCAGCTCGCTAGACCGTCTCCTCGCCAGGGCTCAGCTCATCAGACCGCCGCCTTGCCCAGGCCGCAGTCTCGCCAGGGCTCAGCTCGCTAGACCGCCGCCTCGCCAGGGCTCAGCTCGCCAGACCGTCGTCCCATCCAGCAGGCCGCCTGCCCGCCCAGGCCGCCCCCCGCTTCCCGTCTAACCGCCAGGCCGCCCGGTTTGAGAGACTACCCCTGGTGGACTGCAATTAGCCGCTTAGAACAGCGGGATTTGGCTGTTGGCAGGCCAATCTGGGGGCATTTTTGTAATTCTCAGAGCAGTGGAGGTTGGTTATTTGCAGACCATCCCCAGAAAACTATAAATAGGCCCTTAGGGGTGCCTTGGAGAGGATCACTTCTTCTTCACTCTCTCTTCATCCTCCAAGGCACCCTAGCTCTGCATTGGCTAGGGAGGGGGAGATCTCCAAGATCTTCCGGGTGTGAGGTGGGACCTCCACGCTAGAGCCGAGGGTCTGTTTCTAGTTCCTTGAGCCTTTGGTCCGTGACGTTCCCCCGAGTGTAGTAGGTGTGAGGTCACCCCTCTTTTGGGACCCCAAACTCCACAGAGGTCAATTTTGGCTTCAACAGGTTCATTACTCATGTTGCATAGAGACGATAACGTGGTCTTAGAAGTACTAAGGTGTCATTAGTATAAAGGACATGAGGACACTGAATTTAAGAGAAAATTCATTAAATACCGACATGCGTCGACTAGAAGTCGACGCAACTTCAACTAGAAGTCGACGCAACTTCAACTAGAAGTCGACGCTAATTCGAGTACAAGTCAGAGTAACTGAACATGATATGTCGACGTTAATTAAAGGAATAGATCGACGAATACTCTAATATGATATCGACGTAACGTCGATTACAGAACTTAATTGACAGATTATCTGAATAAAGCTAAAACTCGAAGCTACATCTATATGAACTTGATGTTACGTCAAATAGAAAACTATTTTGAAGATTATTTCAGAATTACTTCAAGAAAGGTTTGAATTGAATAACTGATTCTTGGATACGTTACAGTGTCTGTCAGATATCTTAAAGCTAATGTAGTCTAGGAGAGAGAGAAAGAGAGGGAGAGAAGGCCGATGAGAGAGGAAGTGTGGAATTTATATTATATAAAATATATTAATATAGGGGATTGAAGAGAGAGAAAGGGAGAGAATGAGGGGGAGAGAGAGAGAGTTGGGGAGAGAAAATAATCTTTTTGGGTGAATACGTATATGTTTTTGCAAATATAAAAATTGTAATAATGATTTATATTTTTTTGCGGTCATTTAAAGTACTCATATGTATACGTTGCGGACGTTGCCCGCAAACGTATTAAGCAATGGCGAAGCCCATGCGGTGGCAGGTGAAGCCCGCCTGAATATAATCTTTTTAGATGAATATGTATATATACATATATATGTATATATATTAAAGCAATAATAGCCGCTTGTGATGCCTGTGCCGCCCTCTCTCCCTCTCTCTCCTCTCTCCTTTTCCCTCTTTCTTTATCTGCAGTCTTTTTTCTATATGTTTAGGAGGCCTATGTTTTTTCTTTATCTATTCTTTCTCTTTTTTTATTGAATGGCTGAGATCAATTCATTGGTCTCTATTTAATGATTCAGATTCATTTTAAGAATTCAAACATATAATCTTTATAGATAGTAAAAGATATATATATACTAGCATCTTCGAACCCGTTCTCGATGCGTCGCTGCGGGTTGCGCCCGCATCAAGGTGGGTTGCGCCCGCATCCAGGCGGGCTATGCCTGCATTCGAGAGTTTATGTCGAAGGACAATTTTGAAAAACGAAAAATTGCGCAAACAGGAAAACAAAAATTACATGATAAAATTTAAATTAATTTTTATTGCCTCTCTTTTCATTAAATGTCGCGGGCCCCACATTCTTCTCTTCTTTTCTTCTCTTTATCCCCTCTCCCTCTCACTCTCCTCTTAAAGTGATTTGATCACACACCATCCTTCTCCCCCTCTCTCGCTCTTTCCCCCCTCTCTCAAAGCTTTAAGACACCTATTTATATTTCATTTCTTTGTCTCTCCCTCTCTCCTCAAATTTTTTTTACTCTTTCTTCATCCAATGGATGAGAAAAAAGAGTTTTGATCTAACGATTTAGATTGGTTGGTTGATGTGCTCTCAAATATATACATTGATATAATATAATAAAGATGTGTATATATATCTTATTATATAAAGCAATATAGGTATTTGGATGCACACCATAGATCAAATAAGAGTCATTGGATCATGAGAGAGAACATGAGATGAGTGGAGAGAGTTGGGAGAGAGAGAGGAGGGAGAGAGAGAAAGAGAGAGAGAAGGAAGTAGAGAGAGTGGAGGAGAGAGAAAGGAGGAGATGGCGGAAGGGAGAGTGGAAAGGAGAGAGATTGAGTGATTAATATACTTTTTTTATAAAGTATTATTGATTTATATTTTTTTTACGGTTATTTTGAGTACTCGTATGTATATATTGCGGGCATTGCCATCTGATGTGGGTGCGTCCCGCTTTGATGCGCGCGCATCCCACTTTGATACGGGCGCAGCCCGCAACGACGCATCGAGTACGGGAGAAGCCCGTTCGGAGGCGGGCGAAGGCCACCTGGATGCGGCCGAATGCCGCCCGAGAGCAACGGCACGGGTGTAGCACGTGCGAAGATGCTCGTATTATATAAAACAATATAGCCATTTGGGAAGCAGACCAAATTTTTAATCTCAACCGCACGATCAAAAAGCTTCAATGCTTTCCTGCCGTCGGAGAGGAAAGCATTTCACAACCGAATATCATTTTTCTAATTTCAAAATGAGCAAAAGCAGTTGACAGGTCTATTATAGGTAATATTTTTTTGTTTGACAGCAACTCTGACTCACGCTGCCGGCCTTCCACCCGCTTCAATGATATACAGCGCTGCTCTCCATGGAATGCACGGTAGCAGCGGGTCCGGGGAAGGTAAAGTGCAGGAAATCGGACGGACGAGATCCGCTGCACTTTACCGTAAAGTGCAATCTAATGGATGCGAGAGATGCGTGCACATCTCAGCGCACATATCTCAAAGCAGTGCACGAGAGAGCGTGCACGCATCTCGGCGCGAGGGAGATGCACTCGCAGATCTCGCGCACTGCACGGTGCAGTGCAGCACTGCACCACCCCCGGACCCGGTAGCAGGAAACTACTCCCCGAAAGTAGCAGCAGACGTGGGAGACTCGGACGAAAGGCCAAGAGGCAAGGGAGAGAGGGCGATCCCGATGGGAAAGTTGCGGAAGGGAGAGGAGAAAGGGGGAGAGGGAAAGGGAGAGAGATGGGAAAGGGAGAGAAAAAATGAGTGAAATTAATGTTTTTACGACAAAACGTACTTTTTTTATAAAATAAAATTTGTATTATTGATTTATATTTTTTTACGGTTATTTTGAGTACTCGTATGTATATATTGCGGGCATTGTCCATCTTGATGTGGGTGCGTCCCGCTTTGATGCGGGCGCATCCCACTTTGATACGGGCGCAGCCCGCAACGACGCATCGAGTACGGGAGAAGCCCGTTCGGAGGCGGGCGAAGGCCACCTGGATGCGGCCGAATGCCGCCCGAGAGCAACGAGCACGGGTGTAGCACGTGCGAAGATGCTCGTATTATATAAAACAATATAGCCATTTGGGAAGCAGACCAAATTTTTAATCTCAACCGCACGATCAAAAAGCTTCAATGCTTTCCTGCCGTCGGACCAAATTGAGGAAAGCATTTCACAACCGCTTTTTTCAATATCATTTTTCTAATTTCAAAATGAGCAAAAGCCAGTTGACAGGTCTATTCATAGCTTTTTTTTCTAATATTTTTTTGTTTGACAGCAACTCTGACTCACGCTGCCGGCCTTCCACCCGCTTCAATGATATACCGCGCTGCTCTCCATCTAATCCTTGGAATGCACGGTAGCAGCGGGTCCGGGGAAGGTAAAGTGCAGGAAATCGGACGGACGAGATCCGCTGCACTTTACCGTAAAGTGCAATCTAATGGATGCGAGTGCGTTGAGATGCGTGCACATCTCAGCGCACATATCTCAAAGCAGTGCACGAGAGATCAAAGCGTGCACGCATCTCGGCGCGAGCGGAGATGCACTCGCATCCATCAGATCACGCGCACTGCACGGTGCAGTGCATTTCCTGCACTGCACCACCCCCGGACCCGGTAGCAGCAGACCGCTTCCAACTACTCCCTCGAAAGCAGTGGCAGCAGCAGGGCACGCCCGGTCACGTCCACTCCCACGTCTCCCCCACGCGAAATTTTACCGTCCGGGACTCGGACGGCGTCCGGGACCAATCACAGTCTGCCACGCGAGCTTTTTGTCTGTCACATAAGCAAAGTTGTATCTCACGCCTTTTGTATCTTGTGACCTATCTGCACCTCTTTAAGTTTTTGTTGTATCTCGGATAATCCCGGACGCGGTCCAGGACACGGACAGAAAAATTTCTCCTCCCCCACAAGCCGAAAGCAACACAAATCGCCTCTCGCAGCTCTCCCAAATTGGCTTTCACAAATTCCCCTCCCGCTTCATGCTTCGTCCCGCAGACGGCGAGGGCATCTTCAAACAACTTCTTCCCGCTGCGCAGTTCAACTCAAATAGATCTCGGGAAGCACCTCCTCCATTGTGAGGCTCATGACGTTTTCACAGGTTCCTCCCCTCCTTGTTCGGTTATAAGAAGTCTTCAAAATTAAGATTTCAGCCACCAATCTCTCCCTATTCAAGCCACCAATCTCTCCACAAACTACCTTCATTTGTTTGGTCGTTTTTACTTCATTTTGGTGAAATAAAAGCCCCGTCAGAGAAATTTGTGTGCTTAGTAAATCCCCATTCTGAAGCTCATGCACGATTAAAGAGTCAAAAACTCCATTTTGGCTCCATTTTTCATCAAAATATGAGCTTTTTTATCACTGGAACCTCTTCACCACTCTCCAAAAAAGTTCTACATTTACTTCGAAATCATATCTAAGACAACTAAAATAGTACTAGGTACTTGTTTTTTTCCAATTTTCTACTGAAAATTTTCTACTTATTTTAAAACTCCTATTTTCTACTAAAATGTTTCTAACCCTAAAACTCCAATTTTCTACTAAAATGTTTCTAACCATAAAACTCTAATTTTCTACTAAAATGTTACTAAGTGCACTAAAAACTCTCTCCACAAACTTTCTACTTGAATACATTGGCAAAAGAACAAGAGCTTTACAACCTTAAAAATGAACGTGAAGAGAAGGACACAACCATTATGGATCTGAGAACTGTTGCTGATAATTCTAAACTTCTAATGTTGCTTCCTCAAAGGTTGTGTTTTTATGGAAAAAGTAAAGGCTTTCCGCTCTCCTATCAGTGATGTTACGGTGTTACCTTACCCTGTTCTTCCCATTTCTGGTTGAACAGAAAATTGCATAATTGTAAGAGATCATAAGAAGGGAAAAACCATAGAGTGGAAGAAGGATACTGCAGTTTTGAAGCACCATGTCAGTCACTCCTTTTAACATTTTTCGTCGTGGTCCCGTGCTTAACATTTTAGTTTTGATGATTCTTTTTGGTTTTACCGCTTTCGTTCTTTATTTATGTGTTTCACTTACTAATTATCTTTTAGTCGTCTTTATTTTCTAAAAATTTCAACATTAGCAGAAATTTAAAAATAGAAGGATCTAGCTGCTGAACTAAATGAATCCGTGTGATTCTGAAACTGCTGGTCCTCCTAGACAGGGGCTCAACCCGGAGGGTCTCCATACCTCTTTTGAATAGGTAATGTGTTTTCAAATGCATTAAATGTAACAAGTTTTTTAAAAAAGTAATCTACGTATGGAAAGACATTCATCAGCAATGTGTTTTTTCATCAACTATACTCAATTTATTCTCATTTATGCTCAATACATATCGTAAGTTGAGCGTTGACGTCCCAAAAATCACTGAAATTGCAATTTATATGGAAGCAAAAGGATCCTAAAGCATTTTACATGATGTATTTTTTTCATCAGCAGCAACTATGCTCAATTTATTCTCATTTATGCTCAATACATATCATAAGTTGAGCATTAACGCCCCCAAAATCACTGAAATTGTAATTTATATGGAAGCAAAATGATCCAAAGCATTTTACATGACAATATATACATGTGTATATAGAGTATGGAAATGACAACCAAGCTCCAGCTCTTTTGATTTAAATTAATTTAGCATATGAGTATTTTTGAATGTTGATATGGAAATGCCCAAATATGCTTACTCCTCTTCCAATTATTTAGTACATTTTAGTTTCATCACTTCTCTTCAGTTTTTTTAACCATCTCCCGTTTTTGTTTGATATAATTAGTATTTATATTTTATAACGTTTGGATGGTATTTCTTCATTCTTATATATAACTTTCAATATTACGAGGTTATAATATAGCATGACATTATCTACAATTGTTTTTGTGTATTTTCTATTACACTGACTATGAGGAGAATTTACTTTTTATGTGTTTCCCTGATTAATTTATCAAATAATTTTAAACATGAACTGATTACTTCAAATCCACCGCTTAAATGTATGTATTACAATCAGATGTATGAAATGAAAAAAAATGGAATTGTTTTTTACTACGACTGTTTCGCTATATCGGATGTGAGATTTGATGTCGCCGCTCCAGCCGGATGTCACCCCCCCCCCCCCCCCACTGATTATCGCCGCCCCCGCCGATTGTCGCCGCTCACTAGCAATATCGCCGTCCACGACCTCAAGTGCTTGCAGATAAATCTTTTGAACCTCCTCTAAGTGGTGGTTTGTCAATTCAACCTCAAAATGGAGGACCTTTTTCAAGCCAACCTCAAAATAGAACCGAATTTGTTATTGAAATGAGAAGGTCGCCACAGGAACAACATGCTGCAAAAATTTATTTATTCTGCAATTCCACATTTTGATTATTGATTTTGTTCCCAATTACTTCAGTTCTCTTTAGGTTCTTTTGCTTTTAGGAGGTTCCAAAAAATATTTAGCAGGTTCCAAATTTTTTTGGTTCCAAAAAAAGGTTCGAAATTAAAAAAATGTAAATTTTTTAAGTAGTAATATAATTTTGTCAATTTACTTCATTTTTTAAGTTTTTTGGGTTCCGGATTATTTAGTCTTTGTTAACATACTAATTTTGAACCTGCCTCAAACCAGGTATTTTTGTTCCTCATTAAAATTTGAAAAAATATGTGATTTACTCTGTTAACTGTAATGGGAAGAGGAGAGGTTCTCCTTCCATGCTATGTTCTCAATGACTGCCTCTGTTTTGGTATATTTTTTAGTCTCTAATTTTTTTCAATGACTGTCACTATTTTTCTTTATTTTTTTTGCATGTAAGATTGCTTCATTTCTTGGTTCCCCATTACTCAACTTGCTGACTACTTAAGATTGCTTAGGACACTTTTCACTGTTTACCAAAAAAATTATTGTACAATATTTTATTGAGATATTAAAGATTGGTGACTACTGATTTTTTTGTTCCCCATTTCTTATGCCGTCTATTGAGGAGGTTGAGTTAAATCTTTATTTCACAAATAGTGAAGTGATGAGTCCAATAAAGCTATCGATATATCTTTGATCTAAATATGTTATCATTCATCACATATTTCTTCAATTTTTATTTTAACTGAATTTATTTAAGTATTAGTAAATTGAAACTTATTTATTTTGCTTCATTTTCTGGGAATTTGTTCTGCACTCTAGGATCTAAACTGATTGTTTTGATGCTTATGTTAAAATGTTGCAGACCATTCTTTAGGGTTTTTAATGACTTCAAATAACGGTTTATAAAAAAAAACACATGTGAAAAGTATCTTGCAAAATAATAATTCTTACTCGAGATCACTCTAGCTTATATTAAGTAGTCACATTGCTTATTTTTCATTTCCATAATATGTAGGTTGTCTTTTGGCTTACTTTGTGTAGCCTTTTTCCCCAATTTGGAAAAATATATAAATGACTATAGTTTCTTGCCCCTGTGGCAGCGGTTGCGACAACATTAAAATAGCATGCTCTTTCTTCCTTGTCAAACATCAATGTTCAAGGAATCTTTGTTTTGCGTCGATTGGTTGCATAGTTGCTAATATTTATCGAAGAGGCAAGATTGTATTCTTTGGTGTATGTCAGGATTCATAGATATCTGAAATGAATTTATATTTGAGATTATAAGTAGGGAATTTTAGGATGAACAAAACGTAAAGATTACCATGTCGCCTACGAACAATGTCGACGCTCACGAACAATGTTGTCTCTCATGAACGTCGCCTCCCACAAACATTGTCGCCGCCTACGAACAATATCTCCGCCCACGAAGAATTTCACGCTCATAACCAATGTCGCCCCTCACGACCAATGTCGCAGCTCACGACCAATGTCGCCGCCACGTCCAATATCGCCGCTCACAACCAATGTCGTGGGTTTGCGGGCGCGGCCCGCATGGATGCGGGCGCGGCCCGGATGCTTGGGGCGCGGCCCGCATGCGGGCGCGGCCCGCATGGATGCCGCGGCCCGCATGGATGCGGGCGCGGCCCGCATGGATGCGCCGCATGGATGCGGGCGCGGCCCGCAGATGCGGGCGCGGCCCGCAAGGGCGCGGCCCGCATGGATGCGGGCGCGGCCCGCATGGATGCCCGTCCCGCTTGGATGCGGGCGCGGCCCGCTTGGATGCGGGCGCGGCCTGCAACGCCGCTTGGAATCGAGAAAGGGCACTCCCGACAAATGTCGCCACCCCTGAACAATGTCGCCGCCCCGAACAATGTCGCCGCACTCAAACATTATCGCCGCAACCGAACAGTGTCGCCGCCGACGAATAATGTTGACACTCACAAATAATGTCGCTGCCCACGAATAATATCGTCACCCACGACCAATATTGCAACTCACGACAAATGTCGCCCTCACAACCTATATCGTCACACACGACACATGTTGCCGCCCACGACCAATGTCGCTGCCAAGCGTGCGAAGCCCGCTTGGTTGCGGGTGAAGCCCGCATGGTTGCGGGCGAAGCCCGCAGCGCCACATTGAGAACGGGCAAAGCCCGTTCGAAGATGCTAGTGTATATATATATATATATATACTAGCATCTTTGAGATAAAAAAAATAGAGAGAGTGGAACAACAACAATAACAACAACAATCATTACACTTGCATCAGATTGAAATTTTGGAAGATTGAGTTCGACAGAGAAGGATAGAAAGATTATCATCTGCAATTGGAGTTCTTTCTTGAATCAGTCGATCGTCATCTTGGTTCCTGAATTTGAAAAGAGAATCAGTTGTTCTTCTTCTCAAGGGCTATCAATTGCTGCATCAGATTCAGAGAAATTTTAAAGAATTATCTGGATTAAGCGCTTATAATCCCTGAAATTTTCTTATTCAAGTATTCATCAGAATACTATATATTAATTCACAAAGTGTCATAAAGTCCTCAGGATTCTGTTGAGCACTCAACAAGAAAATCACTAAATTCTCTGATCTTTTCCTTTTTTTTGTTCAATTAACTTTTCAGCTTGAGAAAAGAGTTTTGAGAATCACTCTTCAAAGAATTCAGTTAGAGCTTCTAAGAATTTCTTTAGGAAAAGACTCAGATTGTCTTGGTTCAAGATCTTCTTATCAAAAGATATGGTGATTGGTTCTAAGTGTCTCCTTATCAAAATACTCGGGCACTGTTATAGTGAATTTCTATCAATGGGGTAGAGGAGTGGATGTAGCCAGTTTTTGGGGAACTATAATATTTCTTGTATCTTCTGTGATTGTGCTTTATTCTGTGATTTAATTTTTTTGTGTTGTGATTCTAATTATATGTTTTAATTCTGGTTGACAACCTATGTATATGTAAATTCTGTGAATTGTATTGTTAGATCTAAATAAATTTTATTCTCTATTCACCCCCCCCCTAGAAAAATCTCTGGGAAATTAGTCAGATATTCTCTTATTTCAATTGATATCAGAGTAAGGTTGATCATTCAAAGGTTAATTTATAGTAAGTTAATCAATAAAATGTTAAACACGTTGATAAAAAAAAATCAAAACAGTTGAACTATTATATTTTTATTAATTTTTCAAAAATGTCTTCCAATACATTCAAAAGATTTGCACCTATAAGACCTTCAGTTTGTAATCTTGAAAAGTTTACACTCTGAAAAATCAGAATCAGACTGTATATGAATTTTATTGATGAAGATATTTTTAATTCAATATTGACAGGATCACCAATGTCTTATAGGAAGGATGTTGAAGGAAATGGTACTTCAAAACCAGTACTAAGATGTGAATGAACAGATAAAGAAAAGAGAATAAAAGATTGTGATGTTAAATCAATGAACAAATTATTCTCAACAATGTTAGATGATGTATTTCAGAAGGTTGCAGAATGTCAATCAACTAAGAAAATTTGGGAATAATTATCAAGGATTGTTGATGGAAGTTCTGATGAAAAAAAAAGATAGAAGATCTTTCGTAATTTCTCAGTATGAAAACTTTCAAAAAAGCTGATGAATCTGTAGCTGAAATGTATGATATATTCAGCATAATTATAAATGAGCTGAAAGGTTTGGATATGGGCTATCAGAGAAGCAAGCTGTCATAGAGATATTACAACAGATGCTCTGTTAGGAAAGCTCAAATCATATGAACAGCTCCTGAAAAATAAAGCTGAAACAAAAACAAAGGAAAATGTTATTACACCAAAAGACAAATCTATTGTTTTTAAAATTACCGATGATGAACCATCTGTATCAGAACAAGAGATGTTCAATCTTCTGACAAGATGATTTAGAAAGTGAAATAAGAGTGAAAGCTCCAGAAGAAGAGATAGAAATGTACACAGGCCAAATTTTGACAAAACTCCTAATAAGGAGATAATATGTTTTTCTTGTAGAAAATCTGGACATATAGCAATTGGATGTCCAGATCAATAAAAGGATAAGCATAATAAAAGGGATCAAAAGAAATACATGAATAGAAAGGATAAGAAAAAGGGGAAAGGTTTCATAGCATAAACCTGGAGTGAAACAAACTCAGATATCACCACCAAGGGGCCCACCTGCAAAGGCGGCTTTACAGGCCCGCGGGCCGTACACCCCAACCAGCTCTCGGCCAGGTAAACGGCAGGTTGTTGAGGCCGGGTTTCCCGCACCCCCTGATAAGAGGCCCTAAGCAACCTTCATCACCAACTGATCCGCGGATTTTGATGAGAGATTGCAGGGCCTCTTATCTAGGGGGTGCGGGAAACCCGGCCTCAACAACCTGCCGCGCGGTTTGCCGTCAGAGCTTTGGGTGTACGGCCCGCGGGCCTGTAAAGCCGTTTGCTGACTCCAGGTGGGCCCCTTGGTGGTGAGAATGGCAGGGCAGGTTTGTCCCTGCAAGAAACAAACTCAGATCAAAAAATTAGGTAAATTATTTTGATAATATTGATTTTTCATCTGTAAATTTTTCATTATGTTTTAAAGAATTTTGTAAGGATCCATTAAATTTTTTAAGGATGATTGAATATTTAAGAAAAAAAACTAGATGAACTAAAAAACAGTAATCATTATTATAAAAACTACAAGCTTAAAGTTGAATTAGGAAAATTAGAAAAACAAAAAACTATATTAATTGCAGAAAATAAAAAAATATCAGTAAATTTAACAAAGGTAAAAATTTTGGAAAACATCTTGACAAAAAGAAATCAATATTACAAATCCATAACTGAAAAATCTACAGAAAAAAAGTTGATTTAAAATTGATAATTGAACCAACAAACTCCAATAATATTCTTAGTATTCCAACATATAATAATTCAATAACTTTAAACAGAAATAAGGATGGCAAATTCATTATCAGAATAGAAAATAATGATTTTAATAAGGTAATTTTTCCTAAAAATAATAGAAGATTTACAAAAAAGAAATTTATAAAAAATCTTTGAGCTTCAAAAATCAAGCCAACTGGAAATATGCTTCGACTATATATTGACGCAACTTAGCACATGCGTCGAAATATTCTCAACGCAGGTATAAAAAAATTCAACTTCATTTCAATGTAATAAAAAAGATTATCATTCACATGAATATGAATGTACTAATTGTTTAAAAGAAGATCATAATGCTAGAAGTTGTGGGATTGATAGGCCATTAATTTTTCATCCTCAAGGGTATTATAACAAACCATCATATACTGTTATTATTCCTTTCAATGGCAGAAAAAGCAATGGACCCAAGGTAACCTGAGTTCTAATTAACATTTGAATTGTGTGTGCACGATGAATTCGTCAAGACAATTAGACAGATGTAAAGGCTCAAAGCATGACATCTGATATAATAATCTTTTAAGAATATACATTATATAATCAAATATTCCATTAACACACTTAGAGTTGCGTCAAGTATAAATCGACGCAATATCACCTTCTTGATTATAATCATATTCTAGAACGGTGATGACGAAGAGTTTTTATTTCTTTGAAATGAATCAATGTCGGCATCAATAAAATGTCGGATAAAGAAAACTTGAGGTAGAGTTGGATTCTAGTCGACGTAACGTTCTGAGTTTCGTTGAATAGAACTCAACGTTGCGTTGATTGAAGAATCATGCACCCTAATTTGTACACGCTCTACTTGTGTATATATATCATACTCAATCAAATAAACTATTTAAAACTCTTCGTCTTCCCCTCACTTTCATTCTATTTCCACCATCGCTCTTTTTTATCAAGAAATTCTTGTAGGTTTTTGTAATGCCGTCAAAGACAAATTCAGGTTTCAACATAGATCTAGAATCTTTCAGTGCAGCATCTGAATAGTTTCAAAGAATTCTCACACTATTCACTGATTCTGGTATCAATAAGTTTATCTCAACACGATGTAAACTATTTGAGACAGAGCTTGCTGAGTTTGTTACAAGTGTTCAGTGCGAAAATTATGGATCATTGATTGGAACGATTGTTACACAAAAGAAATATATAATAACAAAAGTTATATAGAAGACATTTGATCTTCTGTCAGGATTTGATACTCCGGAACTATCTGAAGAAGAAATAAAAGAGGTATTAAGAGTTATGAACTGTTCAAATGACAAAGTCATTGAGCTTAAAAAAATAAATATATCAGAGCAATATCAGTTTCTGGCAGATATAGTTGGGAAAGTATTGGTTTGTAAAACATCAGCACATGATGTAATCCCTAAAGTTCAACTACATTTAATGAGGGTTCTGATGCTAGGAAAGAAGATCAACTGGGGATAAAGGGTGATAAATCTTATTGGATATAAATATAAACAAAAGAAGAATGCTTATATGACTACAATGAGTCAAGTTCTGCTGAAAACTTTTCAACAAATATGCATATCCAAGGGAATACAAATACCTCTAGGAAATAAATTGTCAATAGCTCTTTTCTCAAAATAGAGTAGACAGATTGCTAAACTTGGATCTCAAAAGGAGCCTACACCATCATCTTGTCTACAAAATATTATTCTTTCATCCAACAATGATGTGTCAACTCCATCCATTCCAAAAGAATCTATATTGCTACCAGAATCAATTGATCAAGAAGCTCAGAATGACATAACATTACACTCAACACCTGTTGATGTAAATACAATAGGTCTTCACTCAGTCATTTCTTCAACTACTATCACTCAAGCAGTAGAAAATCATTTCTACCTTCTCCTCTATGCTTAAAGAATATACCTCTCATATACAAATCATAGTGGATGACATACATTCTCAGTTAGATTTGATTAGTACTTCATTTCAGTTTTTGCAAACAAAGATTTCTTCTTCCAACATTATCAGATCATTCTTAGCCTCCCTTGCTTGTGAGGTTGAGAAGGGGGAGAGTCGAGATGAGGAAAAAGATTTAGATGAAGTTACATCATCCTTGCATGGACTAGATCCACTTAAGATTGTTGGAAAAGAAAATGTATTAGCACAGTTTGAACTTGAGTCTGCATCAAGTCACGGGATGGTCAAAGAATCAATTATTGTTTACACGAAACAGAAGGTTGAACAGACTCAGGGGGAGGTATATACTCAGTCAGGGAAGATCAGTGATAATGAACTGGAAGAAAATGCTTTGATATTTTCTAAAAGAGCAGTTAAAGTTAGATACACTTCAAAGGGAAAGCAATTACAATCTTCAAAGAAAAAGAAAAGATCTGTCATAGACAATATTCAACCAACTGAAGAGATCTTACAATCTTAAAATTAGCAAACTGAAGAAGTTTTTAAAACATGTGAAGGAAGCTGCAGTACTACTATATTTTTTATGCCACAAGTTATTCTCATTCATCTAGAAGATTTAGATGTACTTTGTATAAGCAAGGGAATATGGAATATTCCTCTTATTCCACTACCACAACATCCATCTCACAAAAGATGAAACAAGCAAAAGCTTGATGCTGCTGAAAAGTAAAAATGTGATAAATTTGACAGGTGAAATGGAAGAAATTAAGAGAAATATTGGTGAGCTAGTGAAAAGAAAGATAAATATGAATGAGGTATATCACTGCTCAGAAAGACTGAGAAAGGTTAATTTTTGTTCAGAAATTTCTTAAAGACAAACCTGATTATTGGAGACACGAAAATCTAAGACAATACTCAAAATTGATAAAGGATAAGCTGCTTGACAAACTATACAATTTTCTACTTTAGCTGTTTGTTTCTAAATCTGCTAATAAACATGCTGACAGGCAGTCAAGAGATGTATATGCAAATATATTCTGAAGGTGTAACTTTTGAAAACTATGATGGAATGTTATGAATTGCATTCTAAATTCTCATATATTAAGTTCTCTATCATGTTTCTGTCCTTTTTCAATTCAATTTGTGTTCATTACATGTTGTAAGTCAAGTTTTTATAATAATACTTATTTATCTTTGTAAAATCACCTTTGAAATTTTATAAAATTTGTTAAGCTAAATAGGGGGAGATTATTGGGAAAACCCCTTATGATTTACCTTAACAAATTACTTTAAGTGATTTTACATCTTATGTTCATTACCTATGTTGTATAGAGACGGTAATATGGTCTTAAGTCCTAGAGTGTCATTAGTATAATGGACATGAGAAAGGCACACTGAATTTAAGAAGAAAGTCATGAAATGTCAACATGCGTCGACTAGAAGTCGATGCTACTTCAATTAGAAGTAGACGCTACTTCAATTAGAAGTCGACGCTACTTCAATTAGAAGTCGACGCTACTTCTAGTACAAGTCAGAGTAACTGAACATGATATGTCGACGTTAATTAAAAGATTAAATCGACGCATAGTCTGATATGATATCGACGCAACATCGATTACAGAACTTAATTGACAGATTGTCTGAATAAAGTCAGAACTCGATGTTACGTCTATATGAACCTGACGCTACATTGAATAGATAACTATTTTGAAGATTATTTTAAAATTACTTCAAGAAAATTTGAATTGAATAACTGATTCTTGAACACGTTAGAGTATCTGTCAGATATATATATAGAGAGAGAGAGGTAGAGAGAAGACGGAGATTTAAAAAATAGAAAGAGTGAAACAACAATAACAACAATGATCATTACACTTACATCAGATCGAAGTTTTGGAAAATTGATTTCGGCAGAGAAGGATAGGAAGATTATCATCTGCAGTTGGAGTTCTTACTTGAATCAGTCGATCATCATCTTGGTTCCTGAATCTGAAAAGAGAATCAGTTTTTCTTCTTCTCAAGAGCTATCAATTGTTACATCAGATTCAGAGAAGTTTTATAGTATTATTTGCATTAAGAGCTTATAATCCTTGAGATTTTCTTATTCAAGGATTCATCAGAATACCAGATATCAATTCACGAAGTGTCATAAAATACTCAGGATTTGACTGAGAGGACTCAAAAAGAAGATCACTAAATCCTCTGATCTTTTTTCTTTTTTCTGTTCAAATAACTTTTCAGCTTGTGAAAAGAGTTTTAAGAATCCCTATTCAAAGGATTCAGTTAGAGGTTCTGAAAGTCTCTTAAGAAAAGTACTCAGATTGTATTAGTTCAAGATCTCCTTATCAAAAATCTGGTTATTGGTTCTAAGAGTCTCCTTATCAAAAGATTTAGGCATTGTGATAGTAAATTCCTATCAAGGGGATGGAAGAGTGAATGTACTCATATTTTGGAGAAGCACTATATTTTTTGTGTCTTCTATGATTGTGTTTTATTCTATAATTTAATTTTTGTTTGTGCTGTGATTTTAATTATCTATTTTAATTCTGGTTGACAGCCTGTGTATATGCAAATTCTATGAATTGTATAGTTTGATTTAAATAAAATTTATTCTCCAATCACCCCCCCCCCCCCTCCTAAAGAAATTTATGAAAAATTAGTCAATTGTTCTCTCATTTCACTTCTCTTCATCACCAACAAGATCATGCATGCGGCTGATATCAGAGCAAACGGGTACTTGCAAAGAGACAAGTCCATGACAGTTGATATCAGAGCCATGATCGCTCAAGTTTATGGTTGTTTTACAAGAAGACTTAGATTGATGAGGAAATGGGGAACTCAAGCATGGATAAGCGCAATAGAGAGACCATAAAAAAAGCTGAGAAGAAGCGAGGAAAAAGCAAATTTCGTAAGGGCACTTGGATCTTGCTTTGATGGATCGGGACAAACAAATGATGGTAGTGGAGCAGGACCACTTATATGTTCGTGGAGAACTAGAGATCGTGGAGAGAATTGTAACCTTGGAGGATGAGTTGGTTTTATGCAAGGTCATTGCCATCGGAGGAAATGTTGGGGCATGACAAATCCAAAAAATCATATTCCTAATACAAAATCCTTCACCGAAAAGAGGGGTGCAAAGGAAGTTGAACATTTCCTTTACTAAATGGAGGTTCATCGAAGGATGCAACCTCATTGACGAGACGCTCAAGGTTAAACAGCTAGCTACTATCTCTCAAATATTGCTTCTCTTTAGTGGCAACAAAAGCTTGCAGACATCAAAAGGGAGCATGCAACACGGATCCATAGGAGTTCAAGATTGAACTCAAGTAGCACTTCTACTCGAAGAATGTCACAAATGAAGCTAGAAAGAAGTTGAAGGAACTCATGCAAAAAAAGGCTCAATCACCGAGTACGTAAAGGAGTTTCAAACAAAAATGCTAATGTTTCCAAGTATGATTGAGGAAGACCAACTCATCAACTTTAAGGATGGTCTTCAAAATTGAGTGAAACTAGAAGTACATCGGCGAGATGCAAAAAAGTTGAATGAGGCCATTAATGTTGTCGAGGCTATGATGGAATTCCAACAAGAACCGGATGTTGCTCCAACAAAGAAGGGCTACAAAAATGACCACATCAAAGATGGGGGGAGAAATGTAAGTGTCGCGAAGACCTCCAAGAGGATATCAAACTCCTACTCATCATGGGAAGGAGATTGATGGCAGAATAAGAGTTTCATGTCTAAAGATGAATGCTTTATCTGCAAAGGTTCACGCATGATGAACAAGTGTCCAAAGCTCGGTTCGCTTTCAGCATTACAAGAGAAGGATGCGCCAGATGCAAAAATAGTGAAGGTACAAGTAAAATTTGTTCTTTACAACTTTTAAATGCTTTGAATGTGAGGGCGACAGAGAAAGAGACTAGCAAGGGGTTGATGTACATTGAGGTCATGATCAACAACAAGCACACTAAACATTGGCGAACACGGGGGCAACTCACAACTTTGTAACGGAGGAAGAAGCTTGAAGGAATGACCTTCATGTGACGAAGATAGATGGATGGCTCAAGACTGTGAATGGGAAGGCGAGACCACTATAACAAGTGTCTCGTGGTGTGGAGCTCCGCTTGGGTACATGGAGCGGACAAGTGAGCTCGGTCGCAAATATGGATGATCACAAGGTTGTGTTAGGAGAACTTCTTCGGTATGATGAGTGTGATATCCATGCCTAATTGTCACTTAAAGGAGGCAACAGAGGAAACCTTGGACGAGGAGCCTCCACTTAGCATTGAAATCCTTGAGGAGAACAAGGATATCATGCATGCGGAGCAACGAAAGAAGTTGTCGTCCGGTGGGGAGGAGGATCATAGGGTCGAGCTGGAGCTTGGAGATAAACCATTGGCAAAAGCACCAAATCGGATGGCTCCACCTGAACTCGAGAAGCGGAGAAAACAATTACAAGAGCTGCTTGAGGCGGGAATGACAAGACAGTTAACATAAAAGAGTGGAACTTCCATTGTGATATAATGGGCATAAATATCATTATTCTCGTTATATCATGGGGTCTACAAACTACATACCGCTGACCTTGTCGTCAAAGTAATAAGCCAACATGTTCATGCTTCAACAGAGACTTTGCCTTCAAGGCATCTTCAGCTCGTACTTTCTCAGGAGCAAAGTCTGAAAAATTGAAAGCAAATGCATGACAGAACTTTAAATCATACATTAGTCACAGAAAGAAAATCAATTCCAATCTCAACTTACCAGAAAGGAACTCATATCTTTTCTCTCGGTTAACAGTTGATGCTGGAACAGTGGCAATGACATTAGCACGCCTCAAAATAACAGTTATCTAAAAGTTAAGTTAAAACTCAGGAGTAAATTCACTATTTTTAGGGTAAAAGAATAGAAAATCAACATTTGCATATTTCAAATACATAGGGCATGAATAAACAATTTTGAATTTGAGGATACTATTGCAAATTGTATGAAAAAACTACCTGCCGAATACAATATGATTTTCCAACATAATTAACACACTATAAAGCATATGTTGAATAAAAATGTATCATTAAGATATTATTGATAGTAAAGGAATGAGTAATTAGAACATTATCCCGTATAAGTTCGATTGGATAGTAAATAATCTAACTTATGACACATTTCTAATAATTTTTAAATAGAATGGTATTTCTCATAAATAAAAATTGAAAACATGAAATTTTGGGTCATGTTTCCAGACTAAGGTCTCTCTTTGCTTCAAATTGCAGAAAGAAACTTTTATCTTTCATTTGGAATTTAATATATAACATATAGATTCTGTTGAAGTTGGTGACCGGGCGGCCTGGCGGTTTGTATTGGCGGGTTGAAGACCGCGCGGTCTGGCGGTCTGTCTCAGCTGGCTTGGAGATCGGGCGGTCTGGCGGTCTACTCTGGCGGTCTACCCTGGCAGTCTCGCTTCCTCTCTGGTGGTAGCCGTGCGGTTAGCCCTGCTGTCTAACCGCGCGGTTTGTGCGGTTTGTCTTGTATAGTCCGCTTAGTCCTGTAATTTTTAGTCTCACATCTCTTATTTGTATTCTCTCATCTCTCCTTCATTCTATATAAGGGAGGGCATACCTTTGTAATAGATATCTTTTTTGGATAATAAAGTTTCAATTATTCAAAAGCTTATCCGCTTGTTCTCTACTTTTCGCTTCTTTTCGCTACTTTCTAACATGGTATCAGAGGACACGGTCATTTCCTCCTGATTCTGTGCGCTCTCTGTTGTTCGCGGCTTGTTTTCCGCGTTCTGCGACTTATCTCGCGGCTTGCCTTCTCTTCTGTCCGCGCGGCTTGTTTCTATCCGCGCGGCTTGTTTCTGTCCGCTGCCCTGTTCGCGCGACTTGCTTCTTCTTCTTGATTCTCTTCTCCTCTGCTATTCGTCGCAGCGACATGTTTCCTTGTCGCCGCGCTCCTTGTTCTTTCTTGCCTCTCCGACTTCCTAGTCGTTGCGGTCTGTCTCTGTCCGCGTGACTTGTCTCTACCCGCTGCGGCCTTCTTCTCTCTCTCCGCCTCTACTTTCCGCATTACCGCTTGTCTCTATTCTCGCGGTTTGCTGCTGTGATCTGCCTGACCGTGCGGGTTGTTCCTTTTTCACCCGCATCTTGGTCGCGGTCACCTGCTCTTCTCTTCTCTTCTGTTCGCTCGGCCTTCTCAGTCCGCGCGACCTCTTCCCCGCTGGACCTTTGCCTGCTTTTTAGCCGCTTGCTTCTCCGTCTGCCCGCGCGACCTGTCCGCACGGCTTGCCCCTTCTTTGTTTCGCGACCTTTTTTGCGATCTCCGCTGTGCTCTTCTTCTTGTTGCCTTCTACCCGCTCCTGCTTGCTAGTCGCCTCGGCCTCATCTTTGGCCGTGCGACTTGTTCTCCTCTGTTCGCCCGACTTTTTCAGGTCGTGCGACTTCTTTCCCTCTGCTTTGCTCGGCTTCTTGGAAGCGGCCTTCCTAGCCGCCCGACCTACTTTCTGGTCGCCCGGCTTGGTGCTCTATTCTCTTCTCGCGGCTTGTTCTTCTCGTCGCGGTTTGCTCCTCTCTTGCTTCCATGGCTTTCCTCTCATCCAGCCTGTCCGCCTCCGTGGTCACCTCTTCTGGTAGTGCTCATGTTGTGACTCGCGGACGATGGCTCATCGACTCTGGTGCAACAAATCATATGACAGGCAACCCTCAATGTTTCTCTCTTCTTGACACACAGGCTCAGTTGCCCCGGTCATTGTTGCTGATGGATCTCCCTCCCCGGTCCATGGGACGGGCATGGTTCAAGTCACTCCATCTCTCTGCTTGGCTGATACCCTCTATGTGCCCAAGTTTCCGTGCAATTTATTATCGGTTACTTCTTTATGCAAGCAACTACGGTGTTCTGTCACATTCACCCCTACCTCTTGTGCTTTTCAGGATCCGGACTCCCAACGGACGATTGCTACCGGGACTGAGAGTGGTGGCCTCTACTTCCTCGACAACGTTTCTGCTCTATCCGCCTTCTCCTCCTCCTCTACAGATCTTCTCCAATGGCATCTTCGCCTTGGCCATGCTCCTCCCCGAATTCTACGACAGCTCCTGCCGCACCTCCCTCCTCATCATCCTCCTCTAAACTGTGATGCATGTCAACTTGGCAAACATCACCGCTCCTCCTTCCCACCAACGCAAAGTCGGGGCTCTTCCCATCCGTTCGACCTCGTTTACTCTGACATATGGGGTCCCGCTCCTACCCTCCCCATCGGTCGGGGCAGTTCCTATTTTGTCACCTTCATTGATGATTTCTCTCGATCTACGTGGGTATATCTTCTCAAAGATCGCTCCGAGTTGTTCTCTGTTTGGACCTCCTTTTATTCTATGGTTAACACTCAGTTTGCTACGTCTATTAAAATCCTTCGTTCTGACAATGCTAAGGAGTATCTTAGTCACGACTTCTCCTCCTTTTGTACTCACCATGGTGTTATTCGTCAAACCAGCTGTGTCTACACCTCACAACAAAATGGGGTGGCGGAACGCAAAAACCGTCACCTCCTTGATGTCGCTCGCACTATGATGACTCAAATGCATGTTCCTCGCTCCTATTGGGGCTATGCTGTCCTCCTCTCCTGCTATCTCATCAATCGCCTTCCCTCCACCGTTCTCCACGGTGCTACCCCCTTCTTCATTCTTTATCCGGACAAGGATCCATTTCCTCTTCCTCTGCACATCTTTGGTGCACCGCTTTTGTGCACTCTCCCGCTGCCACCCATGATAAACTCTCACCACGTGCCACCAAATATGTCTTTCTGGGCTACTCTCCCACTCAGAAAGGATATTGTTGCTTTGACCCTGTTACCCGCAAGCAATTTGTCTCTGCGGATGTCACCTTCTTTGCCAATGCATCTTACTTCTCTCCCACTTCCTCTTCTACTCCTCCTGCTCCTACTTCTCCTACCAACTCATCCCTTCCCTCTGCTCCCACTGATGTTCCACCCTCTCCACCCACTCCACCGTCTTCCCCATCCTCCTCATCTCCACCCTCTACTCCGCTTTCTCCCTCCACTCCGCTACCATCTCTCTCTACTCCCGGGCCAGCTCTCTCCACCACGGATACTCCGGATACTGAGGCACCTGCTGACCTGGATCTCCCGATTGCTCTTCGCAAAGGGGTTCGGGCCTGTACCCACCATCCGCTTGCTGCAGTTGTTTCCTACGATCGTCTTACCCCTGCTCGCCGAGCTTTTGCACTGGCTATCTCGGCCACTGCCACCCCCCGTTCCTACCAGGAGGCCCTTACTATTCCTCACTGGAAAGTTGCCATGGATGAGGAGATTGCTACTCTCACTGAACGGGGTACCTGGACCCTTGTTCCGCCTCCTTTCGGCACAGATGTTGGTTGTCGTTGGGTCTTCGTAGTGAAGTTTCTCCCGGATGGCAGTGTGGATCGTTATAAGGCTCGCCTGGTTGCCAAGGGTTTTACCCAAACTTATGGGGTTGATTACTTTGACACTTTCTCTCCCGTGGCTCGCCTCAGCACTATTCGGGTTCTTCTTTCTGTGGCTGTCAACAGGGATTGGTCCATCTCGCAGCTAGATGTTAAGAATGTCTTCCTCTATGGTGATCTGCAGGAAGATGTTTACATGGAGCAACCTCCTGGGTATGTTGCTCAGGGGGAGACACGGGTATGCCGGCTAAGGAAGGCTATCTATGGCTTCAAGCAGAGTCCTCGTGCCTGGTTTGACAAGTTCAGTGGCATTGTTGCGGCCATTGGTTTTACACGAAGCTCAGCAGATCACTCCTTGTTTGTTCGGAAAACCGCCTCTGGTCTTGTTGTTCTTGCGGTTTATGTTGATGACATTCTTCTTACTGGCGATGACCAGGATGGGGTATTGATGACCAAGAAACACCTTCGTCAACATCTGGTTACAAAGGATATGGGCTCCCCGAAATACTTTCTGGGGATTGAAATCTCTAGAAAGCCCAACTCCATGGTCCTTTCACAACGGAAGTATGCTCTTAATCTTTTAAAGGAGGCAGGACTCACTGGTGTTAAACCTGCACGTTGTCCTATGGCTGCTGGCGAAGACAAAACTTGGACAGATGACTCACCTCTTCTCTCTGATCTTACGAGATACCGGCGTCTGGTGGGCAAGCTCATATATCTCACGGTAACCAGACCCGACATCTCTTATGCTGTTGGCAAGGTGAGCCAGTTCATGCAAGCTCCGAGGGAGTGTCATCTACAATCTGCTCTGAGGATATTAGAGTACATTAAAGCTGCTCCAGGGAAAGGACTCCTATTTCAGAAGAATGGTCACCAAAGGGTTGAAGCTTACTCTGATTCAAGCTATGCGGATGACAAAGGGGACCGCAAATCGACTTCAGGTTTCTGCACATTTGTTGGAGGCAATCTTGTGAGTTGGAAGAGCAAGAAACAGTCTGTCGTTTCCAGGTCTAGTGCAGAGGCGGAATATCGTAGCATGGCATCGACTACATGTGAGTTGAAGTGGTTGAGGGCTCTCATGCTTGACTTAGGAGAGGTTTACAACTATCCTCTTCCTATGTTCTGTGACAATAAGGCCGCAATACACATTTCCAAAAATCCGGTCTTTCATGAGAGAACAAAACACATAGAAGTCGACTGTCATTTTATTCGGGAAGAAATATTGAAGAAACAGATTTGCACTCCTTTTGTCACGTCCGACAACGAGTTGGCAGATGTCTTCACCAAGCCGGTGTCCGCTTCCTTTTTCCACATCTGCGACAAGCTGGGCATGATCGATATATATGCTCCAGCTTGAGGGGGAGTGTTGAAGTTGGTGACCGGGCGGCCTGGCGGTTTGTATTGGCGGGTTGAAGACCGCGCGGTCTGGCGGTCTGTCTCAGCCGGCTTGGAGACCGGGCGGTCTGGCGGTCTACTCTGGCGGTCTACCCTGGCAGTCTCGCTTCCTCTCTGGTGGTAGCCGTGCGGTTAGCCCTGCTGTCTAACCGCGCGGTTTGTGCGGTTTGTCTTGTATAGTCCGCTTAGTCCTGTAATTTTTAGTCTCACATCTCTTATTTGTATTCTCTCATCTCTCCTCCATTCTATATAAGGGAGGGCATACCTTTGTAATAGATATCTTTTTTGGATAATAAAGTTTCAATTATTCAAAAGCTTATCCGCTTGTTCTCTACTTTTCGCTTTTTTTCGCTACTTTCTAACAGATTCTTTAAGAAAATATTATTTAAATAATCACCTCTCATTCGGTGGTGGAACTTGAAAATAGAAAAACAGGTTGCTTTCAAGACAACAGTTATGAAACAACTATTCGATGACCCTTATGTTGATCACAGTGTTTCATAAAAAGTTATGTTTTCACATTTAATAATAAGTGAAAAAATAGTAAGACCGTGGAAACTACGGGAACGAGTAATCGAAAGAATAGTAAGACGGGAGACTAACATCTCGAAGAATCAATTTGGATTCATGTCAGAGCGGTCGACCATGGAAGCTATACATCTCTTGAGGAGACTATTGACAACTATCGAGAAAGAAAACAAGATTTGCATATGTTGTTTATTGATCTTGAGAAGTCTTATGATAGAGTTCCAAAAAAAATCTTATAGACAGTCTTAGAAAATAAAGGTGTAAATGTATCATATATTGACATAATCAAAGATATGTATATAAATTCAGAGGCAATGGTGAGGACATATGGAGGATTAACACAGGAATTCCCTATCATTGTTGGCTTACAACAAGGATCAACTTTAAGCTCACCAGACATATCCAACAAGCAATACCTTGGTGTTTATTGTTTGCGGATGATATCGTTTTGGTTGATGAGACGCGCGATGGTGTAAAAGCAAAACTTGAATCTTGGTGAGATACTTTAGAAAAGAAGAGTTTTAGATTGAGCAAGGCAAAGACAGAGTACATGGAGCTTAAATTTAGCACTACAAGGACGGATGACTTCGGTATTAAGTTGGGTTATCAAGATAAACTTCTAATCTATAAATTTTTGCCTACTTTATTATTTGTGTTGACTTTAACGAAAAATTAATTTGAACTTCCACCGCTTATGGAACTTTTGAGCATGATTAAAAGTTGTCTCTATGCCTAGCTAGATCTGCTTTCAATCTACTAATACCTCCACTCAAGACTTGCATACAATATAGTCATCGACTCATCAAATCCGATTTGCATCCCCATTGACTTTTCACCATGATCCCATAAAGGAAATCTATCGGGTTTTGAATTTGACACGATTTGAATCTTTGGATGATACTCTTTGAAAGATAAATGATACATTTGAAAGTACAGAAAGAAAAGAGATAAACGAAAATATTAATCTAAATACTTATTCTTAAATAAAGAAGGGAAATCTGGTGCACAAAGCATCCACGTGCGGCGAGAGTCCGAGGATGGTTCCCACCACAATGGTGAAATGTAGGCAAACCTTACATTGCATTTTGCAAGAGGCTGCTTCCAAAACTTGAACCTGTGACCTCAAGGTCATACAGCAACAGCTTAACCGCTGTGCCAAGGCTCCTCTTCAATAATACTTGATAGGAGTGGATTCCCTTTTAAAGAGATAGTGTGCACATAGCCGCTCCCCCCCCCCCAAGATCTCCACTAAATTAGTGGGATCATGGGTTTGACCGCTCACGTGATCGCCATGCCCGATCCCGTCACGCGTCGATCCCACTACGCATGACATCTGAAGCACCAAGGACATCGCCTCACTGGCGTCAAGCGGCCAGGGTCATCTCCGGACGCCGCCCCCCCCCCCATCCCGGCCTCCGGTGCGCGCCGAAGGTGGCGGCCGAGCCGGCCGGCCCTCTTCGGCCGAGGTGGCGGCCGGGCCGGCCGCCGGCGCAGGGCCAAAGAGGCGGCCGAGCCGGCCGGCCCTCTTCGGCTGCCGGCGCAAAGACGAGGAGGCGGCAGAGCCGGCCGCCCCTCGTCGGCCGCTGGCGTGCATCCAACGAGACGGGCGAGCCGGCCCCCGAAATCGGCCGTCGGCAGCTCCCCCTCTTCGGTCGCCGGTGTGCGGCCAAGGAGGCGGCCGAGCCGGCCGCCCCAACCGACCGCCAGTCGCTCCCCCTTTCCACCGCCGGCTTGGCCATCGCCCACTGTCCCGGCCGTCGGTGGCGGCCTCCCTCCTCGCCGGCAAGTTCGCCAGAAAGTTCATCACCCGTCCAAAGGAGCGCTTCCCCATCGTCCGATCATCTCGGATCGATCATCATCGTTCGATTCGCGTGTAACCACCCAAGGAGGAGGCCGAGCCGGCCGGCGCAGGGCCAAAGAGGAGGTCGAGCCGGCCGGCCCTCTTCGGCTGTCGGCGCAAAGCCGAGGAGGCGGCGGAGCCGGCCGCCCCTCGTCGGCCGCTGGCGTGCATCCAACGAGGCGGGCGAGCCGGCCCCCGAAATCAGCTGTCGGCAGCTCCCCCTCTTCGGTCGCCGGTGTGCGAGCAAGGAGGCGGCCGAGCCGGCCGCCCCAACCGACCACCAGCCGCTCCCCCTTTCCACCGCCGGCTTGGCCATCGCCCACTGTCCCGGCCTTCGGTGGCGGCCTCCCTCCTCGCCGGCAAGTTCGCCGGCGAGTTCGCCAGAAAGTTCATCACCCGTCCAAAGGAGCGCTTCCCCATCGTCCGATCATCTCGGATCGATCATCATCGTTCGATTCGCGTGTAACCACCCACTAACCGCCAGGTTAGTGGTGGAATTTTATTATTAAATTCATTGGTCTACGGGTTGCGAAATAGATGATTATAATACGCACCCTTAAATTATAGGAAAAATATTAATTTGGGTGGTTATGGTGTGCGGATAGACGCATAGCCACCATAACCACCTCCTAGAGGTTATAAAAGGATACTCAGGCCTCCACATTTCTCACTTTTTTCCTCTGAGTCTTATTCTTCCTCAGGTCAGAGCTCTGTCGGATTCCTCCTACGAGCAGCATTCAAGTCGTCTTCAACCCACATTCAAGCCATCCTCGAGCCACGTTCAAGCCATCCTCGAGCCGCATTCAAAGCTTCTTCAAGGCACATTCAAGACACCTTCGAGCCGTCCAACGAAGCCTATTTCACAACTTCCTGGAAGTCCCTACCAGCGCAATTTCAAGTGCTCCACTCCTGCGTTTAGCACCATCGCGACACACAAAGACGCCCGTCACCACCAAGTGTAATCTGTAGAAGATACCAAGCGTGACGATTCATCATCCGCCGAGTACAAAGTGTTCTCTCACCTCCAAATTTGTAACGGGGAGCGATATGTCACCCTCGATTCAGCAAACAGATTGTAACCACAAGCAAATAGTGGACTTTGACCGGCGCAGACCCGGTCACATGATTTTTTACCCAATTTGGGAGGTTTTTCCACGTTAAAACCTCGTGTGTATGATTGATCAACCTCATTAACTGTGCGCGCTCGACCGTTCCGAGAGCTAAGACGGCCCGGGTTATTCCGGTCCGACCGGGACGTAGAGTTTGACCGCAACAGTTTGGCGTCGTCTGTGTGAACATGATTCACAGCATCCGCAGAAGACAATACCTTATCCCAGCGGTACTTAACATCAGCTTTAATGGAGAAAAGAAACGCCCAAACAGCTGAAGAATCCGTCCCAGGAGGACGCACTGAACCAGCCCACTCTCATTCACTCGTGAATGTGCCCCTCGAAGCGGAGACTATTTGCGCACCTATAACAGCTATGGAAGCACGAGTTCAACAAATGGAGGAACAACAAACCGAGATGCTTGCACTGCTCAGAAATATGGGAGCACCTTCCGCTCCTCCTCAGCCACCAGCACCAACCAATCCCTCGCCTCTGTCAAATCATGGTCTGGCACAAGAAGCTCCGCAAAGAGAAGAAGTATCAGAAGAACTCTCTGACGCCGCTAGTTCCACTAACCTGATTCATAGGGGAGCCGGAGCTGGTCATCGTAATTGCATCATGGAAGAAGAAGTCTGACCGCCGCCACGCGAAAGGATCACTCGAGAAGAGATATGAGAAGTAATTGCAGAAGGGTACAGACAAGTTGGGCAGCGAGATGTTCTCGCCCATCGTCCACTCTGCTGAGGCTCCTCGCTCGTACCTCCGGTTCTAGCTCATCTGAGATCCTGCATGGCTTTAAACTCCCAAATATTGAAACGTTCAACGGGACAGATCACCTGTAGGAACAAATCAACCACTTCACCACTATCATGAAAATCTATAATGCACCAGATCAACTGCTTTGTCAAGTGTTCTCAACCACCCTCAAAGGTCAAGCTCGCACTTGGTTTCATTGTTTAAGGGAAGGAACTATTGATAATTTTGCGGAACTTGCAAAACAATTCGCTGATCAGTTTATTGCAAATCGAAGAATTGTTCGAGACCCCTCACATTTGTCTGGGATTCGTCAAAATGAAGGGGAATCCTTGAAGGACTTTTTTCACTGATTCACTGCAGAAGCCCGCTAGATCCCGGGGGTCGACGGTTATGGTCCTTCTTCGGAATCGAAACCTGCGATTATTCTACACAAATAACAATTTAAAGACCATTTAAAATATAAACTATAAAAAATTAAAGACCGCTGTCATTTACAAAAGTAAATAAGATAATTTTCATTTGTTCTACTTCTATACAAGACTATAAGTATGAAGTTAGTCAAGCACAATTATTGATTATATAAGCACAAATCTTATTTCTAATATTATCTATTTTGTTCGGCGAAAATTGTTTCACTCAATTACAGATCTGCAATAAAAAAATTGTTAAAATCAATTCAACATAATTACTATGAATTTATCACTTACTAATCTACATGCACTTAACTTATCAATGATGGCATGGACACACTTCTAACAGCAGCAACTATGTCAATCATGTAGCACATGATATAGTACCCACATTGAATATTATCCGGTTGTATTGGGCACTAAAAAATTAAATAATTGGTAAGTATTTTAATTACAAATTTTAAAATATTTAAAAATTTAGAATACATAACTCATTTTTGCTATAAGTCTATAACTTACCGACTTCCACTTTAAAATCTTTGGTTTTAGGAAATTTGTATGCTGATTTTTTGTTAAATCCTTAAATGCACTTCATAAAATATTAAAAATTTTAGTTTATAGTCAAATCTGAATTCCAAATAGGAAATAAGTAAATAACTAATTAATAAACTTAATTTGAAATGAGATTTTTAATATCATCACGAATGTCATGTTATACGGGATCAAGCCAATAAACTGTATTATTATCATAATCAAAAATAGTGAACATCCAATATTATTTGTGAAACAAATGAAAAAATTAAAAACTTAAATAGACTAAAAAATGTTAATAATAATTGATATAGAGATACTTCATACTTACAATCTATGATAGGGCAAAAAGAATAAAGATTCTGATTGGAGTTGACTAAGTCTGTTTTTTATATTATCAACTCTTGTCTTTGAATTAGCTTTGGCATATGACTATCAAAATAACAAATGGCTATTGAATTATGAAAATATACACTTCTATTGTATGTAAATTTCTTTAATTGAGAAATTATGTATCTGCAATAAAACATGTAAATTCAAAATCAATTTATATACTAATAAAAAATTTTAATTTTGTAATATTTGATATTCAGTAGTCAGTACTCACCTAATGCATGCGAATATGATGTTAACTCCAATTTTTTGCAAATTTAGAAAATCGTACAACTCTGATACTTCAAAGTATGTATTTGTTGATTCAACACTATCAAATACTGTTGAATCTAATACTAGAGTTATTGCTTTATTTTCATTCACCTTCCTAGTTATGAAACTGGGTAACATAACAATGAAATCATTTGTAGTCTTCATAGCCTGTGAAAATAGAAGAATTAGTATTTTGAACATCAATATTGATTATTGAATTCTTTGATTACATAAAAGTCAAAAATAATATTATAATACCGGAGAAGATAAACGCTCATGTGATGTCTCAGGTTCATATGACCTGATTTCATGCTCCGTTTCATGCTCCGACTGAGAAACAAAAAAACAAAAAATTTATTTATTATATGCGCAACAAAAAGAGAGCATAATATTTCATAAAAGTATAAATAATTAAATATATAAACATAATAATTAATAATATCTGAGAAGCTTGTGAAGTTCCAGTTCTACATTCAGCACTAAACATGCGCATAAGTTCTTCCATTTGATTCTTCATACTACTTATCTCGGTTTCATGCGCTTGTTGTTTCTCTTGTTGTTGTCGGTTCCATATTTGTTGTTGTTATTGTTGTTGTTGGCTTCATAATTGTTGTTGCTCTTATTGTTGTTAGCTCCATAATTGTTGTTGCTGACTCAATCTTTCTTGAACTATAGCTTCGACATCTTCAATGTGAGCTACTGATGTCCTCTGTTTCCGCCTATTATTCTTGAAAAAAATTGTAATTGTGGAAAACTTGTCACCAGCTCTAACTCTGTCTGGATGTTCTTGGCCTAAAACAGAAGCAAGGATGTCATCTCTTCCCTGTGACACTGTTTCAGCACTTTGGGACTCTTGGCTCGACAAATCATCCTTAAAATAAGTAATATAAATTAATGCAGAATTACAGATAAGAAATTATACATTTATACTTCACAAGCAATTTTATTATTGAAGTATTAATAATTTACAAATTAATAAATGAAACATTTAAACTTATAATTTTAGATGTCAACTCAGCTGCATCTGTACTAATGTATTCACCAGTCTTTCTTTTATGACCGGCTTTCCGTAACTCTGCACGTGAAATTGGTGCGGCTGTCCCTTGCTCAATCTTGACAATAAAATAAAAGTAAAGTATCATTTAAATTATTGAGAAAACCAATATGTACAATAAAAAATACAAGTGAGATGCAAATAACTAATACCATTCTTTTTTCTAATCCAGAATAACCCATTCTAAAAGTAGTATGAAAGGACTTTTATGTTTTTTTTCTCTCTGTATTAACCTTATTTTTCTCCTATATAAATAAATATTTGTTAATACTTATATTGTTTATAAATTATAAAGATAAAGAATGATATAAAATATTGAATTTAATAAGAAGTTAAGAACACATATCATATATTCTATAGTGGTGCGATGGTCGACAAAAACTCTCCAGTCTTCGGAGTAATAAAGCTATATTTGACAGGAACATTGTATCGATGCTTCAAATCAATATCTTTTACATAAGTGATAAAGAGTTTAGATTTTCAAGTTCTCCAACTTTCACTCATGCTTTTCAGTAATGCATTGCATTGATCATCAATATTATCAAAATAAATCTGAAAATAATAGATAATATAAATTAAAAATTAACTAAAACATCACAGTTATGTAATAACTATTCACTAATCATTAAAAACAAAGTTACGTATATTTAATTCTGTCCATATTTTATCTTTAATTTGTTTATCAACTTCCTTGCATGCAACAAATGTAATTGACACATAAGACCTCAAAAGAGATCCAATAAAACTCATCAATTTATTTATCTCAGGCCCCGGAATAATGCGGTCATCATCACTCACAGAAATATAAACCTTCTTCTCCTCTAGCCTAAACTTATTCAATTCATTCATTTTGGTAAAACCTCTTCTTGACTTTGATGAAGAGTCATTATCAGTCATTTTCTTGTAATAAGAAAACCCTAAAAAATCTAAACCATCTAAAAACCCTAAACCAAATTCATAAAGTAAAGCATAGACATTGAGCTACTACCACACAATCAGTCAATTACACATATAAATATATATGTTACTATGTTAGTGCAATATTTAGGCTAATATATAGATTTATTATGTTTTTAGGATATCTAATACAAAAATGCACATTGTGTTGTTTATAACTTATACACATTTAGCATAGTCAATACATGAGATTGGAAGATTCAGTGGGTGTCTGCTAGGCGACTACACAATGTTTATAGTTTATACTACTACTACTAATAAAGACATTATAGAACAGAGAACAAAACTGAGAAAGGTCATAAGAAAAAATATACCTAAGTGAGAATATGAGATTTGTCGAAAAAAATCTTTAAATCGAAGCAAAGGAGAGCAAGAACTCAAGGTGAGCAGAAACTTGAATAAAATCGCCTTTAGGGTTTTACGCAAAGAGCAACGTCTGTACGAACCAAAAAGCAGAGGTAAAATGAGATTTTTACGGTTCACGGTCTAAAATAGATAGTATAGACTGTGGTTTTTATACCAACCGCAGTCTATTGTATGGTTCACGGTAGAATAGACTGCGGTTGTTATACAACCGCAGTCTATTTTATGCGTAAAATAGACTGCGGTTTATATATAACCCGCAGTCTATATTATATTCTATCATAGAATGCGGTTTATATATAAACGGCAGACTATTCCCTGAGTCGCAGTCCGGGAATAGACTGCGATTTATATATCTGTCGCAGTCTATTAAGAATAGACTGTGGTTTATATATAAACCGCCGTCTATTTACTAACTGCGGCTCAGGGAATAGACTGCAGTTTATATATAAACCGCAGTCTATTCCCATATTTTTTAAAAAAAAAGCGTTCATCGCCTTGTCTACAATTGGGCGCCAGGACGCCTAGGCCTCGCCTAGGCGACACCATGACAAGAATGCATGATAGGACGAAGCATGTTGAAGTCGACAGACATTAATCAAAGATCACATAGACAAGAGAAATATGTGTACTCCGTTCGTGAATTTGTGTGACCAACTGGTCGCCGATGTCATCACCAAAGGGTTAAGTTGTGACAACATCATGAACGACACAATCAAGTTGGGGATAATCAATATATATTCCCAACTTGAGCGGGGGAGTTGAATATACGCACTTTTATTTTTAAGTTTTATTTCCCTGCTTCTTATTTCACGTGATATGTCGCGTGTATTGTATCCTATAAATATGTATGCTTGGCCTGAATTAGAACATCTGAATAAAATTCTCTCTGTTCCACTGTAATAGCGTGTATGCAGAGCTAGAGGTTATGGAAAGCTTGGGATAGGGTTGTCTCGGGTGGTTAAGATAGCTCCAGTAGACGTTAGTGGTCCAGGATGGGGTAGGATTTGGGGGAGGGAGAAGACAGGGAAAGACATGTGCGGGTGTGGGCGAGGGAGAGCATGTGGATATGGGGCTAATGTCTGCAGTGATGGGTTGCAGTGGTCGTGGATCTCGGCATGGAGAGAGGAGTAGACCGTGGAATGCGAAAAGGGAAAGGCATCGGACTGGGGGAAAGGGACCCGGAATGGTAGACGACGAAACCGGGGGAATGCGGAGTCAGCAAGCTAGGGGGAATTAACATGGATCTGGGCTGCGGTGGATGCAGGGACGGAGAGGGGCTTGCAGGAGATGGAAGAGTAGCAATGTTTATCTCGAAAGAAGGCAAAGGGAAGAAAATCAACATAAGAGTCGCACGGTGAGGAGGACAGCTTAGGAATTTATGAACCAAGCTTTTGATCCTTGCCTCTAAGCATACACATCAATATATATAGGAAATGAAGACTAGCACAACCAATATGGATGCTCATAATATGTGTTCATATTGGTTATGATCAACATTAAATACAAATGAAAATAAAAAAAACAGATACATCATAAATTGTCGAAATGGCCATCCGGACGCATCTCTGGACACAGATTGTTCAGATGGGTACGAAATAAGTGTCTCATGCAGGTATACAAGTGTGTGGACCAACGGATCGTGCAATCTCCATCTATAGTAACACAATAAGTTCGAATTCAATCAATGTTTCAAAATATCAGCTTGGTCAATACATCCGGAAAGTCCCGATATATCGTCCAACTTAATATAAAATATAAAATAGCATAATTTGTTTTAGGTGAAAAAAAAGCTTTTTTTAGTTTAATTACATGTCCACCAATACTTAAAACACTGTTAATAATTACTCTTGATTTAAAAATCAAGATGATTGAAGTTGAAATGCCCTCATAGTGGAAAGAGAGATTGTGGCAAAGAAAAATGTCAAGAACTCATCATAATTCCTAAAGGTTGGATTCGAGGTACTGATGGGACATAAATTATTAATTTTGAACCATATGAACATATGATAGGTTCGGTCAAATTACCTCCATTATTACATCTTTTGGCAGTATCATGCTTGTTAATGGGTCATTTGTCTGTGTCTAGTAAAGGGATTATGCACTTTTCTCCTAACCTCTCTGAAATTTGTGATTCATGTTGCTTATTTATCTATCAATTGATCATTTGTGAGCTCCCAGCACTAAATAATTAACTGCTCGATTACATTTTTTTCTCTTATTGTGTTAGGAAGAAGATTGGTGAAGGACGAGTCTAGTGGAGTCTACATTACTGACACTGGACAGTCTAATGAAGTATGGAAAGTCCTTATACAATCTGTTGATCATTTGGCATTGTAAATTTGGGCATGCCATTTTGAAGACTTTAAAGTGTCCAGCTTGTGAGCTAGGAAAATGCATGTAGTACTTACCCTTCGAGATTTTTTTGGAGAACTAAATGATTTGATATGGTACATTTGGATGTGTGGACTGCTTGTAACAATGTGGAAACTTTGATGGCAAAATAAAAAGTACTGAAAAGATATAATGGAGGATAATTCACTTGTAGGTATCTTCAGGCCTTTTTAGGATAGAAAGGAAATGTTTTTCAAACATTCTAATTCAAATTCCGAGACCACTGCTAGAATGGTATAACCGAAGGAAGAAAAGACATGTCTTGTATACTATCATGTGTCTATTACAGCAAATATAATTTCTAAAAGGGTCATAGAATGAGGGGCCTTACAGCTATTTTTATGAAAGCACCTCTCTTTAAACTTCCATAAAGTATTTGGGAACGTATACATTGTTGGGCCCAACAAAAATAAACTCCCCCCCCCCCCATTTGTCAATATATATTTCTCGGTAATACAGTTGATCAAAAGGCACACAAATTGGTGGAGACAGGCCTAGAGCTGGTCGACACAAAAGTACTTGTCGCCGCGCCCGACCAGACCTCTACCGGCCCTGAGTTTTCGCCTTTTATTTTATGTTGTTTGCATCTTTATTTTAAATTTATGTCGACTTGTGGGGATATTTTGTATTAAATTTTTTACAAAAAAAGGACATTGTAAAAGCACCGGCCCATGAAGATGGTAAATTCGGTTCAGGAAGTCTTCCTCCCAGCGAGACCCGCACCTGCCTTCCCGGTTCGGTCTTCTTCCCCAGAATCGGCCCTAAATCGCAAATGTTTTTCTGGATTTGGCGGTTGCACACGATGGGGCTCCAACCGCAAACTTCTCCCCGGTTTCGTCGGCTGCTCGCACGATAGGGCTCCGCACGTCGCATCTTCCGCCCATGTTCCAGTCGAGTCCATGTGCGATGGTAGAGCATGATTTCTCCCCGGCGGTTTCAGCACCTATCGAAGCTTTCCATGGCCACGTCTTTCCCCATTCACGGCACTGATTGGCACTGCCTATCGTGCAGACGTAGGTTTCAAGAGTTTGGTTGTAGTTTTTTTTTGAAACCCTATAAAGGGAGATGTATCATGTTCCTGAGGAGGCTGTTATTGAATGATGAAATTTTGATGTTGCTTTTGGCTCCTGCTTGAGAAGTTCAGTTGTCGTTGAATGTATGATTTTGGGCTTCCGTCTACGGTTCGATTGTTGAATGTTTGTTGTTGAGTATTTCCATTAATAGTGAGTGAGGAGTTGAAATATGAGTTATTTTCCTGCTTGTTAATTCAATTGGAGCTTCCCGTGTGACACGGGGTTGGATGAAATTTAATGTTGGTTGTGGTTTGCTTTCGGTAAGAAGATAAACAGTGGAAATTAGATTGTTGTTGAGTGTTGTTGAAACGATGTGATGTTCTGGTTGTTTGCTTCCGTGAAATAGTTGAGTGATTGAGATTTCGTGGAGCCACTTTGTGTGTGAGTGAGCGAATTATTTCCGTGGTGCCCGTGTGCGATAGCGGATGACCTTGAAGAGGAGATCAAAGGTGATGAGGAATTCCTCGTGGGATCGCCGCTGGCTTCGACTGCGGAAAGATGACTCTTTCCATGGTAATTGTTTCTTCTCCATCCTTTGCGAGCGTCTACATTTTCTCTTTAGGAAATTTGATTCAATTGCTGGATTTTCCTTGAATTTTGTCAGTGAACGCTACGTCGAATTTTCCAAACGAAAACGTAACTTGGAATTCACGATATTCACTTCGCTACGACAAGGGGAATGGAACGAAAACTGCAAAACTCTTTTTCCCGATTTTTTCATTCAAACTATTTTTCAAGAAAATCATTTTTTGAAACAAAATAATTTGTTTATCCTTTACAAAAAAATTAATTAAACTTGTTTTCTTTCTTAAAGTTTGTGCAACACCCACTCAAAAATCTTTGCAAAATTCATTAAACATTACATGCATTAGGGTTTCCTAAAAAAAGCCGACCGGCGCGCAAACACTACGCGTCGTCCTGCATCACAAGTATTACTCCCCACAAATGCATAGGAGTTTTATATCCAAAGATATTACTCTTTTTGAAAATATTATCTTTTTTTATAAAATATTACCCTTTTTGAAAATAATACCTTTTTTGAAAATATTACACTTTAAAAAAATACATTTTTGGAAATTAATACCCTTTTGAAAATATTACCCTTTTTGAAATTATTACCCTCTTTGAAAACATTCCAACTTTTATTCTGCCCAACAAAGAAAGACTTCTACCCCTACGGATGGGCATCTTCCCAGTGATATGGGCATTACAATTACTCTTCTTTTCAGTGTGGTTGATATTTGTCAAAAGACAACAAAATATCATTTCTACCCCAATTTTACTTGATGTCCATCAAATTGTCTCAAACATTGATATCTCTGGAGGAGAGGTTGTGATGGGGATCGACCACACCGAGCTGAGCAAGAGAAACGGGGACTAATAGAGTCTATTTTGCAGTCGTCGGTATTAAGGCCCTATCTGGATGATTGAAGTATGTAATCGTGTTATGTGCAATTGTTTATTATTTATTTGAGTAATGTATTGAAAATTAGGTTAAATGATCTGATCCGGTAATCAGGCCATCGGATTTATTTAACCTAATTCCCCTTTCATAGGTAGTTACATGTTACTTATCTATACGGATTATTAAACTTATATGATAGAATTCCTCAGCACTATTCGAGTACAGCATAGCCCTTTCCTGAGCCTCCACTCCACTTCCTGAAGCCCTCCAGCACCATAGAGTCTGCCTCCTCTTCCAACCGTGTCAAGGTCTCATCTTGCCCCACCCTAGTGTCCGGTGAGTTTGTAATTATTTTTACTTCATGATATCTTGTACATATTTATCCTTGCTGCATAGTTTGTAGTTGTTCCTTTGAGATTAGACATGTACAGTTTATTCGCCATGTAATCAATTATATTGTCCTGCAATTTTAAAACCATCACCAGTAACCCAAATTGAAATCAACCAATTGATACTTCAGTGAAAGATTAAAGTCAATTAATTAATGTAATTGAATGATAGAAATTTTTGCATGATAAATGCATTTAGATCAATTGTATTAGAAATAATTCGTTGTTGAGTTAGTTCATTGACTATGTGTGTGTGTCTGCAACGCTTCTAAGGAACTATCGATGTCTTTGTGATTCTGTTACGAACCCGGCACCAACCGAAGGGATCAAGGACGCGGCGAGATGGGGACGGGTTTACCGCCGCCGCTGCAACTTGGCCCAAGGGGAGAACGACTCTCTCTAGTTGGCGCGTTATTTTTTATATATTTGCTACGCAATTTCAAGTTATTTTATATTGAACAATTCCCGTGTTTAAGGCCCAACGGGGGGACCTGCTCCAGCAAATCATGGACCGCCTCGACAAGATGGACGCACGCTACGCCGAGGACCGTGCCTCCGCCGAACCCCGGCCAAACCCCCACGCCTCCGGCGACACCACCGACTCGGGCCCTCGCCCGGACGGCTCCCCTTTTCAGCGGTATGTCAAGCTGGAGTTCCCGGCCTTCGACGGCCGTGAGGACCCGCTAGCTTGGCTCTCCAAGTGCGAGTCCTTCTTCGCGCATCAACGCACAACCGGCGAAGAGCGCCTTAGCCTCGCCTCCTTCCACCTTAACGGCGCCGCCCAGCTTTGGTTCAGCCAGATTCAGCGCGAACGGCCGGGCCTACAGTGGGATGAGTTCAAATCCGCGTGTACTCTCCGCTTTGGTCCGGCGGCACGCGGCAACTCCCTCGGCGACCTCATCGCCCTCCGGCAAACGGGCTCTCTCGAGGACTACATCGATCGCTTCCAACTCCTCGCTAGAGCGGTGACATGCCGCCTCGATCAGCAGGTTCCCATTTTCACCGCCAGCCTACATGAACGGTTCCGTTTGGATGTGGAGTTTCAAGAACCGACGGACCTCACCACCGCTATGAGCATCGCGCGCACATGTGAGTGTCGCATACTCTTAGACCGACAACAGCTCCTCCGACGGGACTCCAACCCGCCGTTCCGCGGGGGTGGCCAAGCCAGTTCGGCCCCCTTCCCGACCAAGCCGGCGCCACCACCTCGACAGCCGTTTCGGCGCCGCCTCTCTAACGCCGAAATGGTCGAGCGCCGCGCCAAGGGGCTGTGTTTCAACTGCGAGGAACAATTCGGACCCGGTCACCGCTGCAAACGCCTTTTCTGGATCGAGGTGGACGACCCATCTGATGACGACAGGGAGGATCCTAGCACGGAGCCACCCGAGATATCCTTCAATGCCATTTCGGGGCCCGCGGGCGGCCACATGCTACAACTTCCTATCGCCTTGGCCGGCCACTCACTTGCGGCGCTCTTGGACTCAGGAAGCACCCACAATTTCATCTGCCGCAAGACCGCGAGCCACTTGCACCTGCCGATCCTCGCACGGCCCCGCCTCCAAGTCTCCGTGGCCAACGGCCATAGCATGGCGTGCCCCGGCTTGTGTCGAGGGGTATCCCTTACTATTTACAACCGAACCTTCGATATCGACCTCTTGGTTGTCGACCTCGATGGCTTCGACGTCGTTTTGGGAGTGTGTTGGCTCCGCACTTTGGGGCCCATTACATGGGATTTTAACAACCTCTCCATGCATTGGTACGACGGCCCGACACGGATGGAGTGGCAATGTGTCTCCCCCGCCGCCGTGCCCAGCGCCTTCCTCATTCACGGCTCGGGGCCTTCTCGGGATAAAGGCGCCACCGACCTTGATCGGCTCCTTCGGGACTTTGCCGATACATTCACCATTCCCGAGTTACTACCGCCTCACCGACTACACGACCACCGCATATGCCTCCTCCCCGGGGATGTCCCGGTAGTGGTACGCCCATACCGGTACCCATTCCTCCAAAAGGACGAAATCGAACAACAATGTTCGGCTATGCTCCAGAAGGGCCTTTTTCGGCGAAGTGTATCCCCGTTCTCCTCCCCGGCGCTCCTTGTGCGCAAGAAGGACAACACATGGCGGTTTTGCGTGGATTACCGTGAGCTCAACGCTAAGACGGTCAAGGATAAATTTCCCATTCCGGTGGTCGAAGAGCTATTGGATGAACTGCATGGCGCACAATTCTTCTCTAAGTTGGATCTATACTCTGGATACCATCAAGTTCGTATGGCGGCCGAGGACGTGGAAAAGACTGCCTTCCGAACTCATCACGGGCATTTCGAATTCCTCGTCATGCCTTTCGGCTTGACTAACGCACCGGCAACCTTCCAATCCCTCATGAACGAGGTATTTCAATCCATGCTCCGAAAATTTGTACTCGTTTTCTTTGACGACATCTTGATCTACAGCAAGTCTTGGGAGGAGCATCTTCTCCATCTCCGTGAAGTCCTCCAACTGCGCCGCCACCGACTTGTGCTCAAGGCATCCAAATGCGCCTTTGGACAGCCCAGTGTCGCCTATTTAGGCCACATCGTCCATCAACATGGTGTCTCCGCCGACCCCGAGAAATTGCAAGGGATCGCCGCTTGGCCGACACCTCGCTCGCAACACGATATCCGGGCATTCCTCGGATTAACGGGCTACTACCGGCGCTTCATCCGCAACTACAGCAATATCGCCGAGCCTATGTTGGCCCTCCTCCGCCGCAAGGATTTCCAGTGGACAGCCACCGAACAAGGGGCATTTGAAGCGCTCCAATCGGCACTCGTATCGGCCCCGGTCTTGCAATTACCAAATTTCCAATTGCTCTTTGTCATTGAGTGCGATGCTTCCGCCTTGGGATGTGGAGCCGTCCTACAGCAACAAGGACATCCCATCGCCTACTATAGTCGTCGCACCGCGCTACACCATCGGAGGTTACCCGCTTACGAGCTGGAGTTAATCGGCCTTGCCAAGGCTGTCCAACATTGGAGACCCTACTTATGGGGCCGCTCTTTTGTCGTTCGCACCGACCACTTCAGCTTGAAGTATCTCTTGGAACAACGCTTGACTACTATCCCACAACAACGATGGGTGAGCAAACTCTTGGGCTTTGATTTCACCGTGGAATTTAAGTCAGGCACGCTCAACCGGGCCGTCGACGCTCTCTCCCGCCGCCCCTCCGCAGAGTCCGCTGTAGTGTGCGCCATCTCCTCGCCAACAACACCGTTGGAGGATGCCATTCGGGCCGACATCATGGTCTCACCGTCCCTCACCGAATTGCTTCGCCGGGTGAACGAGGGGCTCTTACCGGCCTCGTGGGCAGCGCGCGACGGACTCATTCTGTACAAGAATCGGATTTACTTGGATCCCACATCACCACATATTGCAACCATCGTGCGCGAGGCCCACGATCGGACACATGAGGGGGTCCACAAGACCCTCCACCGGGTGCGTGCGTCCTTTTATTGGAAGGGACTTCGCCGCCGCACCCAGGATTTTATTGCCCGGTGCACCGTGTGTCAACAACAGAAGGGGCTCCACCTCCTCCCCGCCGGATTGCTCCAACCATTACCGGTGTCGACCCAAATTTGGGCCGATATTTCCATGGATTTCATCGAGGGCCTTCCCCGAAGCAAAGGCAAGACGGTCCTCATGGTCGTCGTCGACAGATTTTCCAAGGGAGCGCACTTCCTACCCCTTGGCCGGCCCCTCGTGGCCGAGCGGGTGGCACAAATTTTCTTCCAAGAGATCTTTCGCCTACATGGCCTACCGGAGACGATTGTCTCGGACCGAGACAAGGTGTTCACTAGTCGTTTTTGGAAGGAACTCTTTACCCTCAGCGGCACCAAATTGCAGTTCTCCGCATACCATCCTCAGTCCGACGGACAAATCGAGGTCGTCAACCGGACGGTGGAGATGTACCTCCGTTGTCTCACCGGCGCACACCCCAAGCAATGGGTTCAATGCCTTCCATGGATCGAGTATTGCTACAACACCTCCTACCACTCCGCTCTCCGCACTACGCCCTTTCGCCTCATCTACGGGCGCGATCCTCCCAAGCTGGCTACATACGACCAAGGCATGGCGACAACGACCACCGTGGATGACCAACTCCAAAACCGGGATGCTCTGCTGTCCGCCGCCCGCAAACAGCTCCTCCGAGCCCAACACCGCATGGAGGCATCGTACAATCGCGGCCACCGGGATGTAGTCCATGCCGTGGGCGAATGGGTATGGCTCAAGCGTCGACCATACCGCCAAGCTACACTCCGGCACCCCGACGGATCGCACAAGCTCGGGCCACGGTTTTACGGCCCCTTTCAAGTCACCCAACTCATCGGCGAGGTGGCGTATCGACTACAGCTTCCCGACGACGCCCGCATCCACAATGTCTTTCACGTCTCCCAGCTCAAGCGCTTCGTTGGGGAACCCCCGCCGACTCCACTCGTGGCGCTTCCGACACAGCTTGAGGACAAGCTGTCTTCCGATGAGGAAGGTGATGTTACGAACCCGGCACCAACCGAAGGGATCGAGGACGCGGCGAGATGGGGACGGGTTTACCGCCGCCGCTGCAACTTGGCCCAAGGGGAGAACGACTCTCTCTAGTTGGCGCGTTATTTTTTATATATTTGCTACGCAATTTCAAGTTATTTTATATTGAACAATTCCCGTGTTTAAGGCCCAACGGGGGGCCCGCTACTTTGGAACTCTTTGTGGCTTGGCTGTGCTGGGAATGAGTAGGAAGAAATTAATCTATTTTCTCACCAAATCTCTCTCTCTCTCTTTCTCATCCCCCTTCTCTCTTACCGACGCCCTAGCCCGCTCCAGCCGCCGCCACCGATCGCCCCCCCTCCCCACGCTGGATCCGCTCTCCGAAGACCGCCGGCTCACACACGCATCCTCTTCGGCACGTAACAGATTCATATGGATGTTTGTTGCAAACTCGACTACTCTTATATTATGTCTTATAAGCTTCCAGACGAGTTACCGCCCATGAGAGAAATCTAGCAAGCAATTGACCTCTTGTCGGGTGCAGCCTCTATATCGTCATTATTATTTGATGAACCTGACCACGCATGTTTAACTGGAGTAGCAAGTAGGCAGGGTTCCAGGTGGATCAGTCAATGTGGATCTAGAGACTCATCAGAGTGTGACATTTACTAGTACTCCGTTGTATGGGGTAGTTAATAGTTATGGGCTCTGCTAATGAGAACTGATCATCGTACCCAAACATTTGGTAGTTTCACCTTTATTATTGAGGGTGTATAAGATTCATTACTTCCTTGTGCAACTCTATTTGTGGATAATTTTCATGTGTTGTAGTAAATAGTTAAGATCGCAAATTCAGTGATATCTTGTGAGATGAATCCACTCAGATTCACTGCTCAAGAACCACCAAGAAATAATGAACGAAAGACCTAAATAAAAACCAAAATATACCTCAAGTAAATTCCACAAAATCAATACTAGGACGCAACCCAAACAATAACAAAAAATTATCACCAAAAGAAATCACCCCGAACAAAGGTCGATATTAACCCAATTAGTATTAGGACGCAACCCAAACAATGACAAAAATTAATCATAAATGTTGAACCCGGAAAGCACGGTTCAAAGAGAAGTTCAGACCGATGGGGCAACTTGCACTTCTCCCAACTTAGAACCCTTGACCAGTTACTCGGAACAAAGAAAAAGACCTCTGAGTTGCAGCAAGGAGGTCTCGCCACACACCCGGAAGATCAACTAGACCTTCTCCTCCCTAGCCAACGTTGAGTTAGGCACCTTAGAGTGCACTAGTGAACACAAAATTGTCCACCCGGAAACACGGCAAAGTGTGGAAGCTCCAGCCAACCAGGATCAACCAGAGAAGGGAAAGTCAAAAAGAAGTCCTCTCCAAAGATGTCTTTGGGGGTCTATTTATAGTTTTTCAAGAGTGGTCTGGGAGTAGCGGAATTTTGGCTTTGATTTTACTATATGCAGCCCCAATTGACCTGCCAACAGCGGAGTCCCGCTGTTTGGAGTGGCTAAAGGCAGTCCAAAAAAGGATTCCCTGGGTAAACATAGTTGGGCGAGCCGGCAACATTATTCATGCTCGCCTGGGGGTGGCGAGTGCCCGGTGAAGCTGGAACTCGCCACTCCCCCTGATGACCCTTGGTTGAAGGTAAGTCAGTTTGGCTGACCATTGTCCTAGAGCCCTGGGTGAGTGCGGCCCAAGTGGCCCTACTCGGCCATGCTCGCCTGGGGAGAGCGGGCAGGTATCCCCTTCACTCGCTGCTCTGTCTTGCCTAGTCCAAACTTGCCTTTCCGTCCTGGCCTCTTCGAAGGGCAGATACGATATTGTACACAATGCTCGTTCTTTGCGAGCTTGCCTCAAGCTCGGAAAGAAAGCTCAACCCCGGTATTTGGCGAGTGTTGGGTAAATTATAGGGAATTTTCAGTGGGCCCCCAAAGTTCACTATATACGCCGAAGCAGGGGGTAGGGAGCATAGTTGTCAGGATCGCGATCCAGATCGTAGGATCGCACGATCCTACGATCCGGATTCTGAATTTCGATCCGGATCGCAACCAGGATCGAAATTGGCCTCTTTTGATCGGGAGCGCGATCCGGATCGATAGGATCGCGATCCGGATCGATAGGATCGCGATCCGGATCGATAGGATCGCGATCCGATTCCGATCCTCCGAACCCGATCAAAATATAAAAATCAACCTCGTGCTCGCTAAAACCCTATTTCGCCGCTTGCGCTCTCGCCTCTTCATTTCTGTCACAGACGCTCCATTCCTTTCCCGAGGCCGACGTCGCCGACGGCCCGATGCTCTCTTTCTTTCTCTCTGCTGACGCCGACGCGAGTGCTCTCTTCCTTTCTCTCTGCCAGTCTGCCGACACCGACGCCAGCTGTTATCTCACATTCTCTCCAGGTAACGTAGATCCTTCATTCCCTTCTCCATTTTCTCTTTATTTCTTATTTGGTCGTTCTTTCTTCTTCGTTTCTGATTTCAGATCCGTTTTCTCACTTATGCAGGCTCATTTCTTCCCTATTTCTTCATCAATTTTGTTAGGTATTACTCCCTCCATCTCCTTTTGCCCAGTTTTTTTAGATGTGTGATGTATTTCAGATCTAAGAGGTATTTCAGATTTGTATGCTTAGATATCTGTTTTCTTCACTAATAAAAACCAAGAAAAGCTGAATTTAATAGATTTGTCACCAATAGATTTGTCACTAAGATATTTCTATATGTATTCTTGGTAATGGTAATATTGTATTACAGATCTTGTCACGAATAGATTTGTATTTATTTCAAGCAACATATTAAGAATTTGACTTGAACTCATGCTACCTTGAACTGCTGCTATGAGTGTGATTGTGTATTTGTGAAACATCATAAGTCCTAACAGAGCATGATTGTTTTATATAATTTGTGAAACATCCTAATTCCTAACAGAGCATGAACTGCTGCTAGCCTGCTATGAGAATGACTGTATTTGTGAAACATCCTAATTCCTAACAGAGCATGAACAGCTGCTAGCCTGCTATGAGTATGATTGTATTTGTGAAACATCGTAAGTCCTAACAGAGCATGATTGTGAATTTGTCTATTATGCAGACTCGTTTTTGTTGGTATTACCATGGTGATCTGCAAGTGATCAAATATGTGGCCTCACTGCCAACGCAATATGAGTCTATGGCGTCGCACATAAGAGCATTGGAGAAATTGGAAAGGTTTGTGTTGGGATTGCTCATATGTGATATGAGTGAAAGACCAAGCTTATGACGTTCTGGATGTGAAGGATTTTCATTTCGGGACATGTATTGTGAATATGAGTCATCAGGTAAGTGATTTGAAGATTCTAAGGGAAATTCGTCGAAAATGGCTGAGAGGTTTCGACGAATGGTTTGAATTCGTCGAGTATCGTTGTGACATCTCAACGTTTCCGTCTTGGATTCGTCGAATATCATCATGACAGTTTCGACGAATAAGACTCATTCGTCGAGTATCGCGATTCGCCTAGTATCGTTGATCCGTCAAATATCCTCTTGATACGACGATTTGCTCTGTTTTGATTCGTCGAGTATATTCGTGTTATCTCGACAAATATCTTTTTATTCATCGAATATCGATGTGATACTCGACGAATTTTGTTTTGTCTGTTTTATTTCCTTTAAGTCTGGTTCTGCTGGTCTGCGGGTATCGGCTGGTTCGGCTTTCTGTATAAATAGGATTTGTACAGTGAGTCGATGTGTAACTGTTCATTCTCTTGACCTAACCGATCGACGGCTTCTCCTCCCGAAGACGACGGAACTGTTCCGCTAAGTCGCGAAAGTTGCTTGCTACCGCCGACCGCCCGACCTGCTACTGTCGCCGGAAAAGATTTCATGTGCGTCGGATTCGTCACTGCCACCTCTCCATGAACGGATCTATTAGTCTGTGGAGACGTTGAGGGCAAAACTAGTTCCGACCTAGATCTTGTGTGACAAGAGACTAGGGTTTTCCGTGCTCGTGTGGATATCTGTAGAGGCGTGGACACTATTCTACGCTCGGAACTCCAGTCGTTCTCGTTCGTTGGAATCATTCGGAGCACCTTGGTTGAGTATAGACTCAATCTCTCAAAGGTAATTTTATTTCACCGCATTTACTTCTTGATTAATGTTCATCGCTAGATCCGAACTCTTTTAGGTTTTCTTGTTTTTAATTCCGCTGTGTGCACATGTGTTGTGCCTTCCTAGCAAAACCAAACAGTGGTATCAGAGCGAGGTTCATGTGATTATCATTGTTTCAGAAGTTGCTAAATTTATTGCGTGTAGATCTGAAAATTTTAGAAGTGCTCTAAGATGCCTAAATTTATTCCTGAAACATCAAATGTTGATGGATTTTGTGTGCAATCAGTGGTTGTTTTTCCAAAATTGGATGGGGCGCTGCCCCGCACCCCACAAGGGCTCTGCCCCATGACCCCGCTCGTTGATTGGTAGTGAGACCACCGCCAGGAGCGCTGCCCCTTAGACCCCGTTAGGGGCTCTGCCCCCCGCCGGGGGCACAGCCCCTTGGAATCCCGCCAGGAGCGCACGTGATTTTGTTATGGTATCTTTGTTACTCCTTAACAGTAACTGTCACTCTTGTTGTTTTGTGAAACCAAATATGTGTTAGATTTTGAATCTCACATAGAGAGACGAGTTTGTCTACTGTGTAAGTGGAGTTGGTACTACTCATGTCGAGTGCATGTAAATCTGAGGATTTAGAAAGGTTCTAGATGTTCAGCCTTAATCCAGTTCATCAAGTGTTGATGATTTCCATGTGCACATATGGGATGCATTTGGATTCTGATTGTTGTTGTTTCGTTTTATGGATGTGCACACTGGTTAATAGTTAACCATGATTAAGTGTTAATCAATTGTTTAAAAATCTCTTAAGCAATATTAAGTATTCGGATGCATTCCGATGTATGACACTTTTTCTGCCTCGATCGATGAAGTGTGATTTTGCCAAAACAAGGTGCATTAATCTATCATGTTAAGGGTGCGAGCGGATAATTGTGATATCTCACTGTCGACATCGGGTCAGGCTTAACTGGCTGACCTCAAAGGTTGAGTGCCCAGAGGCATGGGGTTGGCATGCATCATATGATGGATGCGAATAAAGAGTTATTCACCAGTCATACAAGAGTTGCATTGTGATGCAATTGACAAGCGTTGTCTACCTAAATAGCTGCATTGTGAGAGAAAAGTCAAAGATGACTCATAGTGTTGGTGAAATATAGATCTTGTCCACTAAGAGAGTTACTCGCTTAAACTCTTCGAATTGATATCGAGGGTTATCAGTTTGATAAAAATAGTGGGAGTTATTTTGATTAAAGTTCTTATTGAAATTATAAAATCTATTTTGAAATGTGGTACTGATTTTACTTTGATTGATCCTTATACAATTTCCATGGCAAGTAGTTCGCACTCCACCCTGTCCCTCAGAACTATCCTTGAGAAGGAGAAGCTGAGTGGTACGAATTATTTGGACTGGTACAAGAGCTTGAGAATTGTTCTCAGGCAAGAGCGAAAGCTCTATGTTTCGTAAGAGGAATCTCCTGAAGAGCCTGTCGGAAATGCGTCTCGTGCTGATAAGGATGCTTATAAGAAGTATCCTGACGACTCCTTAGACGTCGAATGTCTCATGCTGGCAACCACGAACTCTGAGCTCCAAAAGCAACATGAGAACATGAGTTGCAAGGAAATTGGCGAGCATCTCAAGAAAATGTTTCAAAGGCAAGCTTGTCAAGAGAGATTTGACGTCACTAAGCCGTTGTTAAAGTGTAAGACGGGAGTTCAGGAGCTAGTAAGAACTCACGTACTCAAGATGATTGGGTATATAAAGAACCTTGAGAGACTAGGCTTCCCTCTGGGTCAAGAGTTAGTCACAGACATGATCCTGCAATCGTTGTCGGACAGTTATGAGCAATTCGTCTTGAACTATAACATAAATGAAATAGACATGACACTACCCGAGCTCATAGGCATGTTGCGAACTGCCGAGATCAACATGAAGAAGGTCAAGTCTGCTAGCCCTATACTGATGGTGCATAAAGGCAAGGACAAGCCCAAGGGCTTCAAGAAGACAAATGTAGGACCTAAGTCTGCTCTGGAGCTCAAGTCTTCAGCATTGAAGAAGAAAGGCTTGGTGAAAGAAGGGAAATGTCACCACTGTGGCAAGGCTGGTCATTGGAGAAGGAATTGTCCTTCGTACATTGAGGGTCTGCAAAAGATGAAGGGAGATATGACTTCCGCTTCAAATATCTATGTTATAGAGATAAACCTTTTTGCTCCTTCATTCTGTGTATTAGATACTGGATGTGCTTCTCACATTTGTATAAATGTGCAGAAACTGGGAAGGAGAAGATTGTTGAGTAAAGGGGAGGTGGATCTGCGTGTTGGCAATAGAGCAAGAGTTGTTGCAGTCGCCGTAAGAATTTACCGTCTTTCTTTGCCCAGTGGGCTTGTAATAGAATTATATAATTGTTATTATGTTCCTTCCATAACTAAAAATATTATATTCATTTTATGTTTGGATATGGTTGGATTTTTTTTATTACTAAGAACAATTATTTTTCTATATTTAAGAATGATTTTGTTATGGTATAGCCCAGATGTTTAATGGTTTATGTTTTGAACTTATATCATCAGATCTATAATATAGAAAATACTAAAAGACTAAGAACGAATGACTCAAACCCTACGTACCTTTAGCATTGTCGTTTGGGTCATATAAATGAGAAACGTATATCCAAGCTCAATAGAGAAGGACTACTGGACTCATTTGATTATGAATTATTTGAGACATGCGAATTTTGTTTGTTAGGCAAGATGACTAAGGTCCCTTTCACTGCTTTCAATGAGAGGACTGATGATCTCCTGGGTACAGTACATAGTGATGTATGTGGACCCATGAGTTCTATGACTAGAGGTGGGTATTTCTACTTTGTTACATTTACTGATGATTTCAATAGATACGGATACGTGTATTCTTATGAAGTGCAAATCTGAAACTTTTGAAAAGTTCAAACAGTTTAAGAAGGAAGTAGATAACCAATTGGGTAAGAAGGTTAAAGCACTCCGATCTGATCGAGGTGGCAGATACATAAATCATGAGTTTCGTGATCATCTTAAAAAGTGGTATTGTATCACAGCTCACTCCACCTAAAACACCGCAACATAATGGTGTGTCTGAGCGGAGGAATCGTGTTTTATTAGACATGGTACGGTCGATGATGAGTCATGCATATCTGTTTGTTTTCTTTTGGGGTTTTGCTCTACAAACTGCTGCATTTACACTAAATCGTGCTCCAATGAAAGCGGTTTTAAAGACACCATATGAGATAAGGACTGGGAAGCATCCTAGTATGTCGCTCATTAAGGTTTGGGGTTGTGAGGCATACGTGCAGCGTCAAATGCCTGACAAGCTGGAACTCAAGTCAGATAAGTGTTATCTTATGGGGTATACTAAGGAAACTAAAAGGTACTATTTTTACCTACCGTCCGAAGGCAAAGTATTTGTCACAAGAACCGGTGTCTTTCTTAAGAAAGAGTTCTTAAGTAGAAAGACAAACATGATAGAACTTGAAGAAGTTCAATAACCACAAAATGTGAATGAATAGGAATTGGAACCTGAGCCATAACTACAAGTTGTTGTAGCTGGAGAACTTGCTCAGGAATCACAAGTTCCACGTAGATCTGGTAGACCAAGATTTGAGCATGAGAGATATGGATTTCTCATGTCTCAAATAGGTAATTTGTTGCTTACGGATCATAATGATGAATCTGCAACCTACCAAAACGCTATGAGTGGACCGAACTCCGGGAAGTGCCTTGAGGTATGAAAACCAAGTTTGGACCTTGGTGAAACTACCTGAAGGGGTACAACTCATACGGTGCAAGTAGGTCTTCAAGAAGAAGACCCATATGGATGAGAATATACAGACATTCAAAGGGCGACTGGTGGCTAAGGGTTTCAAGCAAATTCATGGTATTGACTATGATGAGACATTTTCCCCTATTGTCATGGTTAAGTCCATCAGAATTATGTTTGTTATTGTTGTGTATTATGACTACGAAATCTGGCAGATGGATGTCAAAATGGCTTTCCCAAATGGAAACCTCCTTAAGGAAGTGTATATGACACAACCCAAGGGTTTTGTATCTCCGGGTAAAGCCACTAAAATATGCAAGCTTCAGAGATCTATTTATGGATTAAAGCAAGTTTCTCGAAGTTGGAATCTTCGTTTTGATGAAAAGATCAAAAAGTTTGGTCTTATCAAGAACGAGGATGAACCGTGCGTTTACAAGAGGATTAGTGGGAGCATCGTTGTCTTTCTGATATTGTATGTATATGACATACTACTGATCAGGAATGACAAACCGACCCTACAAGTTGTTGAGAACAACCAAGGGAACTGCTTTTCTACGAAGGACTTGGGTGAAGCGACTTATATACTTGATATTAAGATCTATAGAAATATATAGAAGAAGTTGCTGGGTTTGACCCAAAGTACATACATTGATAAGGTATTGAAACGGTTCAACATGCTTGAGTCCAAAAAAGGATTCTTACCCATGTATCATGGTGTGAATCACTCTAAGTACCAGTGTCCTAAGTCTTATGAAGACAACGACCGCATGAAATTGATTTCATATGCTTCGGTAATTGGGTCAATCATGTATGCAGTGATATGTACTCAACCCCATTGAAAATTGTGAAGTGAAAGTGGGTGAATGAAGGACTTGGGCAACCTATCCGTGCGGACTATGCGGACAGGGTTGGTGGACAGCCAGGTCGGCGGGGCTGGTGCAGACGGCTTGTTCTGTGGCGGCCTGGGCGGTCTGTTCGCGCGGACTACGCGGACAGCAGTGGCGGTTAGCCAGGCCGGCTTATGCTCTGCAAGCAGCTGGATCCCAGAAGGTAACCGGGAGGATAGCGACTCTATCCGCGGAGTCCGGCAAGAAGCGGACTGAAGAACTGGAGCTCGGCAGACCGGCTTGGCAGAAGCCTTGGTCTTGCTCTGGTGAAGCGGCAAACGGAAGCCGCGGAGATCGCCAGTCAGTGCGGACTGATACTGGAGTTTGTCGGGCAGGCGGACTGGATCCAGTGTCCGCCAGTAAGTGCGGACTGGCCCTTGTGGCCAGTGGTGTGAACTTGGTTGGTTCTGAATCAAGTCTATGTTTGGCTCAGTCTGGGGATATCGCGCAGTGGAGCGCGGATTGCTTCTCAGTCCACCGAGCTCGGCAGAAGTGTCATGTGCCTTGGTTGCGAGCTTGGAGGATGCGGACTGGAGATTGCGTCCGCAAGGGCGTGCGGACTGGAGTTGGGTCCGCTGAGTCCGACAACTGCCTTGCTGGCATGATCGTGAACTCAGGATATGCGGACTGGAGTAGTCTGCGGGATATGCGGACTGGAGCAGTCTGCGGGATATGCGGACTGGAGGTATCCGCAATATAAGCGGACTGGAGCTGTGTCCGCTGAGTCCGGCAGTTGCCTTGGTGGCGAGGCTGTGGGCTTGGGATGAGCGGACTGGAGCTGTGTCCGCGGATAGGCGGACAGTTGTTGCAGAGTTCGGCTGTGGATCCTGGCTTGGCCTTTGGCGACAAGGCGGCCTGGTGTTGCTGTCCGGCCTTGGTGATGCAATGGCGATGGCTTGGCCTTTGGCGACAAGGCAGACTGGTGTTGCTGTCCGGCCTTGGTGATGCAATGGCGCTGGCTTGGCCTTTGGCAACAAGGCGGACTGGTGTTGTTGTCCGGCCTTGGTGATGCAATGGCGCTGGCTTGGCCTTTGGCGACAACGCGGACTGGCGTTGTGTCCAGCCTTGGTGAAGTCTAGGCGGACTGGCTATCCTTCACAGGTCGTGGAGGACTGGGTGTGTATCCGCGGCTTGCGGAAACACTTTGTCCTTGCTGCGGGATGAGGCGGTGTTCCTGTCGGCTAGGGCGGTGACCACACTACTCATCGTGCTTATAAATAGGACTCATGTCACATCAGAACCTATGCACGAATGAACAGTAAGTGAGCCCATCACAGTTGTTGTGGACTGAGTTTTGGTATCCGCGCGGTTTGATTGAGTTGACCGGGTTGTGTTGTGCAGGTTGTGTGGATAGCGCTGGAAAGCGAGGACTTGGCTCTGATTGCGGTCAGGGACAGTGCGGACTCTGCGGTTAAGCAACAGGCGGTAAACAGCAGGTCGCGGACAGCGACCAGGCGGTCTTCTCTTTGGCAACGTGGTTCGGGGTTCAATAAGTCGCCTACTTCAGGCGGACTGTTCTATTCGGCATCGCAGCTTGTGCGGTCTGGCGGCTAGGCGACCTCGCGGTTAGGAGGCTTTCAGATCGACGGCTAGAGCTAGCATTGGAATAAGGGGTAGTCCGCGCGGCTTGGGTTGCGGTATGGCGACCTGGCGGATTGTGCGGACTCCACAGCAGTAGACCGGCGACTTGGTTTTTGAGTCCGCCCGACCTGTGTTTGTCTTGTATTTGTTGTCTCTGCTTTTCCCTGTATTGATTTTGGTGAAGCATGTCTCGCCATGTATGTCTCGTCTTGTAAAGAAGTTTGCTGTTAATCAATAAGACTCTTGTGCTGCATGTGTTTCTGGTTGTGACAATCTTTAGTTGAGATAACTCATGCTCACTCCAAGGTCCAGGAAAATTTCCGCATGATCAAGGTGGGATCTTAATAGTTCTTGAGAATATTAATTTGGCGTCAGGCTATCTCGTTGACCACTTTGAGAAAATTCAACATGGTATCAGAGCCAGGTTGGAGGTTGGAGTGGATAAGCAATGTTCAACTGAAGTTGTTGTTGCTTTTGTGAAGAGGGAACCAGTGGTAGAACCATGGCAGTGGAAGATGCAAGTTGTATTGTAATTGAACTCCTTACAGAGACGAACTTTGATAGGTGAAAGTCTTGTATGGAGAGCTTTCTTCTTGGCAAGGACCTTTGGGAGGTAGTATGCGGAGCAGGAAGACAAGGAGTTACTGCTGGCAATGCTGAAGAGATGAGAGCTTGGAAGGAGACAAATAAGAAAGCGGAGTCTATTCTCAAGCAGGTGATCTCATCGGAGCTCTTGGACCACATCAGTGGATGTCGGTCAGCTGCGGAGGTTTGGACTTCCCTTGATGGGTTGTTTAGGAAGGTGGTGAAGGTTGCTGCGGAGGATGATCCTTCTACTTCATATCAGCAAGAGAGGAGTGTCTCTCCTAGGCGTGATGGGAAGAGGAAGGAAGGACTAAGGTGTTATAGATGCAAGCAGCATGGTCACCTCAGGAAGGAGTGCAAGGTTGTCTTGCTCTCGGCGAATGTAGCTCATGTTGGAGGCAAGGAGAAGAACTTGGTGGGGTCATCAACAAGTTCAGGTGTTGATCGGATGAAGGTCAGTGATAGTGCTGCTATCTGGCATGAAAGACTTGGCATGTAGGGATGGACAAGCTGAAAGCAATGGCGGAAAAAAGACTCGTAAGAGGCTTTCGTAGATGGTCATCCTACGGCGACGGTCAAGCTTGCGCGGGGTATCAGCATGGTGAAGCTTATCGCTTTACAGTTGATAAGGCGCAGTACAGATGTAACGCACCATTGGAGGTTGTCCATTGTGCTCTGGTGGGACCGACCGTCACCACCAGTCTTGGAGGCAGCAGGTACATGTTGATATTGGTTGATGACTGTTTGAGGTATAGTTGGGTATACTTCATGAAGGAGAAGTCAAAAATGTTTCGCTTGTTTGTGGAGTTCAAAAAGCTTGTGGAAGGCCAGCTTGGCCTGCGGATCAAGAAATTGAGGACAAGCATCGGTGGTGAGTTTAGCTCAACCGAGTTCTCAAACTTTTGCAGGAAGCATGGGATCCGAAGGGAGCTGTCTTGTGGACATACTTCACAGCAAGGTGGTGTTGCAGATCGGATGATCCGTCTGTTGACGGAGACCTGCAAGTGTTGGCTTCAGTGCAAAGGCGTTCCTAAGGCTTTTTGGGCGGAAGGGATGGCCTGTGCGGCACATGTCATCAATCGGTTGCCTCTTAGTCCGATCATTGTGAAGACTCCAGTTGAGCTGATGTTCGGGGTGAAGCCCAGTGTGAAGCACCTACGGGTGTTTGGATCTACCTGCTACGTACACTCTCCGGATGCCCTCGGGATGAAGCTAGTCTTTGTTGGGTATGATGAGCAGATGAGAAGATGGAGATGTATGGATCCTGCGAAGAAGAGGCTCATCGTGTCGAGAGACGTTGTCTTCAATGAGCTGACGTCGTATTGGGATAGCTCATGTGTGGAGCTAGAGTGGAGCAGGTCAGATGGTGGGCTGAAGGAGGCTGTTGCTAAGGATCAAAGAGAGCTGCCTGAGTCACCAGGAGCTCCAGGTTGTTCTAGCTCCGAGGTAAAGGCGTCAGGGTCAGGAAGCAGAGGGAGCGATGCTCCAGGTACTTCTGGCTCGAAGGCGGAGGATTCTGGTTCAGGAAGCAGGAGGAGCGATGTTCCAGGTAGTTCTTGTTCAAGAGAGGAGACTTCTGGTTCAGGTAGCAGGGGGAGCGTTGCTCCAGGTGCTTCTGGTTCCAGTGAGGAGGCTTCTTGTTCAGGAAGCAAGGGGAGCATTATTTCGAGTTTGCCCGAGAACGGAGCTGGTTCAGGAGGAGCAGCGGAGGTGGTTAGCCATGATCAGGTTCTTCGGAGATCGAAGAGGATCAGTAAGCCACCAGCTCGATATAGCGAAGGGAACGCGGTGATCTTGGTCTCATGTTTCCTTGCTAGCCCTTAGGTCGAGCGAGTACCTTCTAGCTGTGATGACCCCACTAGAATCAAGGAGGAGGTTGACGTCAAAGCTGAGGAGGTGACTACTCTCAGAGGTGACGAGGCTTGGGCCCCTGTGCCCAAGGTTGTTGGTGATACTCCTGTGATGCACGAGTGGAGGTTGAAGCTGATGAAGAAGGCAGAGGGAAGCATGACTCCTTTTGGGAGATGTTGGAGGGCTCCCTCATGGTCCATGATATGCGGGGCGGGGACTATGTCTTGGACATCTCCTCGTAGGTGCTATCGGAGGGACCAGGTGCAAGGTTACGGGAGCTGCTGGAGTTGTTCACCACTTCTCACTTCAAGGGGGAGTGTTGAAAATTGTGAAGTAAAAGTGGGTGAATGGACGACTTGGGCAACCTATCCGCGCGGACTATGCGGACAGGGTTGGCGGACAGCCAGGTCGGCGGGGCTAGTGCAGACGGCTTGTTATGTGGCGGCCTGGGCGGTCTGTTCGCGCGGACTACGCGGACAGCAGTGGTGGTTAGCCAGGCCGGCGTATGCTCTGCAAGCAGCTGGATCCCAGAAGGTAACCGGGCGGATAGCGACTCTATCCGCGGAGTCCGGCAAGAAGCGGACTGAAGAACTGGAGCTCGGCAGACCGGCTTGGCCGAAGCTTTGGTCTTGCTCTGCTAAAGCGGCAAGTGGAAGCCGCAGAGATCGCCAGTCAGTGCGGACTGATACTGGAGTTCGCCGGGGCAGGTGGACTGGATCCAGTGTCCGCCAGTAAGTGCGGACTGGCCCTTGTGGCCAGTGGTGTGGACTTGGTTGGTTCTGAATCAAGTCCATGTTTGGCTCAATCCGGGGAGATCGCGCAGTGGAGCACGAACTGCTTCTCAGTCCACCGAGCTCGGCAGAAGTGTCATGTGCCTTGGTTGCGAGCTTGGAGGATGCGGACTGGAGATTGCGTCCGCAAGGGCGTGCGGACTGGAGTTGGGTCTGCTGAGTCTGACAGCTACCTTGCTGGCATGGTCGTGGACTCAGGATATGCGGACTGGAGCAGTCTGCGGGATCTGCGGACTGAAGCAGTCTGCGGGATATGCGGACTGGAGGTATCCGCAGTATAAGCGGACTGAAGCTGTGTCCGCTGCGTCCGGCAGTTGCCTTGGTGGCGAGGCTATGGGCTCGAGATGAGTGGACTGGAGCTGTGTCCGCGGATAGGCGGACAGTTGTTGCAGAGTTCGACTGTGGGTCCTGGCTTGGCCTTTGGCGACAAGGTGGACTGGTGTTGCTGTCCGGCCTTGGTGATGCAATGGCGCTGGCTTGGCCTTTGGCGACAAGGCGGACCGGTGTTGCTGTCCGGCCTTGGTGATGCAATGGCACTGGCTTGGCCTTTGGCGACAAGCCGGACTGGCGTTGTGTCCGGCCTTGGTGAAGTCTAGGCGGACTGGCTATCCTTCACAGGTCGCGGCGGACTGGGTGTGTATCCGAGGCTTGCGGATACACTTTGTCCTTGCTGCGGGATGAGGCGGTGTTCCTATCGGCTACGGCGGTGACCACACTCTTCATTGTGTCTATAAATAGGACCCATGTCACATCAGAACCTATGCACGAATGAACAGTAAGTGAGCCCATCACAGTTGCTGCGGACTGACTTTTGGTGTCCGCGCGGTTTGATTGAGTTGACCGGGTTTTGTTGTGCAGGTTGTGCGGATAGCACTGGAAAGCCAGACCTTGGCTCTGATTGCGGTCAGGGACAGTGCGGACTCTGCGGTTAAGCAACAGGCTAACAGCAGGTCGCGGACAGCGACCAGGCGGTTTTCTCTTTGGCAACGTGGTTCGGGGTTCAATAAGTCGCCTACTTCAGGCGGACTGTTCTATTCGGCATCGCAGCTTGTGCGGTCTGGCGGCTAGGCGACCTCGCGGTTAGGCGGCTTGCAGATCGGCGGCTAGAGCTAGCATTGGAATAAGGGGTAGTCCGCGCGGCTTGGGTTGCGGTCTAACGACCTGGCGGATTGTGCGGACTCCACAGCAGTAGAACGGCGGCTTGGTTTTTAAGTCCGTCCGGCCTGTGTTTGTCTTGTATTTGTTGTCTCTGCTTTTCACTGTGTTGATTTTGGTGAAGCATGTCTCGGCTTGTAAAGAAGTTTGTTGTTAATCAATAAGACTTTTGTGCTGCATGTGTTTCTGGTTGTGACTATCTTTAGTTGAGATAACCCCTGCTCACTCCAAGGTCCAGGAAAATTTCCGCATGATCAAGGTGTGATCTTGATAGTTCTGAGAATATTAATTTGGCGTCAGGCTATCTCGTTGACCACTTTGAGAAAATTCAACAAACCCGATGTCTCTTATGCCTTGAGCATGACTAGCAGGTATCAGTCTGATCGCGGTGAAAGTCACTGGATTATCGTTAAGAATATCCTGAAGTACTTGCGAAGGACTAAGGATACGTTCTTGATATTTGGTGGAGAGGAAGAGTTTGTTGTAAGAGGTTACATGGATGCTAGCTTCCAGACTGATAGAGACAACTCAAAGTCTCAGTCATGGTTCATATTTTGCCTTAATGGAGGTGTTGTTAGTTGGAAAAGTTCCAAGCAGGAGACAGCTGTCGATTCTACAACTGAGGCTGAGTATATCGCCGCTGCAAATGCAGCGAAGGAGGCTGTATGGATTAAGAAATTCATCGGCGAGTTAGATGTAGTTTCTAGCATTGTTTGTCCCGTAGATCTCTATTGTGACAGCAACGGTGCAATTGCACTTGCTTCGAAACCTAGATCTCATCAGCGCTCCAAGCACATACTTCGGCGATTTCATCTTATTCGAGAAATTGTCGATCGAGCAGATGTGAGCATTAGCAGAGTGCCGACTGAAGAAAATATTGTGGATCCACTGACAAAGTCTCTAGCGCAGAGAAAGCATGATGATCATGTTAGATTTATGCGTATACGATACCTTAATGATCAGTCATAGTGGGAGTCTTGTGGATTGTATGTTTGTTGGCAGTAATAATTCATTTGATGAATAGAGTACTGTATACGTTTCATTTATATATTTTGGCAAGTTCTTTTATTTTGTAAATTCCTTTTTATTGTGATAGAGTAATTTAACATAATAAATGCCCTTAGGATGTTTGTTTTCATAGGAGTCAAGTGATGACTTGAATGTGAGAGTCTATGTTTTAGAAGCTTCATTCTTAAATGGTCTCTAGTCGAGTATCATCTTAGAAGCTAGGGGCGATGATAACACATTAAGACTAGCATGTGCGTTGACTGATGACTGGTTCTCACAGACCATGATACTGTGATATCAAGTCATCACATAGGTACTTGTTAGTGAACAAGTTGTACTGGACAGACCCACCATGAGAATATTTTGTGGATTGTTATATGAACGTGTCATAAGTATGGCTCAAGTGGCAATGGTGTTTGTGGTCCTTTGACCTGAAGTCACAGCATTCATCGAGTGAGGAAGAGCGTGCTTTGATGCTATCAAAAGTTCAATCTTGAAAAAGTTAGATGATAAAGGTGGTTATTGGGTACGTTATGAATTATTTGGGTATTTGTGTGTGAGCAGAGATGGGATTTATCCACTATATGACAGGAGTTCAATCAATGGGCCCCTTGATGGAATGGGACTGAGAAATACATGGTCATGCTTGGTTGAGTCAATATATGATATTGGGCTCGCCAATTTCTGCAAGTCCATTCTAGATCAGGAAACTAGGATTGAACGATTATGAGGGTGACACGGTTTATACCTCTAGTTCTATCCGGATATAAGGGACGAAGGGACATGACAACACTGATACATTGGTCACAATGGCTTTCGAGTTTTAAACACTTATTGCTTGGGGAGCAATGATGCATTGCTAGATGTCGCTCATTGTTTGTGAAGCTTTTGTTTGATACTTTCAAGATCAAGTGGGAGATTGTTGGTATTACCATGGTGATCTGAAAGTGATCGAACATGTGACCTCACTGCCAACGCAATATGTGCATATGGGGTCGCACATAAGAGCATTGGAGCATTGGAGAAGTTGGAAAAGTTTGTGTTGGGCTTGCTCATATGTGATATGAGTGAAAGAGCAAGCATATGACGTTCTGGATGTGAAGGATTTTCATTTCGGGACTTGTATTATAAATATTGTTGATGCACGAAAACACAAGGGGGGTTGAGCAACACCAGCTAACAGTTCGATCACCGGGGAATAGGAAGACTGCGAGTAGCGATCTACTAAGCGAATGAGGGCTGGAAGAAGAGCAGGGCCGTGAACCACGGCAACAACAGACTTCGCCCGTCGCGGCCTGAATGTCTCTCTTGCGACGGGCTTTCCCTTGATTGAAGAAGAATTTGGTTACAAGTGAAAGGAAAAGGTTGACAAGAGTAGAGCGAGGGGGAGTCCGCAAGGCACAGGATTCGAGTCCGCAGCCTGTAACAAGTAGGCTCCTGGGTCAGAGTCAGCGTGCCTTGGGTGCACCACCTCCCCCCTATTTATAGGATAGGGGGCCTGCCCAAACGGGCAGGGCTAAAATAACCTGCTGCCCGGGGTACAGGAGAACTGGGCAGCAGTGACGGGAAGCAAAAAGAAAGAACACGCCAGTCCGCGCAGAAGGGGCGGACTGGGCTCGCGGACTAGAGCTTCCACTGCTGCTGGGCGCGCCCGCTGGAGGGCGGCGGCCTGGGCGGACGAGAAACTGCGTCCGCCGCTGTAGAGAACCTGATACCCCAAGTGCCGGCGGGCTGAGCGGACAGGTCCTTGCGTCCGCTGCCGGGGTACCATCCTTGGTGTTCGATTGGTGACCTTGCCGGACTGGGCGGACTGACAAATCGCGTCCGCGCCTGCTGAAAGGGGGGCTTTGGAACCTTGTAGGACGTTGCGGACTGAGGGGTTAACATAATCCCCGCACATTTTTAAGTTTCCAGAAAACTTCAAAAATGTTTTCTTAACCGCCGAGTCCGCACGCCTTGAAAATGTCGCCAACGCTATAAATATCGCTAGAGGGCCTGGATCTGTTGAGAATCTCGATCGACACGGGGCGCTACTCACTACTTGCGGTCTCCACTTTCCAGTCCGGCATGGCTAGGCTTGGAGCCTTCTTCTCTAATCTCACTGCAAAAGGCGACCCAGAACTGACAACGCCTATGAAGACCAAGAAGATTGTAAAGAGGTCGACAAGAAAAGATCATGTCCGCTCCACAGGAGAGAGTTCTCAGAGCCAGAAGCTTGCGGAGAAAGCAGTCTGCCATGCTGATGTGTCTGCTCGCGGGGATGCCGTAGTCGACGCCGAACCATTGAGGAGTGAGAAGATGGTGACCTCGTCGGACTCCGCCCCTTCTCAGAAAACCGCAACCTCGGCGGACACTGCTGGCGAACACATGGAGACTGACATATCTTCCCCCAATGCTCCGGTGCAAATCGTTGACTTGGACGAAGAAGACCGGCGGACTGAGGTAGAGGACGACGCGCCCTCAAAAGCATTGACAGCTGTGAATAATGAGCCTGTCCGCGAAAACCAGCCCGATTTAGGGGGTTCCGCTGCGGATTCTGCTGAGAAGACTGCCAAGAGGAAGAAGAGGAAGAGAGACGGAGCGACCGTCGCCGAACGGGTTGAGAAGAAGCTCCGCGCAATGAAGGAGAAAAACGTCTCCAAGCGGACTGGGGAAGCGGACTTACAACACAGGCCGCGCGACAAAGAAGTCCCAGACGGCGATCTGGTTACTCCGGAGGCCCAAATCCAGTGAGAGAATTCCCTCTCAACGGTCAGTCTATCTACGGATGAGATAATTGATTCCATAGACGTCGGTCGACTTGATTTAATCAACGAATCCTTGCTGGTTGTCCTGCAGCAATCTGAGGCGGAGACAACTGGAAACAAGGGTGACGAACTCCCTTCCTCGTCCGCTGCGGAGGAAGAGGAGAGAGAGACTGAAGGAGAAGATAGCGGAGCAAAAGAAACAAATTGTTGCTCATGTTGCTGCGGTCGGGGCAGCCTCGCAGCAGGCCGCTGCAGACAAAGCCGCTGAGGATCTGCGGATTGCTGCGGAGCTGATGCGGTCAGGTAAACTTCAGCCGGCGCCTAAATACTTTCAGCGTAAGTGGCTTTACAGGTCGCCGCCGCGGACGTCAAGACCGATCAAAATCATCACCGAGACGGACGATATCGTGGTCTCAACAAGTGCGGCTGCCGAGAGAAGAGCAAGGGTTCACCGCGAATGGAAAAAGCGGTTAAGCGCCTTTGACCCGGAGCGGGCAAGGCGGCCAATCATCTTCGATAGTCGGAAACTCGCTGCCGCTATGTCTAAAAGTGATTTTTTATCCTTTCTTTGAGTCCGCCGCAAACTGCCTTTGAATGCGAAGTTGACTTTGTTTGTTGCAGGTAGAAAGTCGCTGCCGGGCTCCATCGAGAGTGGCGAGATCGTGGTCACACCAAATACTGGTGTCGACGCGGTCTCACACGTGGAATCCGCGGAGGATGAGCCGCCCAGCCTGAGTATGATTAAAGAGTTAGAGAAGAAATTTGAAGCTGAAATGCAGTGTGTCAAAGCAGAGTTAGAGAAAGCAGAGGAGCGCGAGAGGGCGTCCGCGGCGCGCGAGAAAGCGTCCGCGGAACGCGAGAAGGCCCTAAAAGACCAGATCGCCAGCATCTCGCGGGCGCTGGAGAGGTCTGAAAAGGAGAAGAGGAGGCTCGCGGATGACGTCCGATTCTACAAAGGCAAGCACTTGGCGTCAGTGCGTGAAGGAAAGGAGAAGCGGACTGCTGAGGTTTCCGAGCAGAGGCCGCGAGCGCCAGATCGCGCTCCTCCGGAGATCGCTGCACCGGCAGGTGCCCAACAGCCTGCGGATGAGGAGCAGAGGCCGGCGGCGGAGCCAATGGTGCCTCTCAGCCGGGTAGATCGGGAGGCTGCTCACATGCACCGGACCATAAATGTCATTCATCATCATCTCTGTCGTGTGTACAGCGAAATTCTACAGATAAGCGATCAAGCAGCTCATCTATGCAGAGACAGGGCTGAAAGGCCGGCGCGGACCGATAACAGGGACCGCTGAGTCCGCAATGCCTTGAGCTTTTATTTGATTAACTGTATATTTGTTTGTATGATTGCTTCAAACAATGCTGTACTGTAAACTGAATTCTATTTGATCTGTGCGGACTCAGATTATATATCCGCAAATTATGTAGCTTAATCCGTGATGTAGCGAATAGCGCGGACTAATGCTGTGTCTGCTTCTCGATATCTAACCTGCAGGTGGGAAATATTGCGGACTGGTCAAAACTTTTTGCTTTGAATCTCCCTTTGGCATGTGAATCTGTTTTTTATCCGCGTTATTTCTTGGCTGCTTTCAACTATTTGCGGACTGTGCGGATTGGAATTGCGAGCTCTGCGGCCTGGTCAAAAAGCTGTCAGACTCTTTAGCTATAAATAGGGCCTCCTACCTTCTCTTATGCAGGAAACAGCTGAAGTAAAAGAAAGCATGCGGCCTGCAAAATGGTGTCCGCGCGGACTGATGCTGATGTCGCCTTCCACTCTGCCGATCACCGAAAATGCACATTGACAGAGGCTGACCTAGACGCCTTTGTCGAAAAGAAGATGGCGGACTCAAACATCCTTGTCCGCCTTCCCGCCCATCAGGAAAGATTGAACTTCTCCACCGCGACCCAGATCGCCATTCCAGTGGATCATTTCGACAGCGGATACAAGTTCCCGCTTCTATGGGAACTCGCTGCGATCTTCGAGCACTATGGAATGGTGCCTGGCCAGCTCGCGCCAAATACACTCGCTGCGATCTGCAGCTTTGTTTCTTACTTGCGATCTGAAAAGATTGCTTTCTCAATGAATATCTTCCGTAAGATATTCTCTGTCCGCTCCATCACCGCTTCCGGAGGCCGCCCTTACAAGGGCGTGATTTACTTCTACTGCAGGGGAATGAAGGTTGTGGGTCTTCCCAACAAGATTCACAACTGGACCTCTAGGTTCCTGATTTTCGAGGGCGATCTAGGGTTCGCGCACACCTATCCGCAGGTGCGCGCGGACTCCGCCTTCAAAAGTGTGCAGCTGGATGGCCTTGAGTCCGCAATTGTCGAGTTCCTGGCCAATGCTAGGCTCGACATCGAGCATTATATTCCACTGCTGGCGAGCTTGGCGGACGTCATGCCTGAAGAGAGTAAGTGGCTTCCGAACTCAGCTTTTGCATCCGCTGCGACCTTGGTGTTTTACCCATTTGCTTTTTGCAGCGACCTTGGCGGTGCCGGCTAACTTGCCGCAGACACCCAGCGGCTTCACTCCTACACAAAAAGAAAAGAAAGAAGCAGTCGCCAAAAAGAGGAAGGAGGAAGGGGATCCCGCCGCGGACTACTCTTCCTCAGAAAGTTTCTCAATGAGCGGGTTCGGCATCAGTCAGAAGGACCTCAGGGGGAACCTCATGGTCCTCTGGCACAGCAAAAACAAACACGTCCGTCTATCCACCGCGCTTCCTTTGTGGAAGAGTCCGCGGATATCACGCCACGCCCATATCGCGATCTCCGCGCTTTACGGAAAGCGCAACTTGAGTGACCTCAAGAAGGTGTCCGCCGCCGACCTCCCTCTGCTAGCCTCTCAGGCCTCTGCGAACAGCGCGGTGACAAATCATTATGTTGTCACTCTGGCCAGGGACCTGTTGAGGCAGAATGAACAACTTCAAAAGGATAATGAAGCGCTAAAAGAGAGGAATGTGCGACTGGGAAAGAGGGTTGCTCAGCAAAAAGAAGAGTTGGGGGTGAGTTGAATTCGCAGCGGCCTCAATTTGCTATCCGCCGCGATCTGTCTGACGTTTGCTTTTGTTCGCGCAGGTCGCCTATGACTTGGAAAACAACAACTTCCAGTCTGTCATGCTCCCTTTCGTGAAGGAGACCGTCGAGGTCGCTGTTGAGCGACTTGTCCGCGACGGCCTCATAAAGGAGGGAGTGGATGACGTCCCTTTTCTGGAGATCTTCCCTGAGCTGGCCCCTCAGGTCGCGGCGATGGAGAGAGCTAAAAAAGGAAAGGACATCATTGAGGAAAGTGAAGAAGAAGAAGACGAAGAAGAAGCAGAAGTTGAAGAAGAAGACGGAGACGACGGAGGGCAGGGCGAAGAGCAAGTCGCTAAGGAAACAGCGGACAATGCTGAATCGAGCCGGCGAGTAGAGGAATTGTCCGCCGAGTCCGACACCTCTGCATCCTCCTCTGCTTCTGGGAGCTCGCATAGCGGGTCCGCCTCGAGTACAGGGTCAGATAGCAGCGGGAGCGGCTCGGGGGGTTATTCTCCAGAAGTGGACATCGTCGGTGACAACCCTGCACCTCCAGAGAAGAAACAAAGAACTGATTGATCAATGTATATATTTTGTTTTATCTTGTTTTTTGTAAAAGTGGGCGGACGCAAGATTGCAGTCCGCCGAACATATAGAATGATGTAAACAATTTTTGGATGAAATACAAAGGATATTTTTGGCATGTGTGCTTCCTGCAATGTTCTTTTTTCACGCTCACCGCACCGACACTTAGCAGTCCGCACAACACGTTGATAAGTCTGAGCTTTTTAACTTGCTGAATAGAGACAATTATTGTTCGCCATTGGAATAAGAAGAAATTGTCAGGCGGACTCTGTTGAGTTTCAGTTGCAGTCCGCACGACATAGATCATTTATAATGTGAAGTTGCTGATGAGAGAATTCAACTCATTAACCCATTCAATATTCGCCTTAAAAATGACAAGAATAGCCAGCTGATAACAATGTCAAGTGGTACTTCATTTTCTAGTAAAGTCCGCATTTTCCTTTATTAACTTATCAAATTGTAGCATATGAAAACCATTCGGCGGACTGAGCGAATACGGAAAACCAACCCGCTCGTAATAGAAATGAGCTATATAGATAATGGTTTCAAGAAAACGGTCGGACTGAGCGGATACAGAAAATCAACCCGCCAAAGATAGCATCTATAAAACCATTCCAAGGAAACTGGCGGACTGCGCGAACAGATAAGATTAGTCCGCCAAAGATAGAAATGACCCATAGCGATGCAGAGATCTAATCCGCTCATAATACAAGAAATGATTTATAGCTTGCGACCAGGTGGGCAGGTGAGCCGTAGCGGCATACTTTCCTCACCGGGCCACATGCTATAAAATCAACCCAAAGAAGCTGACGGACTGAGCGGACATAGAAAACCAATCCGCTCATAATAGAAATGATCTATAGCTTGCGACCTGGTGGGCAGGTGAGCCGGAGCGGCATACTTTCCTCACCGGGCTACAAGCTATAAAATCAACCCAAACAAGCGGACTGAGCGGACAGAGAAAGCCAATCCGCTCATAATAGAAATGATCTATAGCTTGCGACCTGGTGGGCAGGTGAGCCGGAGCGGCATACTTTCCTCACCGGGCTACAAGCTATAAAATCAACCCAAACAAGCGGACTGAGCGGACAGAGAAAGCCAGTCCGCACTTAACTCCCTGCGAAGAGCAAGATGCTCACTTGGCGGAACGGTTCCCTGCCCTCTTGCCTGGAGTACAGTCTAAGCTGTGGGTCTCCTGCAGGCACTGCTCGAGGGTACCACGGAGTGTTCGAGGGTTACAAGCTAAGATGACCCGCGGGCAGGTGAGCCAGAATGGCATACTTTCCTCACGCGATCATCGAAGTTGTAACGATATCCCTAATGCGGCATTGTAGAGCTTTTCCCCACCCAGCCCTCCTTAATGCAGAGGTGGGGTCAGGTACTTGTCGGGATCCGAAGTCCAGAATCCAACCGCGTTAAAGCCTGCAAGCTCCCACTATACGGTGCGAAATCTCCTCGCAACACGTGGTCTTTGTGGTGTTACGCTAATGACAACAGCTCTAGGGGAGGTCTTGCTGAACTCGGCGATGTCTCCTGGTATCAGGGAACCGTCCAAGGTCTTTGGGAGAGAGAGAAAACACTAGAAAAAGGTGTCAGTATGGATCATAAAATATATTTACAAAGCAATCATAAGAAAGAGAAGGAAGTTCAGGTGCAGAACCGTTTTTGGAATCTTTCTTAGCGTTTCATCTGTTATGATTACATAAACAAAACACTTGAAGAAGTGTTAGCAAGCAGTTTCTATTCATAATAATTTTTGAAGAAGATACACAAAGTTGAGAGGAGTTTCAAGAATAGAACCGTTTGAGATCATCCCCGCTCCAGGTGTGTGGTATATCCTCTCCTTCGTATGTCTGCAAGCGGTAAGCGCCGCTCTTTAATGCTTCTTTGATAACAAAAGGGCCGACCCAATTTGGATTAAGCTTTCCAGTTGAACCCGCTCTTGCAGCAGCATCAATCTTCTTTAGAACGAGATCTCCCACTTGGAAGTGTTTGATCCTCACGTTCTGATCAAAGTAGCGGGCCATCCTTCTTTTGACCTCTTCCTGTCTTATGGCTGCTTGATCTCTGATGGCCTCAACGTGTTCCAAGCTGAATCTCATCTCTTCATTATTCAACTCAAGCCAGTCCTCAACGCCTTCTCTTGCAAGCAGAACCCTGGGTGACGGGACTTCAAACTCAACTGGGATAAGTGCTTCTGAGCCGTGAGAAAGCTTGAATGGAGTCTCCCCAGTTGCGGATGATGGCGTTGTCCTAAGGGACCAGAGAACTGATGGAAGCTGATCAGCCCAGCTGCCCTTAAGGTTCTGCACTTTCTTTTTGAGCAAGTTGAGGATCTGCTTGTTGGCTGCTTATACTTGGCCGTTGCTTCTGGGATGATGAACTGATGCAAACCGCAGCTCTGTTCCGATCTGCCTGCAAAAGTCTATCATCTCGGAGTTGTTGAATTGTGGCCTATTATCAGTGATTATAGTCATTGGAATTCCATGTCGGCAGACAATCTCCCCCCAAATGAAGTTTCTGACGACCTGAGTAGTTGTCTTTGTCAATGCCTTGGCTTCGATCCACTTGCTGAAATAGTCGATCATTACGATGATAAAACGTCGTTGACTGCTTGCCATGGGAAAAGGACCGAGGAGGTCCATTCCCCAAACTGCGAAGGGCCATGGAGTTGCAATCGATCTGAGGGACTGAGCTGCTTGGTGCTGAAGTGGAGCAAACTTCTGGCACTGAACACACTTTCTGGCATAGATCTCAGCATCTCTCTTCATAGTGGGCCAGAAATATCCTTGCCGCAGGATTCGTTTCTCAAGAGTTCTTGCTGCCGAGTGGCTCTCACACTCTCCTGAGTGAACCTCTTGCAAAACAGCGAAAGCTTCTTCTTCTGAAACACACCGGGCCATGGTAGAGAGAAAGGTTTTTCTGTAGAGGACTCCCGCCACTAGGAAGTAATGAGCTGCTTTTATTCTGAACCTTTTCTTATCTCTGACTGTATGATGATAATTTCCCGTTGACAGATAGAGGATGAATGGGTCCATCCAAGAGGCACGTTGGTCTACTTGCATCAAATCTCCTTCCACCACTGCCGAGCGGAAGAGCTCGGAAGTTGTTCCTCCTGAAGGCATCACATGCTTAGAGAGAAAATCGGCCTCCTCATTTTCTGTTCTGGGGATGTGCTCGATAGTGAAGCTCTTGAACCTGCCAACTTCTACTTTCACAAGAGCTAGGTATTTCTTCAAGATCAGCTCTCTTGTTTCGAAGTTACCAAGGACTTGCGACGCCATCACCAGAGAATCGGTTTTGATGTGCACATGATCAATTCCTAGTTCCCTTGCGAGCCTCAAGCCTGCTAGCAAAGATTCATATTCGGCCTGATTATTTGTTACTGGAAAGTAAAATCTGATGGCCTGCTCTAATTTGACTCCGTTTGGATTGATGAGAACCACTCCTGCTCCAGAAGAACTTCTGCCTGAGGCTCCATCAACATAGATGGTCCAAGCCAAAGATAACCTTTCTGCCTGATCAGAACTGGACTCTGGCATGTCGATTAGAAAATCTGCTAGGACCTGAGCTTTAATGGCTGTCTTGGGCACATAAGAGATTTCAAATTCGCTCAACTCTATTGCCCACTTAGCTAGTCTGCCGGAATGTTCTGGCTTTTCTAACACACCCTTCAAAGGCTGATCTGTGACAACTTGAATTGAATGTGCTTGGAAGTACGGGCGGAGCCTGCGAGCCGACATGACTAGCGCCAAGGCTAACTTCTCCAAAATTGGATACCGCGTCTCAGCACTCTTCAGAATATGGCTAACATAGTAAATTGGAAATTGCTTTCTGCCCTCTTCCCGGAGAAGAACGGAGCTGACGGCCTCGGGGCCAACCCCTAGGTACAAGAAAAGAATCTCTCCTGGCCGAGGACTCTGAAGCAGGGGTGCTGAGGTCAGTTGCATCTTTAACTGCTCAAAAGCTTGGGAGCATTCTTCCGTCCACTCAAACTTGGATGCCCCTCGGAGAGTTTTGAAGAATGGAGCACTCTTATCTCCAACTCGAGAGAGAAATCTCGCAAGGCCTGCTAGCCTCCCTCCTAACTGCTGAACATCTTTCGGCGAACGAGGGGCAGGCATATCAAGGATGGCTTTTACTTTATCAGGGTTGGGGGCAAGCCCTTCCGGAGTAAGGAGATGACCAAGAAACTTCCCCTTACTCGCCCCAAATGTACATTTCAAAGGATTGAGCTTCATTTTATACCTACGCAGAGTAGCAAACGTCTCTGCTAGGTCTCGTAAGTGCAGCGAAAACGATTTACTCTTAATCAAGAGATCGTCTACATACACTTCTAAGTTCCTCCCCTTCTGATGGTTAAACACACGGTCCATCATCCGTTGGTAGGTTGCACCAGCATTCTTAAGCCCAAAAGGCATCACAAGGTAGCAATAACAACCGTCATTAGTTATGAACAACGTGTGAGGAACGTCAGGCTTATGCATTCTTATCTGGTGATAACCAGAAAACGCATCTAAAAAACTCATATAAGAGTACCCTACCGCGGAATCAACTAAAGAATCTATCTGAGGCAAGGGGTAGCAATCTTTAGGGCATGCTTTATTAAGTTTGGTGAAATCTACACACATTCGTCACTTTCCTCCTGGTTTCTTAACCATTACAACATTAGAAATCCAGGTAGGATATTGAATTTCTTTAATAAAATTTGCTTTGAGTAGCTTTGCGACCTCCTCCCTTATTGGTTCAGCAAGCTTTGTAGTCATGTCCCTCTTCTTTTGCTGTATGGGCTTGCAGCCGGGATCAACGTTCAAGTGATGGCAAACAACATCAGGATCCACTCCTGGCATGTCCTCCGCTGACCAGGCGAAGACATCCAGGTTGTTCAGCAAGCAGGAAATCAACTCAGCCTTTTGATCTTCAGGTAGCTCCGAGTTGATGGAGAGCTTCCTCTCCTCCCCTTCAGCAATGGGGACTCCTTGCGTCACCTGGGCAGGTTCCAGGTGAGCACCTTCATCGGCAGCAGCTTCTGTCGGAGCAAGGGAAGGGCTGGCTTCAACCATGTTGACAGTGCGGACATAGCACTCCCTTGCTCTCCTTGGGTCGCTCCTGACCCGGCACATCCTTCCGTCGGCAAAGAACTTGATGGCAAGGTGGTAAGTGGAAACCACCGCTTGATATTTGTTCAACAGGGGCCTGCCGAAGATGGCATGGTAGCTGCTGGGGGCGTCAACCACTATGAACTGAATCTGCTTAATCGCCCCTCCGAGCTTCACGGGCAGGATGGCGCTGCCCTCCACCTCTTTTCTCTCTCCCGAGAAACCATAGAGTGGCCCCTCAGTGGAAAGCAGAGGCTTTCCGGTCCTCAGGGCCTCAAAGGTAGACTTGAATAAGAGGTTGACCGAGCTTCCTGTGTCAACAAGAATTCTATCTACTGTGAAGTCTCCAAGCACAGCCTTGATTACAACTGCATCATCAAATGGATTGGCTGTTTGAGGTAGATCTTCTGGACGAAAGGTGACAACTTCTCTTAGAGGAGCAACGGAAGAAGAGGCCACCTCTGCCTGGGTGATCCTTGAAATTGACGACTTCCGAGTGGACTCGGTCCCTGCTCCACCATGGATGAAGAAGAGGCGTCCCAGAACCCCTTCGTCATCTGCATCGAAGCACTCTATCGGGACGTTGATCGGCCCCAGACGGCCCTCGTCCTCTACATCCACACATTCTTGGTAGGCCTCAGCTACCTCTTTGCCTTTCGAGGTGGATGGCTTTGAAGAGGAAGGAGAATCCTTCATGGCCAGGTCAATCTTGCCCTCGGCAAGCAACTTCTCTATCAGCGCGCGAAGGGCCTTGCATTCCTCAGTTAAATGGCACTTTTCCTTGTGCAACTGGCAATATTGTGAATTATTCCTCGGCTTCCACATCTTCTGAGGCTCTTTCCTCTTTTCTTCTGATCTCCTTTGCAGGATCTGGATGACTTCGTCAAGGTCCAGATCTGCAGGGTCCTCCATGGGGCTTTCATCAAATTGGATCGGAGCAGGCAAGGCTGCTTGTTGGAGGATGGGTAGAGCTTGCAATGGAACGGCGGGAGTGGCGGCCAACGGCAGTCTCTGCTCACGAAATTGTTGATGGCCTTGGAATGGTTTCTTGTTGCGGAAGTTCCTGCCTCTTTGAGACGGAGGCTGGAAGTCTGGGCGAGGGGGCTTGCCACGGGAAGAAGAAGCGGAGGCATCCCTTCCTTCAGCCTTGGCTGTCAGGGATGAGACGTAAGTCGGATTGGCATTTTCTCCTTCTATGAAACGGTTGACCATGGCGATCAACTCCTGATAAGTCTCAGGTGCCTTGGTTGTTGCTTTAAACTTCAGAGGGCCTTCCCGGAGGTCGTGGATCAAGGCGACCTTATAATAATCGGGGTTTACATTCCTGACCCCCTGGATCTCTCTCTGAAAGCGATCAACGAATCGCGCCACCGATTCATTATCCCTTTGCTTGATTTCAAATAGGGCTGCTGGCCCATTCTTCCTCTTCCTTGAGGTAGCAAACCTCAGCAGTAACTGGCTACGAAGCTCTGCAAAAGAAGAGATTGTGCCCGAAGGCAGCTCGTAGAACCACTCTCTCGCTTGTCCTTCGAGAGTGGTAACCAGCAGTTTACACTTGATAGCATCTGAGAGGCATCTCAAAGCAACTGCCCCCTCAGATGCTTGGAGGTGAGAAACTGGATCTGTCGCTCCTGAATAGAATGGGATGCGAGGCTCCCTGAAGTTGCTCGGGGCCGATTCCCATCGAATTCGGTCGACAAAGGGAGACGGGGTCTCGAACTCTGCGGGGTAGAATGGGCGGACTGGAGCCGGGGAGTCCGCGGGCTCGGCGGACTGGCGGTCAGCAAAATGGAGCTGGCGGGCTGGAGTGCCCCTGGCAGCTTCTCTGAAGAAATCTCTGAAAGCGAACTGCTCCTCCTGAGGGCGCAGAGGGGCAGCGGACTGAGCAGGGTTCCAAGGAGTTGTTGACGACTGCCGAAGCGGAGTTCGGCGAGCTGGGGTCTGGCGGACTGGCGAGTTCGCTGGGTCCGCTGCGGCCTGAGGAGCAAGCCGCTGGGCCAGCGCGAGCAGAGCTTGGCTGATTGCGTCAAGATGCTGGTCAGTCTGCTGGCGGGACTGCTCGGCCTCAAGGCGAGCTTGCTCAATCGCATCCCAAAGAGAGTCCTCTGAAGAGCTGGAGCGGTCTGAGGAGCGGGCTCTGCGGTCTGACATCTTCGTCCGCTGATTTCAAAACACTACTCGGATCTGAAGGTCGCGTGTTAACTGTTGATGCACGAAAACACAAGGGGGGTTGAGCAACACCAGCTAACAGTTCGATCACCGGGGAATAGGAAGACTGCGAGTAGCGATCTTCTAAGCGAATGAGGGCTGGAAGAAGAGCAGGGCCGTGAACCACGTCAACAACAGACTTCGCCCGTCGCGGCCTGAATGCCTCTCTTGCGACGGGCTTTCCCTTGATTGAAGAAGAATTTGGTTACAAGTGAAAGGAAAAGGTTGACAAGAGCAGAGCGAGGGGGAGTCCGCAAGGCACAGGATTCGAGTCCGCAGCCTGTAACAAGTAGGCTCCTGGGTCCGAGTCAGCGTGTCTTGGGTGCACCACCTCCGCCCTATTTATAGGATAGGGGGCCTGCCCAAACGGGCAGGGCTAAAATAACCTGCTGCCCGGGGTACAGGAGAACCGGGCAGCGGTGACGGGAAGCAAAAAGAAAGAACACACCAGTCCGCGCAGAAGGGGCGGACTGGGCTCGCGGACTAGAGCTTCCACTGCTGCTGGGCGCGCCCGCTGGAGGGCGGCGGCCTGGGCGGACGAGAAACTGCGTCCGCCGCTGTAGAAAACCTGATACCCCAAGTGCCGGCGGGCTGAGCGGACAGGTCCTTGCGTCCGCTGCCGGGGTACCATCCTTGGTGTTCGATTGGTGACCTTGCCGGACTGGGCGGACTGACAAATCGCGTCCGCGCCTGCTGAAAGGGGGGCTTTGGAACCTTGTAGGACGTTGCGGACTGAGGGGTTAACAAATATGGGTCATCAGGTAAGTGATCGGAAGATTCTAAAGGAAATTCACCGAGTATGGCTGAGAGATTTCGATGAATGGTTTGAATTCGTCGAGTAACGTCGTGACATCTCAACGCTTCCGTCATGGAATCGTCGAATATTGTCATGACAGTTTCGACGAATTAGACTCATTCATTGAGTATCGCGATTCGTCGAGTATCGTTGATTCGTCGAATATCCTCTTGATAGGTGACGATTTGCTCTGTTTTGATTCATCGAGTATATTCGTGTTATCTCGACGAATATCTTTTAATTCGTCGAATATCGACGTGATACTCGACGAATTCTGTTTCGTCCGGTTTATTTCTTTTAAGTCTGATTTGGCTACTCTGTGAGTATCGGCTGGTTCGGCTTTTCTATATAAATTGGATTTGTAAAGTGAGTCGATGCGTAACTATTCATTCTCTTGACCTAACTGAGCGACGTTTTCTCCTCCCGACGACGGAACAGTTCTGCTAAGTCGCGAAAGCCGCTTGCTGTCGCCGACCGCCCGACCTGCTACCGTCGCCGAAAAAGGTTTCCAGTGTGTCGGATTCGTCACTGCCACCTCTCCTTGTACGGATCTAGTAGTCTGTGGAGACGTTGAGGGCAAACCTATTTCCGACCTAGATCTTGTGCGACAAGAGTCTAGGGTTCTCCGTGCTCGTGTGGATATCCGTAGAGGCGTGAACACTATTCTACGCTCGGAACTCCAGCCGTTGTCGTTCGTTGGAATCATTCGGAGCACCTTGGTTGAGTATATACTCAATCCCTCAAAGGTAATTTTATTTCACTGAATTTACTTGTTGATTAATGTTCATCGCTAGATCCGAACTTTTGGGTTTTTCTTGTTCTTTAATTTTGCTGCGTGCACAAGTGTTGCGTCTTCCTAGCAAAACCCAACAGTTTCTTCCCTATGTCTTGAGTATGATTGTTTTGTATAATTTGTAACTTTTTATCTACTTTATAATTTTTACATACTCCCTCATTTTTTATGCTTCCTAGTTGATTGATTCTTTACTTATGCCAGAAAATAGAGATGTCTGGTTCGGGTTCAGCTTCCAAGCCCACTACCATAAAGTCTCGCAAGAATGCTTTGGGTTCAAGAAGTGATCTGGGGTGGCTTCATGGGATTGAGATTGATAGTACCACTAAGAAAGTGCAGTGCAAATATTGTCAGGTAATTCGATCTGGTGGAATATACAGATTGAAACATCACTTGACGGGTACTAAATTTAATGTTGAAGTGTGTCCAAAAGTACCTGAGGCTGTCAGACAACAATTTTTGAGTATTCTTCAAGCACATGGAGAGGAAGCTATAAAGAAAAAAAAGAAATTTTGAGAAAGAGGAGGATGACGTTGAAGTTGGCGTGGGACGAACTAAAAAATTAAAAAGGAAGGAGTCAATAGATTTATTTGTTAGAAAATCAAGTCAATTGACAGTTAATCAAATTTTCAAAAAGGACGCGCGTGAGAAAGCATGTCAACAGATTGCTCACTTTTTCTACACAGGTGTCATTCCCTTCAACTATGTCAAGAACCCGGCGTTAATTAGCATGGTTGAAGCAATAGGCCAACATGGCCCAGGAATGAAACCACTCTCCTATAATGATATTAGAGTAAAATATCTAAAACAAAAAGTTGATAGAACTCTAGAATTACTAGAGTACAAGGTGAAATGGCAAAAATTTGGTTGTACGATTATGTCTGATGGATGGTCAGATAGAAAACGAAGAACTATATGCAACTTCCTGGTGAATAGTCCCAAAGGCACAGTGTTCTTATCATCGATTGATACTTCAGAAATTTTCAAAACTGCGAATAAAGTTTTGAAATATTACATGAAGTTGTGAAAAAAGTTGGGGAAGGAAATGTTATTCAAGTTCTGGCAGACAATGCTTCAAATTATAAAATTACTGGTGAAATGTTGATGAAGAAGAAAAATATTTATATTGGACACCGTGCGCCGCACATTCTATTGACTTGATTTTAGAAGATTTTGAGAGAAAAATCGATCTTCATAGATTAACAATTGCAAAGGGAAGAAAGATAACATACATATATTCCAGAACTCTTCTCCACACTTGGTTGCTTGACTTTACGAAGGGGAAAGAGTTAATCTGACCTGCAGTTATTAGATTTGCAACAGCTTGTTTGACATTGGGTTGCCTTTCTGAAAATAAAGGAGGTTTGATGACGATGTTTACTTCTACCAAATGGAAGTCCAGTCGATTTGCTGGCTCATAGGAGGGGAAAGTTGTTCAAAGAATTGTTTTGAACTCAACTCGATTTTGGTCACATGTTATATTATGCTTGAAGGCAGCACTTCCGCTCATTAAAGTGCTCAGAATGGTTGATTCAGAGGGTCCTATAATGGGATTCATTTATGAGCAAATGGACAGAGCAAAGGAGAAAATACAATTAAATTTTGATAATATCAAGAAAAGTAAGTAGTTTAATAGTTTGTGTTTTCATCAATAATAATATAAGTGTTTCTTACGATTATATATGTGCTTTATTGTAGATATGAGCTAATATGGGTCATCATTGATGATAGATGGTCAAGCCAACTCCATAGGCCATTACACGCTGCAGCTTCCTATTTGAACTGTCATTATCATTACAACCCCTCCTTTAGAGCAGATACGGAAGTAAAAATTGGGTTTTATACTTGTCTCCAGCGAATGATTCCTCATGAAGATGAGAGAACAAAAATAGACATTCATATGGATGATTTCAAACATACTAGAGGATTATTTGGGTTAGAATATGCAAAATCAACTAGAACCAAAAGAGCTCCAGGTAAAACATATTTGTTTAATGTTATTTTCAATAATCAAGCAATAAACATATTGTTAATTATTATCATATTAAACATTTAATGTATTGTTATTTACAGTTAACTGGTGGGATTCCTATGGAGATAATTGCCCGAAATAAAAAAGATTTTCAATCCGGGTTTTAAGTTTGACATGTAACTTTTCTGGATGTGAACGGAACTGGAGTGTCTTTGAGATGGTGAAATCTACTACAAGAAAAATATTCTAATACTTAACATTGACTATTTGACTGACTTCATTTTTTCAAAATAGGTGCATTCAAAACGAAGAAACTGATTGCATCAAAAGAAAATGAATAATTTAGTATTTGTGATGTACAATATGAAGTTGATGGAACGACAAGATAGAAGAGATGTGTATCTAAAGGAGAAGTTTTTAAACTTTGAGGGTATCCCTTCGGATGATGAATGGATCACCGAGAAGGAAGATCTTGTTATTCCCCGTAAGGGCAATTGATTGAGGATTATTCAAAGTATAGATGCCTAGGAAACCTATAGTGATGATAGTGCAGGAAGGAATGTTGAAGAACCCGTTGCAGACCTGCAATCGCAGCTAATAAATGTAAGTTTGATATTATTTAACTTGAAAATGCAAAATTATTCAACTATATTGTGTATCATAATTAAAACTTTTTTTATTTTAGGTGTAGTATATGATCTCACCAAAAGACGCAATGAACTTGATGTTGACGATTATATTAGTGATGCTGAATGGGATGATGATCATAATGACTATGGTGATGATGATGCTGAAAAGAATGTAGAACTTGATGATGAGGATATGACTGATGTAGTTGTTACGGATTTATATTAGTGGTTTTGTATCGGTCCGACGAACATAAGTTAAGGATTTATATTAGGAGATGGCTGATGTGAACTTTGTTATTTTTGGGTTTAATTGTTCATTAATTTATTTTTCATAATTAAATACTCAAATGTTTATTAGTTTTATAGTTTTTATGTGTTATTTGTGTGTAATTGGATGATTAAAATGTTTTTACATATTTTAAGTCTTAATTTATGATTTTTGTAGGATCTTACGATACTCGATCCGATCTCACGATCCGATCCGATCTAACCGGAAAACGATCCTACCTAGGATCTTGATCCTAACAACCTTGGTAGGGAGGGACCGTTCAAATCAATCCTTTCCCTTTTCTTCGCCCCTCCCCTGGATTTTCGCCCATTATTACATGATGCCTCTTTCTAAAGAGTTTCAAGACCGACTCGCGACTATGCGAGAGCAGAACAAATCCTCTGGCTCGCCGTCAAAGAGAATGAAGAAATCCAAGAAGATCAAGCGTGATCCAACTGCAAGCGAGCCCACACCACTTGACCAGCAGAAGCCGAAATTCGACCATAGGCTCACCCCTTCCGACGAGGTACAGACTTGTGATTCCGCTCATTCACGACTTATTGGGACTCTTGACCCTTACTAATCTTAGTAGTCGCAGAATGATTCCGCCAAAAAAAGGACGTCGGAGGTATTCTGATGGACGTCGGCACACATCGTCAAGGCAATGCGAGTCACCAGGTGACTCAGGGTACTCTCCCTCATGTGGACGCGAGTCCTCACGCTACTCCTGGTGCCCTCCCGCAAGTGCCCGGTGAGTTATCTAACATCACCTCATTGGCTACTTTTTCCTGGTATTTGAGTAGTTTGCGCTATTCATTGCAATTCCCCCATTCGGAATTATCGGGGTACCCCCTCTACTACCGAAGTGGCCAACTTGTGATTCCATATTGTCAAAACATATGTAGCCCGGGCGGTTAGGCGGACAGCTTTGGCGGATAGGTATTGGCAGTCTGGCGGACAGTACTGACGGACAGACAATCTAAAGTAGCGGTCTGTCCTTGGCAGCTTGGCAGTGTTGGAATCGATCAGAACCTGTGTTGTTAGGTGGTCTGGCGGCTAGCACTAGCGGACAGGGTTGGCGGATAGATAGACCGATCTGGAGGTCTGGCGATGTTTCTAAGATAGTTGTGCGGACTGCGAAGGTCAGATCCAATTGACGGTCAGGCGGTTAGCACCGGCCTAACCGCATGAGATACTTCTATGTTCTTACCGTAGTTGTGCTCCTTGTTGATCAACATAGTCCAGACCGCAGTTGGTGTTCGTTGTTCTCAAGCTTCTCTTATGTTCTGGCGGTTAGACTTTGTCTAACCGCAGACCGCAGCTTTATCCGTCGGTTAGATTGTGTTAACCGTTGTTATTGTTCTGGAAGCGGACAACTGCTCAGTAGAGGTGGAAAGACGGCAAGCTAGTATAGAGTTCTGTAGTTCTACAGCTAACTGTTTTCTAACTGCATGTTCTGAGCGGTTAAGTTTTTGAGTAACCGCCTAGTCGCTTGTGACAGATGTTATTTATTCTCTATTATTTTTTCTCTCTTCCCCCCTTTTTCTATAAATAGAGGGAATACTCATGTATTATATAACTTTTTTGAGTAATAAAGTTCTGTTATTTACCTGTTTTCTCACATGGTATTAGATCTTTCGGTCTATTTGCTCCGATTTTTGTTTTTTAGGCAAGTGACAGTGTAAGCGATTACTCTTTTTTAACCCCCTCTTCTTCTTCTCTCTTACCGCGATTTTGTTACTCGCAGTCTCCTCTTCTCTTTTGTTGCGGTTTTTTTAACCGCGGTCTTCTCTACTTTTTCGCAGTTTCTTTTCTTAACCGCGATCTCCTCTTCTTCTCTCTTGTCACGGTTTCCTTCATCGTGGATTCCCTCCCGCCCTCCCTTTGCTTGTCTCTTTTCCTGCGGCTTACTTTCCTCTTGACCTCTTTCTTCCTTCGTGCGGTCTCTCTATGTTGTCTGCGTCGTCTTGCTTAACCACGGTTTCTTCCCTTAACCGCCGTCTCCTCTTTTTCGACCTCTTCCTCTAACCGAGCGGTTAGAATCTCTCTGCTGGTCCTCTTTAACTGCGCGGCTTCTCTTCTTTAACCGCATGGCTTGCCTCTTCTTCTCGACTTTTCTTCTTTAACCGCGCGGCTTCCCTTCTTTAACCGCGCGGCTTGCCTCTTCTTCTATGGAGATCTCGGACTTCTCCTCCTCTACTCAATCCACTCCTCTAGTTCTACTCACTCTTGTCTCTACCTCTGGCAATCTGGGTACTTCCTCCAAACTCACTGGACCGAATTACCCAGATTAGAGTGTTTCATTTGTCTTTATACTGCACTCTCAGCGTAAGCATCATCATCTCACTGACCCTCCTATCTATGGGTCTGCCGCTTTTTGACGACTGGGATGCTAGTGATGCTCTGGTTAGAACGTGGTTTGCCAACAGTCTGTTTGATGAGTGTCTTCTCGTCATTCGACATGATGCGACGGTTAAGGCTGTCTGGAATCATCTTGTTGTTGTGTACTCCAAAGGAGCTCAAACTTCCCGCATATATACGTTGTATGCAGATATTTTTGCCCGACTTTTCATGACTCATGTTGCTGTCTATCAGGGAGTGCAAGCTCTTGGCGCTGAGCTTCTTCAACATCGTCCCTTTTCTGCTGATCTTAACGAGCAACATAAGCACTTTCAGGAGCTTCTGGTTGTCTGTTATTTCTTTCGCTTACCTGACTCTTATGATATGATTCGGCAGCAAATTTTTGGAGAAGCTGATACTCATACTATGGATGCTACTTCTACACGTATTTCAGTTGTTACTACTCTACTCCAGCGACCTTTGCTTACCTCTCCACCTTCTTCTGACATTGTTGCTCATCGGGCCCGTCTTGATATTCACAGTGGTCGTGGAGGCCGCTCTGGTGGTCGTGGCTTCACTAGATATCTTTGTTCTCACTATGGCAAGACTGGTCACCTTGTTGATCGCTACTGGTTAAAACATCCTCATCTTCTCCCTGCTCCTGGAGATACTACTTCAAAGAAGTCAATTTCTCTTGCGAGCAAATTGTGGCACATTATCTGTGATAATTGCTAGGGGTGGCCCATGCCGACAGAATATCTCCCCCCACACGAAATTTCTGATTACCTGTGAGGTTACCTTGGTCAGCGCCTTCACCTCCAGCCACTTTGAAAAGTAATTGATCATGACCAGGATGAACCTTCTTTGACAACTGGCCTGGGGGAAGGGTCCTACCAAGTCCATCCCCCAAATTGCGAAGGATCATGGTGTCGTGATGGTCCTGAGCCTCTGAGCTGGCAAGAGCTGGAGTGACGCGAATAGTTGCCACTTCTGACACTTTCTTGCTAACTCTGTCGTATCCTTGCTTATGGTTGGCCAAAAATAATTGTCGTAACACCCTTCCTTCTAAGGTCCAGCTCCCAGAGTGGCTGTCACACTCCCCGGAGTGGACCTCTTCCAAAATCTTTGGGACTTCGTCCTCAGCTATGCATCGTGCAAGGAGCCCTGATAAGGTCTTTCGGTATAGGTCCCCCTCATGCAATAGGTAGTACGCGGACTTGTACCTGAACCGCTGTTTATCTGGAACCCCCTCTGGGAACTTGCCTGTGGTTAAGAAAGTCACGAAAGGATTCATCCACAAAGGGCACTGGTCAATTTCCATCAGCTCCCCCTCCTCAATGGACAACCGGAACAACTCTGTCATCATTCCTCCCGCCCGAGGACCAAACTTAGACAACCGATCTGCCTGGGTGCACTCCCCCTCGGCACATGCTGAATTGAGAAGGTACAGAACAATGTGATGAGTCCCTTGACCTTCGCCAGGTATCACTGGAGTGTGGGCTCTCTCGTCTCAAATTCTCCCTTGATCTGGGAGACCACCATCGAGATCATCGATACCTTTACATCCTGTACTCCCAACTCCGTGGCCAAGCGAAGTCCCGCGATCACGACATCGTACTCCAGCTGGTTGTTGGTGATGAGAAAATGGATGTCGGTCGCCTGCTCAATCTTGGTCCCATAGGAGTTCACTAAGACAACCCCCCCCCCCTGCCCCCTCCTGGGGAGTGCTTCCTGATGCACCATCTACAAGCATCTCGCAAGCAACCTGTCGCGGAGACTCAGACTCTTCCACCTCAACCATATAATCTTTCAGAAAATCTGTTACTGCTTGAGCTTTTATGGACAGCCATGGGACGAAGATGTCAAATTCACTCAGTTTCACTAACCACTTTGCCAACCTCCCCGAATGTTATACTCCTACCAGAATGTTGCGAAGAGGGTGCTCGGTCACAACTTGGATCGAATGTGTCTAGAAGTACAGCCTAAGCAACCTGGCCGAGATGATCAGGACAAAGGTCATCTTCTCCAGGATAGGGCATCTGAGTTCTGCCTTCCTCAGGACCCTGCTAACATAGTAAATCGTAAGCTGCTTCCTCCCCTCCTCTCGAACCAGGACCGAGCTTACTGCCTTTGCCCCTAGCCCGAGGTACAAAACTAGGTTTTCCCTTCTCTTGATCCTTGGAGCAGCGGAGCCTGTGTGAGTTGCCTCTTCAACGCCTAGAAAGCTCCTCACACTCAGGTGTCTATTCGAAATTCTGGTTCCCCTGCAGCATTTTGAAGAAAGGTGAGCACTTCTCGCCAGCCCGAGAAAGAAACGTGTTCAACCCTGCTAACTTCCCTATGAGGAGGTGGACCACCTTTGCATTCCTAGGTGACGCTAGCTCTAAGATCGTCATTACCTTATCTGGGTTGGGTTTTACTCCTGTCGGGGTGAGGAGATGGCCCAAAAACTTTCCCTTAGTGGCCCAGAAGATACACTTTAAGAGGTTGAGTGACATCTTATACTTCCCCAGGGTGGCGAAGGTCTCTGTCACGACATCCTTGTTCTTCACAAACAGGTCTTCGACGTAAACTTTCAAGTTTCTTCCCTTCTGCTCCCGGAAAATTCGGTCCAACATTCTCTGATATGTCGTTCTGGCGTTCCTCAGCCCAATAGGCATCATCTTGTAGCAGTAGTACCCATCGTTTGTGATGAAGGAGACATCTTTGGAGTCAGACGGGTGCATGCGAATTTGATGGTAACCTGAAAATGCCTCTAAAAAACTCATTATAGGAAAACCGACAGCTGAGTCAACCAGCGCGTCGATTCGGGACAGCGGATAACGATCCTTAGGGCAGACATTATTTAATAAAGTGAAATCAACGCACATCCTCCACCTCTCACCACTCTTTTTTACCATTAATATGTTGGAGACACAGACTGAGCACTGGATCTCTGATACAAACCTTGGCTTGAGCAACTTGCCCACCTCCTCCTGGATGGGCTCCTCCGACTTGTCAGCAACGGCTCTCCTCTTCTGGCAGATGGGGTGAACACCGAGGTCGAGATTAAGGTGATGACAAACCATGTCCGCGTCAATGCTCGGCATGTCTGTCGCGCTCCAAGCAAAGATGTCCACGTTCTGCTGAACACAAGATGAGATCCTCTCCCGATCCTCCGACCTCAGCCCTTCGCTGACCCTCACCCTCCTCAGCCTCCCGTCCTGGGTGAGGACCTCCTTCTCCACTACCTTCTCTGATGCCTCCAGCCTGGCCTGATCCTCTATCACCTTGAACATCTATTCAGCCTCCTCTTTCCAGGAGATGGTGTTGACAGTTGTGGAGTAGCACTGTCTTCCCACCTTGGGATCTCCCCGTACTCTGACCTACACCCATCTGACATTGAACTTCAAGCACTGATGGAAAAAAGAAAGGCGCACTGGAAGGCGCTGATGAGGGGCCGTCCAAAAATGACATTGTAGCTGCTTGGAGTGTAAACGATGATGAACCAACAGTTCCTGGACTGTCCACCCAAGGTCACGTAGATCCCAACTCCTCCCTCCACTTCTTTTCTCTCTCCTGAGAACCCAGACAACAGTCCATCTGAAGTTAACACCCTCCTAGCCTCCACCTTCATCTCATCGAAAGCCCTCTTGAAGATTACGTTCACTGAGCTCTCATTGTCGATCAAGATCCATGAGACCGTGAAATTCTCGATGGCCACCTGGATTACCAACGCGTCGCAGAACGGATCCTCGTGATCTGGCATGTTCTTTGACGAGAAGGTGATCCTTTCCTCCGGAGGTGGGGTTTGTGAAGTCGAAGCGACGCTCCGATGGAACATAGTGTGGAGGCCCACCGCCCCCCCCCCCCCACCCTCATAGATCACTCTGATCCCTCCTGAGTACCCACGTATGCTCGGTCCTCACACATGTCTTCTTCCTCGGCTCCTACTACCACTTGCTCGATCTGCACCTTCAGCTGTTGCTCCTTCGGTCCCTCTCCCCTCTCAACTCCAAGAACTCTGGATAGGTGGTTGTTGTGTGACCCTCCTCCTGCTGGAAGTCACAATAGGGCAACGCCATCCTGCCTCTTCCCACCCCTCCTGGTCCATCTCTCTTGTTTCCCCCTTGCTCTCTGGTTGATTGCCATAGTCTGTTGGGGTGGGGGAAGGACCGGTCTTGGGCCTGGTCTTCACCCTGAAGGGTTCAACCGCCCTTGCCCTCCTTAGAAGTTCCCCCACCCTGGGCAACCCCTCTTCCCTGACCCTAACCCGACCCCCCCAGCGGCCTCCACATTGGTCGATTGACCGGCTCCTGAAACCCCTATCTTGGCTCCTATCCTTTGTGCAGTCCCTGGAATCCTTGTCCCCTTGGCTCCTCCCTTCTTCCATCTTGCTGTCTGAAACCTCCTTGTTCCCTCTCCTCACTCTTCCCCAACTTAGCCAACTTCTTTGCAAATGCGGGGTTCGCAACTTCTCCTTAAATCTCTTTCGCCGCACTTTCCATCAACTCCTTGAAGGACAAGGGGGATCACAGTTTAGCTCCATCTTAAAGAATCCCTGGCACAGCCCAAGGGTGAATGCAAGTTGTAGGGTGTACACTGGCACTTTATGGACTAGAAGGACCTCCTCCTGGAACCGGTCCACGTAACTTCCCAACGTCTCCCCTGACCCTTGCTTGATAGAAAAGAAGGTCTCCGCCCCCTTCTTCCTCTTTTTGGATGTTGAGAAACGCAAATGGAAACTCTAACGCGGATCCTCGAAGCTCTAGATGGATCCGGAGGGGAGCTGGTGGAACCAGTCCTTTGCCTTCCCTTTGAGTGTGATGGCTAAAAAGCGGCACTTAAAGGCGTCGGACATCTTTCTAATGGAGACGGAGTCCTTGAACCACTGAAGGTGTTGGACGGGATCATCTTTGTCGGTGTAGTAGGACATCTCTGACTCCCTGAACCCCTCTGGAACTGGGGCTCAAACGATCAGCTCGCTAAACGGGCTTCCTCCCCCTGCACTGCGAGCTGAGTAGACTCGTGTCATGACCTCGCCTGGGCGTCCTGCACTCAGCGGGCTCGAGAAAAACTCTCACCCAACGAGGTCTCGCTCCCACCCCCCAGCTGTAGCTTCCTTCCCCAGTCTCCTACCTGGGGCGCCCTCGCCCAGTGACTGGGGCGCAAGCATGGAGATGACTGGTGTCAAGCACTTGCCTCGTGGGGTGAGGGCATGTAGGGTCTTCATGACTGTCTTCGTAAACTCAATGAAGTCACTCTTCCTCCCGAAGTCGTCCAAATTGGGCGACTCACTGGGGTTGTCTCCTCGTTCCTCGCCTCCAACCATGAGACTCACTCACGATTTTCGGTGCAAGCTACGGTCCACAATAACAGCACCAAAATGTTGAACCCGGAAAGCACGGTTCAAAGAGGAGTTCAGACCAATGGGGCAACTTGCACTTCTCCCAAATTAAAACGCTTGACCAGTTACTCGGAACAAAGAAACAGACTCCTGAGTTGCAGCGAGCAGGTCCCGCCACACACCTGGAAGATCAAATAGAGCTTCCCCTCCCAAGCCAATGCTGAGTTAGGCACCTTGGAGGACACTAGTGAGCACCAAACTTTCCACCCGGAAACTACGGCAAACAGTGTGGAAGCTCCAGACAACCAGGATCAACAAGAGGAGGGGAAGCCAAATGAAAGTCTATTTATAGTTTTTCAAGAATGGTCTGCGGTTAGCGGAATTCCATCTTTTGGTTTTACTATACGCGGCCTCAATTCGACTGCCAACAGCGGAATCCCGTTGTTTGGAGTGGCTAAAGGCAGGCCAAAAAAGGATTCCTTGGGTAAACATACATGTGCGAGCCGACCATGTTATTTCTGCTTGCCTGGGGGTGGCGAGTGCCCGATGAAGCTGGTACTCGCCACTCGCCCTGATGACCCTTGGTTGAACTTAAGTCAGCTCGTCCCCACTTGCCGACCATTGGCCTGGAGCCCTGGGCGAGTGCGGCCCAAGTGGCCACTCGCCCATACTCGTGTGGGGCGAGCGGAGAGGTATTCCCTCCACTCGTCGCTCTGTCTTGCCTAGGCCAAACTTGCCTTTCCAGCTAGTCCTCTTTGAAGGGTATCACTCGACAGATACGGGGTTGTGCAATAAACACCAGAAGAAATACCCCCAAACAAAGGTCGATACTAAACTAACCCAATTAGTACTCTGGTGAAGGTTACATGTGGTAAATATTAAATAATTGTGGAAGAAAATGAGCTGAGAAAAGCCAATTGAAGGAGATGATGAGGAAGGAAGGAGTCATAAGGATTCTACAATCAAGTAATTCATAGGAATGTTGTTTGGGTTTGATACAGGTATTTGTTTGAGGTGATTTATTCTGCCGCTCAAAACTAATTTATGTTGTTGTATGGACCATATTTTATTACTTGTCAGCATTTTCTCGAGTCTTATGATTTTTATTGGATTGTTCATTCATTGTTTCTTTGGTTTCAGAATTGATGAGATCTAATGCTACTTGAATAGTCTAGCCTATATTTTGGATTTTTATACAAGATGTTAATTTTGTGATGTTATTTTGGAAATTCCAAGGACATTTTAATTCCTATTTTGAGAGTGTATGGTATTAATCCTACTGCTTTTTATCACTTTGCACATCTAAGTAATTTTTTGCAAGCATTAGTTTTGCTATTTAAATCAGTGTTGTAAATGTCAGCCGACATGTCGGCTGACATAAAGATTTTGGGCAGAAAACGCAACGACATCGACATTTTAAGCAAAAATATCATTTTTGAAAATATCCCTGATATATCGGTCTTTAGGCCCCGCTATATCGGTCTTCTGACCCCGATATATCAGTCTTACTCGACATATCGGACAATATCTCGAAGACGATATATGAGGAGTACTAAAAATATATATTTTTCATTTTTATTAAGCGTCCAAGCGGTAATATTTTGTTTTGTGCTACATTTCGTGCATCTCTCTGAGCTAAGATTGACCTTATTTCTCGTTTCACTTTCATTTGTTGCTCTTTATGTCCTTTACTGTTGTCAACGCTTCTTTTTGTGTAATTTATAAACATACATTATATGTCTATATATGCTTATTATATAATTTATAAACATACATTATGTGTATATATGTTTATTTTGTAATTTATAAAAATATATTATGTATGTAATTGCACATATGTACAAAAAATATTTTTAGATATGAATAAATTTATTTAAATATTAAAGTCCGACATTGTAAAATATCCCTGATATATCCCCCGCAATCCGACATACGACATTTCAAACTCAAACCGACATGAAACCGACAACCGACATCTGGAACCTTGATTTAAATATATATCTTTTGTAATAACTCACTTGGTAAATTGATTTAAAATTTTAATTTGTAATTACTTACTCCAAATTCCAATGTGTTTTAAGATGCATCAATATTACCGCCTGCAAAATTTGCATGAATAGCATTACAGAGAGAGAATCATACATCCTAAAAACTACTCTCTTTGATTAAGCAATGGCACCTAATGACACAATTATGAACAAAAGTAAACACCTTATGTCAACAAACCAGGGGCCAACAAATTTAGAGCTCTATCATGCAAGATATATTAACTATGAACATTCCACAGGCCAAACATTAGAAAAAGACTTACAAAGGTGGTTGTAACTGATATATTTTTTGTGTTCCTTCTTAGCAAAGGCATGAGCATCTTCCGTAAGTCGCTCCAGGAACATCTCCTGCACCAACAGTTCAACAAAATTAGGTACGATGGAAATCTGATTTAACAAGTTACATGTTGGGATTGAAACTTCGAATCACTGGAAGAATGGCAAGAGGGTGGCTGGAGTTGAGGGAGAAGAGAAGAACGGTAAAAAAAACATTAACTCATTTCATAGTGCCTATTATAGATATTGGGTTATATATATAACCCAATAGCTAACATGTCTTTAGTTCCTAATCTGGATTATGTGTGGCATACATCTAGCTCATCTACTTTTAAATTACACCTAATCTTTAGTGACACTTGGCATCCATCCGGACGGTTATTGAAACCGTTCTACGTGCGATGCACAACATCTGTCTCAAATCTAGCCATTGGATGTATGGCGCTCACGATCCGTCATTGAAACAAACGTTGCCTCATTACAAATGCCACCCTTTTTAGAAGTTATGTCCTCACCGTCTAACCATGTGCCTGCGAGATGAGTCCTAGCCGGAAGGAGTATGAGGGCAGTGGAGGGTGCTCGCAACTGTTGCCGTCGATGAAACTGCAACTTCCTTCTCCCGTGATGGAGATGAAGTAGCTCCAATAGTAAGTCAACTGCGTACTTTGATGATGAGTGGCTGCTGTTTATGAAAGGTTGTAGTCACTTTTTACCGCGATTTTTTGTTAATCATCTAGTATTTTTGTGCTTCCTCAAGATATTTTTGCGATGTTAGAGTTTGCTGTTGGATTATGCTCTTTGTCGGGGTTGTTTTTGCATGTGTGTGGATATGTGGTTGAGTGCCAGGGAGTTCACCACTTCGCAGGGAAAGTCCTGCAAGGAGTCCAAATTCTCCCAAGTGTTGCCTGCCAGTGGTAAATCATTCCATTGGACCAAGCCTTGCATTATAATGTGACTATGTGGAATGATTTAATGAGTGTTGATGACGGTGAGATATTAATATACTAACATATTGTCGTTGCTCATATGTAGTAGATTTGTGTTTTCCTGTACCTAATTGCCGGAAAATGGTTTCAAAAGTGAAACAAGAAAGAGCGGATGTATGCCAGAGTCAGGTGGAAGGTGCAGACTGGATGTATGCTAGAGACAGGTGGAAGGTGCAGACTGGATGTATGCTAGAGACAGGTGGAAGGTGCAGACTGGATGTATGCTAGAGACAGGTGGAAGGTGCAGACGGTACGCCGTTGCACTGATTTCCTCTGTGATCTGGAAAGGTACATAGCATTTTAAATCGAGCTTTCGAGTGGTCTCTTCATCGTAAGTTGGCGATAGAGATGCAGTTTTATAAGCACCCAAACGCCTTTCTGAAATTTTATACTTATCTTCTTCTTGTCTGCGTTAGTGATGCAACCCGATTTGGTGCTAATAACTTAGCAGCGACTTTCCCGAGAGAATAGGGACTTCGTTAGTAAAGTCTCTACTCATGAAGATTCGGCTTGAATACCTAACGTTGGCTCCAAGCGTGCATTTAATTACTACGCAAGCAGTCAGCTCAAAGAAATGACAAAGGTCGTGCAAGGTTTGAAGGAAAATATCAATAGTAGGAGTCGTTAGAGTTTGCAACCGCTAACAATTCGACCAAAAAAATTAATTGCATGAGAAGTTAACAGTAAGGAGCTGAAAGGTATACCTACGGGGGTTTTCTAGAGAGAGGGGTTACACGGGTGCTGGGGCCACTGGCTGACTGCGTGATCTGGAAATCGGGGCAGTGGCTGGTCGGTTTGGGAGTTACATGAAATTGGAGGCGATGGCTGGTCGGGTTTGGAGGTTACAAGGGAGTAGACGGGGGAAGGGGGGGGGGGGGGCGGGGCGACGTGGTTTTGGTGAGGAGGGGATTCGTAAGGTGAGGATGGAGGCTCGGGAAGCCGGCGGAAAGGGGAAGTGAGCGGAGTTGGGAGCCGGAGAACCAGGCGGCGGCACGTCGGGGAAGATGGAGGCGCGGCGGGGCAGGGTTGGAGCAACGCCGGTTGGGAGACACTGGCGAGGCGCCGCCGGGGAGGGAACACAGGCCTCAACGAAACAAGAGGCGGGAAGGACACCTGATATCGATCGAAACCAAGGCAGCGGTGTCGGGGAGGAAACGAGCTCGGTAGGATGGATGCCGGGCGAAATCGAGGGAGAAGACAAGTGTTGTCTCTCCCGATTTCTTAACTCCAGCCAATTTCAAAGGTCCGATAGATTAGGTTTAATAGGAGGAATCAGAAGGTATCAGTTACAACAGGGGAATTTAATAATATGGGGGTTGTAATGTCATGAATAAAAGAGGGGGGAGTTTGGAAACCGAAGAGGTTTCATGGACAATCAAGGAGTTGTTTAAATTTTGAAACTCCTAATTCAATTCTGAATTAATTATAAATTATTAATTCAGGAATTGAAACTTCTCTCATGCAATTAAAATAATACCGCGCTTGAATCCTAACGCCTAAAACTACCAGACCTATTCATTTAAGGTTGAGTTGGCCGGTCAATCCAACAAGCCGCGACAATAAATAAAAATGTGATACAACGAAAAGTGTGATAATAAAAGTGCGATACAACGATACAAATGTTGATACAATGACGAATGTCGACAACAAACATATGATAATAAGGATACTTTAAAAAGAAAACACACACACAAACACAGCTCATCCGAATGCGACCACAGATGCATCAATTTCCTCGGAGTTGAAAGGACTCGACCCCGTCGAGAATTGGCAAAAACCTGCAACAGTAAGATCAGGACGGAGGCGACGAAGCTCGGCGGCGCATATCCATGAACTGTCTGATATATTCCTGCCCTTCCAGGAAACGAGGTAACGCTGATAAGTGCCGGTGCGCGTCTGAAACTCACGAACATCCAACACCTACTCAATCTCCTCAATGGTGGGTGTAGATGGAGCTAGACTTGGTTGTGGAGTGGAAGGAACAGAAGTGGGTGGTACAAGGATAGTGTCGGGAGGCTTACCAAAAAATGGCACAAGGTCAGCAATATTAAAGATAGGAGAGGTTCCAAACTCAGCGGGTAAGTCTAAAAGATAAGCATTTGTGTCAAGACACTTTTTAACCTGAAATGGACCAAAAAGTCGTTGTTGTAGTTTGTGATAGGTGCCCACGGGAAACCTCTCTTTCCTGAAAATAGCAAGAACTCAATCTCCTTCTGAGAAATACAACTCGCGGCAATGTTTATCCGTCGCATCCTTGAATTTCTCAGAAGATGTTCGCAAACTGTCAGCAATCAACTTATGCAAAGATTTTAAATGATCAATATATGTCAGCGCGTCAAAAGAGGCACGTTCAAAAGATGGAAGGGAATGACGATCGAGTAATAACGGAACGGGTTAGCCATAGACTATCTCAAAAGGATATTTAGTAGCGGAACGATTTTTTGAGCTGTTATAAGAAAATTTCGCATGCGGTATAACTAAATCTCATTGCTTCGAATGCTCTCCCGCTAGACATCAAAGAAAATCTCACAAGCTTCGATTCACTACCTCAGTCTACTCATCCGTCTGCGGGTGATAGGCGCTACTAAATTCGAGCTTGGTCCCAAGTTTTTCTCAAAACGTTTTCCAAAAATATCTCAAAAATCGAGTGTCACGGTCGGAATTGAAAGAGCGGGGAATCCCGTGTAAACGAACAATCTCTCGAAAAAAAATATCGGCAACATTCGTGGCATAGGTCGTTTTCTTACAAGGAATAAAATGAGTCATTTTCGAAAAACGATCAACCACGCCAAAGATCGAATACACTCTTCGCTTGGTTCGGGGTAATCCTACGACAAAATCCATAGAGATTTCATCCCAAGGCCGCTCAAGAACGGAGAGAGGGGTGTACAGACCGGTATTTTGGGCGTGTCCTTTAAACAATTGACAGGTCGTGCAGGTTCTAACGAATTTGGCAACATCCTCCTTCATTTTAGGCCAATAAAATCGGGAGTTAGCGAGGTCCAGAAGTTTGTTTTGCCCAACATGACCTCCTAACTCAGAAGAATGAAGCTCTTTTAGTATGATCTCCTTGAGTGGCCCCTCACAAATACAAAGGCGAGTACCCTTGTATAAAAACCCTCATTCAAAATATATTATGTGGTGGGATCGGTTCCACTAAATTGACACGCGTCCCAAATCTTACTGAAATATGGATCGGAAGGATAGAGACCCTTTTGCTTATCTAAGTCAAGGATATGTGGCTGAAGGGTGACTAAGACATGCGACCTGCGGCTAAGTGCGTCCGCTACTCTATTCGAAACTTCTGTCTTATGCTTCAAATGAAAGGTGTACTCCTAAAGAAAGGCTGCCCATTTGGCATGCCTACGCACCTCCTTCTGGGAGTTCAAGTTTCGAAGTGCATCGTGATCGGTATTAAGGATGAACTCATGATGAATCAAATAGTGATGCTAGTGTCGAAGGGCTTGGATGATGGCGTAGAATTCAAGATCATAGGTGGAATATCGAGTCTTGGCCCCATTTAGCTTCTCACTAAAAAACACGACGGGTCGTCCCTCTTGACTCAAGACAGCTCCTATTCCAATAATCAAGGCGTCGCAATGTACCTCAAATATTTTTTCAAAGTCAGGAAGTGATAGCCCGGGAGCACTAGTCAACTTTTTCTTGATAAGAGAGAAGGCTCGCTCTGCTTCGGCCGTCCAAATAAAATGCCCCTTTTTAAGATAGTCAGTCACAGGCGAAATGAGAATGCTGAAATTTCAAATAAACCGAGGCTAATCCATGGAAGTCGCGGGCTTCGGTGATAGTCTTTCGACTCGGCCACGCTCTAACTGCTTGGATCTTTTCTGGATCAACCTTAATTCTGTCGGCCGACACAATATACCATAATAAGGTCAAACTATTGGTCAAAAATACACATTTCTTAAGGTTCATGTAAAGCTTGTTCTCCGGAAGGATCTGAAGGACCTGACGCAAGTGCACAAGATGTTGGTCGGGGTCATTGCTATATATTAAGATGTCATCGAAATAAACAACCACACATATTCTTATCAGAGGGCGGAGAACTTGATGCATGAGTCGCATAAAGGTACTAGGGGCGTTGAAGAGGCCGAAAGGCATCACAAGCCACTCGTAGAATCCTTCTCTGGTTTTGAAAGTAGTCTTCCATTCATCCCCAGGTCGGATCCGGAATTGATGGTAGCTGCTTTTGAGATCAATCCTGGAAAAAATCTTGGACCCACTGAGCATGTCAAGCATGTCGTCTAGTCGAGGGATCGGAAAACGATACTTCATGGTAATTTTGTTGATGGCTCGACTATCCACATACATACGCCAAGTTCCATCCTTCTTAGGGACGAGGAGTGCAGGAACTGTGCAGGGACTCATACTCTCCCTAACATGACCCTTTTTTATTACGTCGGTGACTTGACGGTGGAGCTCCTCGTGCTCTTTAGGACCCGTACGATAATTTGGTAAGTGAGGCGGGCTATCACCAGGTATAAGCTCGACACAATGTTGTATATCTCGCATGGGAGGAAGATGATGTGGTAGCTCACCGGGCACAATAGAAGAAAACTCAGAAATAAGGGGGCGCACTAAGCTGGGAATCTCCGTGGGCTCTCGACTGGAATCTCGGTCGACTAAAATATAGACAACTTCACTTGCCTTCATCTCCGCCTGAAATCGGGAACCAGAAAGTAGCATATGGGTTGAAGGAAAGGAAATTGCTGCAATAGGAGAAGTCGAGGTGCCACTAGGTGGGAAATGATCCAAGGGCTTAGGCAAGGGCCCATTCTTTTGGGGAAGAAGAATGTTCTTGCGCACACATCGTTCAAAAGTGTAAGAATTCTTTGCTCCATCATGAACTACGCGCTTATCAAACTGTCACGGACGCTCTAACAAGATGCGACAAACCTCCATGGTCGCAACGTGACACCAAACAGAATCCTTATAGGATGCCCCTATGGAAAACTCTACTAAACACTGATGTGTGACTGGAATGGTCACGGAACTAGTGACCCAAGACAAACTGTAGGGTTTTCCTAGAGGTTTGGTTCTGAGTTTAAGCTTTTATACCACACGCTGTGACACAATTTTTCATGCTCCCGCTATTAATAATGATGGAGCAAAATTGTCCATGTATGCGCGCGGTCGTACGAAAAATATTATGTCTCAACCACTCGTCCTCTGTGGAAATTTAGGGGGTGAGGAGACTATGTTGCATGACACAGACTAGGTGTTCTGCATGCTCTCCTACTTCGATTCTGTCTATGGCGCTCGCATCCGGTTGGGAGTCTGTAAGGAACACCCCGTACTCAGGCTCCTGATATTCCTCGGATTCAAACACAGCTACAAACTGCCTACAAGGGCACTCTGAGGACTTGTGTCCTGGTTCCATGCACTTAAAACACTGAAAGGTTCCCGGGTTGGGTCGGGAATCCACCTCTTTGCCTTTAGTATAGGCAGGGGGCGGAGTAGGGCCACTAGTAGACCCGGTAGGTTGACTCTGGTTGAGAAGTTTGGGTGAGTTCGTGTTAGGAAGTCTCTCAGAAATCCGAGGGACAGAAGCCTTCTTCTGTAGTGATGTTTCTACACGTCGGACCCTGCTGGAGATCTCCCTTAGGTCTCGAAAGTCTTGAAGCTCTACTTGCTCCCGGATGGCATAACGTAAGCCATTTAGATAGCGAGACACAGTCATATCGTCCTCTCAAATGTCTAACCTGGACTGGAGAATAAGGAACTCGTTGGAATACGTCAACCGAGAGTTTATCCTGTCGTAGGTTGTGGAATTTGCGATATAAGATTTCGAGATAATCCGGGGGGACATCGCTTCCGTAGCTGGTTTTTAAATTCGACCCAGGTCGTGATTGGGGCCAAACCTAAGGTGAAACGAGTACGCTTTAATTGAACCCACCAGACTAGTGCGGGACCCTTAAGCCGAAGGGTGGCAAACTCGACTTGGCGATTCAACGACATCCGTATCCAAGCCATGAATCGCTCCATACGCTCGCACCAATCTAGGCATCCTTCGGGTTCTACTCGGCCCTCAAAATCTCCTACATCCAACTTGACGCCCGTATCCAAACGTGGTGGGTTTTGGGGATCAAGTGGTGGCGGCAAAGGTTCAGCCTCCCTAGGATTTGGTGCTTGTTCCTGATTTAGTCCTAGGTGTCGAGCGGCCTCTAAGTTATTGACGGAAGTATGTAACCCATTTACGACTTTGGTAACATCTTCCACTTGAAGGGTGAGTGTTTCCATCATCTGCATGAGGTTGCTCATGCGTTGTTTTAAGTCATCGACACTCGATTCGAGTTTGTCCGCTCTACCCTTCATTTTTGTTTTAAGAAAAAGTTGAGATTTTTTTAAAAAAAAAATTAATAATAAAATATATTTTTTTAGGAAAAAAATAAGCTCACTTTTTTTGTAAAAGATGTGATTTTTTCTTTGAAAAAACTTTTTGTTTTTTTAGGAAAACAATTTACGAAAAACACTGGATCGTTCGATTCACAATAGAAGTGAAACGAACCTCCTCTGATACCAAATTGATGCAACCTGATTTGGTGTTAATGACTTAGCAGCGACTTTCCCGAGAGAATAGGGACTTCGTTAGCAAAGTCTCTACTCAGGACGATTCGGCTCGAATACCTAACATTGGCTCCAAGCGCGCGTTTAATTACTACGCAAGCGGTCAGCTCAAAGAAATGACAAAGGTCGTGTTAGGTTTGAAGGAAAATATCGATAGTAGGAGCCGTTAGAGTTTGCAAGCGCTAACAATTCGACCAAAAAAAAATAATTGCATGAGAAGAAGTTAACAGTAAGGAGCTGAAAGGTATGTCTGCGGGGGTTTTCCAGACAGAGGGGTTACACGGGTGCTGGGGCCACTGGCTGGCCGGAATTGCTGCGGGATCTGGAAATCGGGGCAGTGGCTGGTCGGTTTGGAAGTTACAGGAAATTGGAGGCGGTGGTTGGTCGGGCTTGGGGGTTACAGGGGAGTAGAAGTGGTAGCGACGTGATTTTGGTGAGGAGGGTATTCGGAAGGTCGGGATGGAGGCTCGGGAAGCCGGCGGAAAGGGGGAGTGAGCGGAGCTGGGAGCCGGAGAACCAGGCTGCGGCAAGTCGGGGAAGATGGAGGCGCGGCGGGGCAGGGTTGGAGCAGCGCCGTTAGGAGACACTGGCAAGGCGCGGCGGTCAGGGCTGGAGCAGTGTCGGTGGGGGAACACAGACCTCGACGACACAAGAGGCAGGAAGGACACCTGATATCGATCGAAACCAGGGCAGCGGTGTCGGGGAGGAAACGAGCTCGGTAGGATGGATGCCGGGCGAAAACGAGGGAGAAGACAAGTGTTGTCTCTCCCGATTTCTTAACTCCAGCCAATTTCAAAGGTCCAATAGATTGGGTTTAATAAGAGGAATCAGAAGGTATCGGTTACAACATCGGATTTTAATAATATGGGGGTTGTAATGTCATGAATAAAAGAGGGGGGGTAGAAACCCAAGAGGTTTCATGGGCAATCAAGGAGGCATTTAAATTTTGAAACTCCCAATTCAATTCTGAATTAATTTTAAATTATTAATTCAGGAATTGAAACTTCCCTCACGCAATTAAAATAATACCGCGCTTGAATCCTAACGCCTAAAACTACCAGACCTATTCATTTAAGGTCGAGTTGGCCGGTCAATCCAACAAGCCGCGACAATAAAATAAAAGTGTGATACAACGAAAAGTGTGATAATAAAAGTGCGATACAACGATATAAATGTCGATACAATGACGAATGTCGACAACAAACATATAATAATAAGGGTACTTTAAAAAGAAAACACACACACAAACACAGCTCATCCGGATGCGACCACGGATGCATCAGTTAGTCTTTATGCGATGTTGTGATTTTGTAGATTACTGCAGAGTTGCTGAATAAGCTCATCCCATGTCCGTAGGATCAGATCCACCATCTCATTTTAGTGATACCTTCACAACATGAGAGTAACACACGAGGGGAGAGGTTGAACATGACCTCAAAAGGGATTATGTCAGTCTCAAAGTTAAATGTCGTATTAAAATGGAATTCAGTAAGGTTTAAATATGGAGACCTTTGGATTAGGGTAATAATTTTTTTTGTAAACACAGCTCTTAACATCAATTCACCCTCTCAATCAATTTGTATGTCTGGGGGTGAAAGGTCAAACTATAACAAAAAATCATGCCCTATGATTTAAATAAGTCAGTCCAAAAATTACTCAAGAATATGAGATCATGAACTGAAATTATGGATTCTGAAAACCCATGTAACTTCTTGATATGCTATTTCAAAAAGTTGTAGCAACTATAGGTTCAGTAATTGGGGGTTTTAAGTGGGGTAAAATGGCGGCTTTAGAATAAAGATCAACTACTATGAGGATGATTGAGTAGGTTGAAGATAGAGGAAGATACGTTATGAAATTCATAGTAAGATCTGACCATAATTTTAAGGGGGTGGATAAGGGTTGAAGCAGACCAAAAGGGTAATGTAGTTGGATTGGCTCGTGGACATAAGACGCATTCCTTAATATAATAAGTGAGTTTTGCTTCTTCTTTTTTGACCTTGAAATCGGTGTTTTAATCGAGTATCGTACCCTGGATTCCCAAATGGCCACCATAGAAAGTGTTATGAGCCTCAGTGATTAATTTTCTTTTTATATCTGAATTTTGTGGAATGTATAAGTGATTTTTAGAGTATGTTAGAAAAGCCTCAGTAAGGGCCCATTTTTCTCTCTTTTCTCTCTCTTTGTATTTGTCCCACATCTTGGATTGGGATTTCTCTTCTTCCTCTCTTCCTATATAAATGTATTCAGACTGGTAATTTATTATTCAAGAAGAATATACGAGGTTTGAGGCCATTTTTTACATGGTATCAGAGGCAGGTTTCCTCCTTAGTTGTTCGGTCTTCTATTCGCGGCTACTCGCGGTCACATCTTTCCTAACCGCCCGAGCTCGGTTAGCCAGCATGTCTGTTCGCTAATCGCCGGATCTCACAGCTGACCGCGCGGCCTGTCCCTTCTCTTGCTTAACCGCAGTATCGAGCGGCCTGTTTTCCTCTAGCCGCTGTCCCCATATCTCAACTTCTGCTGTGACCTCCTTGCCTCCTCCTCCTCCACTCTCTCTCTTTTATAAACTTTTCTAACACGTGGGGTCCACCTACTTTTGCTTCTTCCCCTTACCGTTCGGACTGTCTTGCTATCCGCGCGGCCTCTCTATCTTGCTAACCGCGTGGCCTTTATCCCTTGCTCTCCACGCGGCCTCTACCTTCCCGCTTGTCGCGACCTCTCTCAAGTCGATGCGGGTTCCTCCTCTCTCTTTCTTGTTTCAGTCCGCATCTAGGTCGCGGCATCTCTCCTTGCCGCTGGTAGATTTACCTTGACCGTGCGGACTTCTCCTCTACCCGCTTCCTACTAGTCGTTGCGACTTGTCTTGTCGCTAGCGGCCTCTCCTCTTCTCTTAGCCGCATCCTGGTCGCGACTTTCCTTGTCGCTGGTAGATTTACCTTGACTGTGGGGACTTCTCTTCTACCCGCTTCTTGCTAGTCGCTGCGACCTATCTTGTCGCTAGCGGACTCTCCTCTTCTCTTCGCCGCATCTAGGTCACGACTTTCCTTGTCGCTGGTGTGTCCGTCGTGACAGTGTGACGCCTCCCTTCGTCGACTTCTCTACCAAGCCGCCCGGCCTTCTTTGCCAAGCCGCCCTGCTTCTCCTGCTTGCCGCTCGGTCCAAACCATGCTGACAGTTCGGCCTCCTCTACTAGCCGCCCGGTTTCTCTTCTAGAAGCCCGGCCTCCTCTCTTAGTCGCATGACTTCCGATGCATCCGCTGCTACTTCTGCTCCGCCAGACCGTGCGGCTACTACGGCTTCCGAACTCCGTGATGAGCTCCGGATTACTACCATCTCTCTGATTGAGAAACGCAATTTCGTCGAATGGGTTCACTTTGTTCGTCGTGTTCTGCAGACGAAGGGTCTTCTCCACCACTTGACTCGTGCTACCCCCGCTGCTCCCTCCGATGACTGGCTTCGCGATGACGGTCGGGTCTAGTCTTGGCTCCTCAACTCTGTGGACACCGAGCCCTACAGGATGGCCATGAATCATGACACGACCAAGGCAATGTGGGAGGAGCTCCACTCCTTTTACTCCGGGCACAACAGTCTTCAGCGCCTATATGATATTCTCTCCGACCTTCAGAACCTTGCTCCCGGCGACATGATCTCTTTTGTTACCCAGGCTAAGACACTGGTCGGGGCTTGGATTCAACATCAGCCTCCCACTACGCATCTCGCTACTCAACGGGGCCGGAAAGAGGCTGTCACCATCGCGATGATGATGTCCCATGTTCCGCCCCACCTGCATAGTGTTCGGGCCCAGGTCCTTTCTTCCACGACGACTCCTTCACTGTCTGATGTCTGCTCCATGCTGCTTCGGGTTACGCCTCCTACTAAGGCTCCTTCCAGCTTTGCACCAGCTCTTCTTCAACAGCCTCTCCTTCTGACCCCCCTCCTGCTCATGGATCTTCCACGAGAGGGGGCCGACCTCCGTCTCGGGGACGCGGACGTGGTGGACATTCGTCTATAAAATGCACATATTATGGTCGGGGTGGCCATCTTGAGGCTACCTGTTACAGCAAGCATGGGTTCCCTCCCCACCTCACTGTTACTTCCCCTGCTGCTCCTGCTCCCACTGGGGCTTCTGCCCAGGATCCGGCGTCCACTACCCGCCAAGATATCGATGAGCTCCGCACCCAACTCCATCAGCTACAGGGTGCTCTCGGCAGCTCCTCCGGCTCGGTTGCGTCTTTTTCTGCAGAAGGTATAACCTGTCTATCTCCTAGCCCCCACTGGATCGTCAATTCTGGTGCTACTCACCATATTACCTCCCAGAAACCCTCCCAGTATCTCCAGACGGCTCATCCCTCGTGTATCACTGCGGACAATGGTGACACTCTACCGGTCTCTGGCGCCGCTGCTCTCCAACTTACCGCGGCCCTTTCTCTTTCCTCGGTTCTTCACGTTTTGGGATCTCTTTTTAATTTACTTTTTGTTAGTCGTCTGATGCACGACCTTGATTGTTGCATAATTTTTCTCCCTCTTCCTTTCTTATGCACGATCGTCGCACCCGGAGTATCATTGGTAGGGGCAGCTGTTGAATGAGCTCTACATCTTGGATATCTCACCCACTCTTCTCTCCATCGTCTCTACTGTTGATTGGCATCGCCGCCTTGGGCATGCTACTCTTCCGATTCTCAAGCGGGCTCTTCCCGGTGTTCCTTTACGTGAGTTCTCTTGTGAATCTTGTATCTACGGCAAACAACATCGTTCCACCTTCCCCCCTGCATGTACCAGGAGTAGTACTCTTTTATCCTTAGTTCATTCTGATGTATGGGACCCTTATAAAGTCCCTAGTATCTTTGGCTTTCGTTATTTTGTAACCTTTATTGATGACTACTCGCGTACTACATGTCTATATTTAATGCATGATCGTACTGAACTTACATCTGTGTTTCGTGTCTTTTTAACTGAGATGCGTACGAAGTTCGCCACCCCCCACAAAATCATCTGCACTGATAATGCTCACGAGTATAGGGGGCGCACCTTCTCCAATCTCTGCACCGAATTTGGCGTAATCCATCAAACTTCATGTGCGTATTCCCCTCAGCAAAACGGGGTGGCCGAACGAAAGAATCGTCATTTACTCGATGTTGCTCGGTCCCTCGTGTTTCAAATGAAGGTTCTGATCGAATATTGGAATTTTGCCGTCTCCACAGTCTGTCATCTCATCAACCACCTATCTTCCTCTGTTCTTGACTTTGTCGTTCCTATCCAACTCCTCTATCCTACTACCAACCCAACCTCTCTCACCACGAGGGTCTTTGGGTGTGTTTGTTATGTTCATCTTCTTGGACCTCCCTCCGACAAACTTGCTCCTCGGGCGGCCAAATATATGTTTGTTGGCTACTCTCGTACTCAAAAGGGGTATGTTTGCTATTCTCCTTCGGATGGCAAGCTGGTCGTCTCCGCGGATGTCACCTTCTGCGAAGACCAGCCGTTCCACTTACCTTCCCCCACCCCGTCTTCCGCTCCTTCTCTTCCACGGCCTGCCGTACCTATCACGCCCTCCTTTCTGCCATCTCCTTCCTTCTCTATCCCTGCCCCTCCTAAAGTTCCTCCGCCTGTTATTCGTGTCTATACTCATCGCAGCTCCAAGGATGGTTCCCTGTCCCAGCTCCCTGCTACCAGTGACACCCCGGCAACGACGGATCCGGCTCCTGCTTCTACGGCCCATCCCCTGGCCAACTACGTTTCTCTCCACCGGCTCACACCACCTCTCTATGGCTTTGCCACTTCGCTTTCCTTTATTTCTATTTCTAACATTGTGCAGAAGGCGCTTCAACATCCGGGGTGGCGTGCGGCCATGGACGATGAAATGAGGGCTCTCTGGGCTAACCGAACTTGGGCTCTAGTTCCTCTTCCTGCAGGCGAACACTGTGTTAGTTGAAAGTGGGTCTTTGCTGTTAAACATACAGCGGATGGCACGGTTGAGCGTCTAAAGGCCCGCCTCGTGGCCCGGGGTTTTACACAGCAACATGGCCTTGATTATGAGGAAACCTTCTCTCCGGTGGCCAAATTGAACACGGTCCACGTCCTTCTCTCGTTGGTTGTTCACCGTCATTGGCTTCTTTATCAGCTGGATGTTAAGAACGTCTTTCTCAACGGCGATCTGCAGGAGACTGTTTATATGCATCAACCTCCCGGGTTTGAGACCACGGGGGAGTCTCGAGTTTGACATCTTCGGAAATCTATTTATGGTCTCAAACAGTCCTCGCGCGATTGGTTTGAAAAATTTAGCAAGGTAGTCTACGATATTGGCTTCATTCGGAGCTCGGCGGATTTTTCTCTCTTCACCCGACACCGGTCAACCGGAACTGTGATCCTACTTCTCTATGTTGACGATATCCTCATTACTGGCGACAATACTACAGGGATACAACATACCAAGCAACAGTTGAACTCCGCCTTTCAGACAAAAGATCTTGATAACCTTCGGTATTTTCTTGGGCTTGAGGTTGCTCGACGCCCTGATAGTCTTGTGTTATCCCAAAGAAAGTACTGTATGGACCTCCTTCATGATGCCGGCTATTCTGGATGCAAACCTATGGATACTCCTATGGACGCTAATCACAAGCTATCGGCCCACAGCTCTGACTCCTATAAGCTGCTTACGAATCTGGAATACTACAGACGCTTGGTTGGGAAACTGATCTATCTTACGGTTACTCGACCAGACATCTCGTTTGTCGTGGGAGTCGTTAGTCGATTTATGCATGCTCCTCTGACATCTCATCTTTAAGCCGTCGAGCGCATTCTTCGGTATCTCAAGAACGCTCCAGGACAAGTGCTTGTGTACAAGCCATCCACATCCTTATCTCTTGTTGCATACTCTGACGCTGACTATGCAGGATCCATTGATGATAGGCGTTCTACATCTGGTTTCTGTACCTACTTCGGTGGACATCTCATAACCTGGCGTAGCAAGAAACAGAATGTGGTTGCTCGCTCTTATGCTGAAGTCGAGTACCGTGTCATGGCTGATGTTGTTTCCGAGTTAACTTGGCATGAGAGCCTTCTGGGAGACTTGGGTGTTCGTCTCTCATCACCGGCGACCCTATTTTGTGATAGTCAAGCAGCAATACATATTGCCAAGAACCCGGTCTTTCACGAACGCACAAAGCATATTGAAGTTGACTGCCACTTTATTCGGGAAAAAATACAGTCAAAGAAGATAGATTTGGAGCATGTCTCTACTACAAACCAAGTGGCTGACATCCTGACTAAAGCTCTCTCCCGGCCGCTATACTACCATTTTTTATCCAAGCTTGGTGCCTACGACTTGTACGCTCCAGCTTGCGGGGGAGTGTTAGAAAAGCCTTAGTAAGGGCCCATTTTTCTCTCTTTTCTCTCTCTTTGTATTTGTCCCACATCTTGGATTGGGATTTCTCTTCTTCCTCTCTTCCTATATAAATGTATTCATACTTGTAATTTATTATTCAAGAACTATATACAAGGTTTGAGGCCATTCTTTACAGAGTATATGTAATTTCCATTTTTTGTCCAATCGGGGTCGAAGCTGGGAATGCTGGTAGTTTTCTGTAATAATGTTCGAGTAAACGGATCTGTGGTGTAGTCCAAGTAAATCTTCTAATAATGGAGAAATCAAAGTGGTAAAAACCTCGAGTTGCTGCTTGTGGTTCTTCCAAACGGGGAGGGTAACTGGAGATTGTCTGGAGGTAATTTTTCCAGATTTGTAAATAATGGCATAGGCGTAGCCTAATAACTTGGAGAGAAATAACTGTTGCTCGGGTGTGTGTAGGTCCTATGTGAGTAAATGGTGGAGGCTTTTATGATCAATCAATATAGTAAAAGTGTGGCACAATAAGTATTGTCGCCATTTCAACACTGCCGCAATAATGGTGTACATTTCCTGGAAGTAGGTGGACTTTCTTAGCATAAGCGAAGAAAGTTTCTTACTGAAATACTTGATAGGTTGTTCTATAAAAGAACTGCGCATATGCTTCTAGATGCATCTATCTCAAGGCTGAATGGCTCTAAAAATTTTGATCAGAAAATGGAAAAAGAAATTAATAAGTTTTTTTTAAGTATCAAAAGCTAACTGAGTAGTGCCGGTCCAGTGAAGTAATCGAGTAGATCTGAGAGGGTTGAGCCAATTAGCAAAAAATGTTTTATAAATTTTCGATAATAACTTGAAAGACCGATGAATGTGTGAATGTCCCTTCTAGAATGATGGAAATGGAAAATTAAGTAATGCTTCAATATTTAATTTATTCAGAAAATCTTTAATTATCGTCATTTTGAGTTCTTTCCACCGAAAACCCTAAAGGGGAAAACACTTAAAATAGGATTACCGTTGGATTTCAGATTTTTGGTGGTCGTTGGAGCAAGGGATTGGAGAAGTTCTTATTAGTCTGATCCTTGGATAAAAACTTCCATGTCGTCTTGACGTGTGTACGAACGTCGGACCACCGCGGTAAGAAAATTGACTCCTTTTAGTTAAGCAGTGTAGACCTCATTTCATGCCAAGTCAAGTTAGAGTGCGCATATAGAAATTCCAAGTTCCTGTAGTTAGAACTGAGATAACGGGGTAGGTGAACACTTAGAGTAATCAGACGATACAGTGTCTTGAAAGATCCTAAGTCCAGTGTACTTGACTAGAGCGCTACTCCGTAATTACTTCAGTGAACTCTAATATAAACCTATTCAGAAAGTAGCGAGGAAGGTTCACCCCGTATAGCTGGTAGGTGCACCCCACCGTATTTTTTTTTCAGGGTCAGTAAGCCACTACATAATTGCAAGCTCAGGGTAAATGACCCTTGTTACAGATATGACACTTCTCAGATAGGAGTTAGTGACCCACTTGAGGGACACTCAGTTTAGGGCACCATCAGATTTGCCACTTAGACCACAGTTATTAGTGGTGTCTAGTCGTCCTTAGCGACAAGTGTTAGCAAGGAAATGTTGAATCGAGTGGATGCTCATAAAAATCGCGATTCCGAATCTTCTGGAACCAAGACTTGGAAAATTCAAAGATTAGTGTGACAGATCACACTATAAGTCGTTTCATGTCAGATCATGAACCTAGGTACCAAGGTTTATTTTAGGGAATGTTGCATAACTTAATCCATGTATTAATCACTTAAAAATATTCTTTTCATTTAAGTGTTGATGGAGGGAGTAGTTTTCTTACTCTTCAGTGGGTCTGACCCTTTGGAACTTGTTTCTGCAGGGGGCCCAGGACAGGGGATCCGTTTAGGATAGGCGGCTCAATTTTCAGTCGTCAGTTTGTACCAGTGTAGTACTGTATTTGTACCTTGCTTTCTATTTTCAGACATTTATATTTGTTGTACTATACTCACTGTGATGGTTCAGTTAATTCAGTTTGTTGGCATTTCAGTTCCTTAGTATTATTTTCTCTATTAGTTGGCTCTGTGGATGTTGCTTGACAATGTACACTTTTACCCATAATTTTACTTCATCTTTCCGCTGTAAGTATTATTTTTCAGCATCTTTGTTCCTTTTACCAACTTTATACCAGTTTATATACTGTCTCTTAGTTTACTTGTAATCGCGGACCCGGCCGGACTGCTGATTCCTGTCAAACTTGGTTTGAGTGTTACATGTAGATGCAACTAAACTACATAAAATAAAACTTAAAACTCTCATGCGGGCAGTCCGGATCCTTACAACTCTCCTGATGAATCTTCAGTATCCTGAGTACAGCCATAGTCACATCTCCACCCATAAGCGATACTTCTTGTCCACTTGCAATTTCTTCCTCTCATCTACATCGGAATTGGAAAATTAAGTAATGCCAAACCGCCGCACGCCCCTTTACTTCTCCTGATTTTCCCCATTCATCGCATTTTTAGGTTTTGCCGAGCCGTAGCAGTGCGATCGGTTCCTCCATTTCGTTTTTGCTCCCAACCACACCTAGAAGCCGGCATTCCTGCAGCAGATTGCTCCTTCCTCATCGACACTTCTCTCTTTTTCCAGTCGATATCATCCTTGGAAGCAGCCGCGCCTCCACCGTGGAAATCGTCGAGCGGTGCTATCAACGCATAGTTTTTTTCGTGCCCTGGGTAGTTGATCGAGCCCTCTTCCTCCACATAATCGTCATTCCTCTCTCCAGATCGGTCAGATAATTTGATTTATCCATCTCATACTTTTCTTTTGCGGTTTGAACTGGTAAGTGCAAAGCTTGTTCAGTTAAAGGTTTGCTTTTATTGATGCATTCTTCATGAGCTTGGAGTGATTCTCTCACCTCGACCAAGGAGTAAGTACTTAAATCATTTCCTCAATATTTGTGACTATATAGTACAACCCCGTGTCCGACGAGTGGGGTTGCTAGGAACCAGACCGGTCGGCTCTCTTTTCTCAAGTCCCGGGCGAGCACCAAGGGGGCCAGAGCTCGGCAGCCCCCCGCTCACCCAGGCGAGGTGGAATCATCAAGGGCGGATAGAGCCAAAAGGCTCGCACTCGCCAGGTGGAGCCGACGAGTAGGGCCTGCCGGGCCCGTACTCGCCGAGGCCCGGCAGGACCAGCTGATCTCGTATTCGCCGCCCCAGGCGAGCAGAGGCTTTAGGGGGGCACTCGCCCAGCGACCCATGATGTTTTTTACCATTTTTGCCCCTGCTGGTCTGCCTATAGCCAGTTAGAACAGCGGAGTTACGCTGTTGGCAGATCCGGTTGGGCTACACATAGCTGTTCAAAACAGCGGAGATTGGCTATTTGCAGGCCGTTTTCAGAAATATATAAATAGGACCCAAGTGGCACCTCAGAAGGCAGGGCTTGCGAGTGTTCAGATCTTCTTTGCGCTTTCTGAGGTAGCCTTAGCTCGGCCTTTGGCTAAGGAGGAGAAGCGCTCCAAGATCTTCCGAGTGTATGGTGGGACCTCCACGCCGAGCCCTTGGGTCTAGTTTTCTTTTCTTTTGTCGTTTGGCTTGCAGGAGAGAAGTAAGTGTGCGATCACCCCTTCCCCAAGGGTGAACTTCACAAGAGATCGAGTTTTAGGTTTCAACATATATGATCATACTTGGGAGGTAAGATCCTAAGAATTTTTGAGACAATCTAATTTTCTTCTAAGGCGTCACCCAAAGATCGAATATTGTTGACTACAACTCCAGATCGAGAATGAAAAGATGAAATGTTTCTTTTTCTGACATCTAGAGATTTTCAAATCTTTTTAAGTTGTTTGCTATTTGATATTAAGCATTCTGGTGGATCCATTAAATTATGTTTGTAAGACCTCCCATGCATCTTTAGATGTTTCTAAAACAATTGTTCTGGGAAAGATAGACGACCCACACCTTATTGTATATTCACCAGTGCCTTAGCATACTTCTTTAAATTTTTGGCATATTCTTTTACTGCAGAAGATTCCCAGGTGTTTAAAGATTTTATTGTCATTGGTTGGGTAAAGCCTTCATTTACAAAGTTCCAAAGGCCTTGTAAAACAAACAAGGTTTTCATTTGCGCATACCATTTATTATGGCCCCGTTTGGCGGAGCAGATCCACGCCGGTCGCGAGGAGGACACCGCCCGGCCGCGGTTTCCCATTTGGCGGGGCCGCGGTTGGGCGGCAGGGATCCGTCCCGCCCCTTAATTACCATGGAAAAGGCGAGGAATTCATCTACGCCGCGGGAATCATGGTCGTGGTCCCCATCCCCACCAAATGAGACATATATCCTTCTCCATCAAAAATTGGAACTCTGTTATGGGAGTAAGTAAAATTTGTGTTGGTAAATGATGAGGAAAATGTCATATGAGAAAAAGGATAAAAGACTGAAAAAGATTACAAGATAAGCTTAGAGATTACTACTTTCGCTGATGGAACCTTCCCTCTGATATCAATTACAGATTCAGATTTTAGATTCATATTTTAGCATTAGTATAAAGCTGAAACAGGAAAGTAGTAATATCTCAAACTCTTGTTTATTATTTACAACACAAACACTATTTATACATCACAAAGTCGGTTCCTCTCACCGCTCACCACACTTCATTTTACATTATTTTACATATTCAAGTCTATCTACTGCTTAATTAACCGATTACTTCTAAGCCTATGATTATCACTAACCGTTACGTTCCTTTATTTGAAATGTAACCGTTGCCGCCATTTGCATTTGAAGTTTGTGGTTGTCTAAGTGTTTCAACTGTTCCCGCCTCTCTAGTGTCGTAACTGTCATGTAAAACGGCTATAAAAGACCTCTATGTGTACGTCATTAATATGAATGAATGAATTGAAGTGTTGTGTTCTGATATGCCCTTCTCCGCTTACAATCCATTTTGGTCTGTATCAATTGGTATCAGAGTTGTTCGTTCCTACCGACCGCCGCTGATTTCATGTCAATATTCGATGACCGTCATTGTGCCCTCTTCATAAAGGCACTCGAACGTTTGGATGCCCAATTTCAGGAACCACTGGTGATTCTTAGAACGACAATGAACAGGACGAGCGAGCGACCACCTGTCCGATATACTTGATACACCACCAACGCCGCCTCTGTCGCCACCATCACCAGCAACGCCGCCATCGCCGATGTCGCTGCCAACAGCATCTCCACCACAGCCATTGTCGTTGTCACCGCCTCCACCACCAACACAGCCGCCTCCAATGTTCTCAACACCGCCACCGCTAATGCCGCTGTCACCACCGCCGCTTTCTTCACCACCGCCGTCGCCGTTGTCGTCACTGGCACAAGAGGTCTCCCAGAAGCTCAAGTTGGAGGACCTATGGCCAATGAAATCATCAATGGCAGCAGCACTGCTAAGAAGGCTGGTTTTTGAACCTAGAGGATGCTAACAGGATTTTAGTTTCGTTAGATCCTTGAGGGCAAGGATCTCAAAAGGAGAGTGTATTGTTACGTTCTTTTATTTGAAATGTAACTGTTGCCGCCATTTGCATTTGAAGTTTGCGGTTGTCTAAGTGTTACAACTGCTCCCGCCTCTGTAGTGTACGTCATTAATTAGGGGTGTAAATCGAAACCAACCGAACCGCCAAACCAAACCAAACCAAAACACATGGTTCGGTTCGGTTTTAGTAGCCTACGGTTCGGTCACGGACTCACGGTTTCATTTTTTGAGAAACCATGTGATTCGGTTCGGTTCACGGTTCAGAATGTCAAACCGAACCGAGTCGAACCAAATCATATTAGCTTTAGTAATATTCAATTCTATTAGGCATAGTTTATTTCATAAGCTCAGCTAAATCTAAGTTGTTAAAAATAAACAATAATTAAATTATTAAGACTAAATGTTATTACTTATGAGTTATGAATGAGCATCGAGCGGGACCGGGGTTCTGGGAGGGAGGATTAAAAACTTAGCAGCTCTTCTAGTTTTTAAAGTTTACCTTTTCAATTTATTTTCTAACTTTTATGTTTTTCATTATAAAAGAATGGACACCAGCAATCCACAGGAACGGGAAGCTTCTGCGAAGAAAATGCTATTTTTTCAAAAGAGGTTATATTTATCCAAAGGTGAATGTTAGTTATGACAATTTTAATCTTTGACTTTGTTATTTCAGTTTTACATATCAATGTTTCAAGTTATTTAAAACACAATTACTCTTCAATTTATGTTGTTTTTAATTGGTCTTTTCAATTGAAAGACAAGCACCTTGTTCGATTTTCCTTTATAAGTATAAAAATTATTGATCTGTCATTTCCATTTCATACTTGTAAGCTAAACAGTGTACCCAAAAAGACTAGCATTGTCAATCTAGTGATAGTTATATTAACGAGCAAATTTTTTTTCTTTTCAGAATTAAACCGCTCAAACCGAACCGAACCGAACAGGTTTGTTTCCAATGGTGTTCACAGTTCGGTTTCAGATTTTTGGAACCAAACGCGGGTGGTTTGGTTAGCGGTTTTGATAACAAACCAAACCGAACCGTTACGGCCCTATCATTAATATGAATGAATGAATTGAAGTGTTGTGTTCTGATAGGTTCTTCTTATCCCCTGTATCTTTGCCATCAGTGGTGCGCCCCTGAGGTTCTTGTATCCTTCTCCGCTTGGGATACATTTTGGTCGGTATCACTAACAAGCGGCATGTCAACTATTTTTTTAGTATAAAAGATTTCAAAAAAACGTAAGAGTAAAATTATAAAACAAACGTTGACTACTTGACTTGTTACATTATATAGCTAGAAACAAGAAAGCATACCCAATTAAATGTAGGATCTGCAATCAAGGACTTAAAGAAAAAATAAAGTACAATCTAGGGTATGGGCATTCATAAATCATGTTTACCCCGTCGTTACGCTAACGAATGTGGCCTGAGGGTGGGTTAAAGATGATGAACGAAGAGGGTAGAAAGACATACAGAGGCCTTATTGATGAGAAAGACGGCCTCAGAGGTGGTTCGAATTTCAGCGGCGCCGCCTCCGCATTCACCGCGGACGAGACGCCACACGCGACTCATGGGAAAGCTGCAGATTGCTCCACCTGAAGTAAGAGCTTCCGCAGGCGGAGAGGAAGATGAGGATCCGCTGGCATCCAAACTCTGATTGTCCTTCGTCTTGGTAGTCCTCTCACCGTTTTGCATTTGTGCAGAGCTTTCAATCATTTCGATGCCCATCTCAAATACGGTGCTCTTTATAAAAGCAAATCATATTTAGCTTGGGGCACTAAAAATATTTAAAATATTAATACTTATGTTATTTGAAATAATTTTTAGTAAATTCTATTTCTTGTGTTTTTTTTGAACGGTGTCTTTTACGTGCATTTCTATGTTGAATATTTTTTAATTTGAAATCGTTTAGACCCCCGAAAAAAATCACGCTGAACCTATGCGTCAGTACATATGTTCACCATAACTTTTTTCGGGATCAAATTGGGGGCCTAAACTGCTTCAAATTAAAAGGTGTTCATGAAAGTTGTAGATATAGATCTCATCGAGATCTACAACTTTCATATTGAACACTTTTTATTTTGAAGCTGTTTAGGCCCCCAAAAAATGTTACGTCGAACCCGGGCGTCCGTACATATGTTCGGCGTGACTTTTTTCGGGGGCCAAATTGGGGGTCTAAATTATTTTAAATCAAAACGTGTTCAACATAAAAGTTGTAGATCTCATCGAGATCTACAACTTTTATGTTGAACACTTCTCATGAAAATGCACATATAAGACGCGGTTAAAAATGACGCGTATATTTTTATATACACTTAACTCGTATATACAGCACACCATTATAGGAATTAGAAATCAATTATATTTTGAGTCACCTGCAACTCAATTTTTAAGCCAAATGATATAGTATATTACAAATATTTATTTTTGGGAGTTCTTCTAAATTTTTTTTAGTATTTTTCTAGTAATCAATTGGTTTTCAAATAGTCATTTCCAAATTTTATGGTTTGCTAGTAGTAATAGTTTGCTAACAACGAAAATGGATTTGCTAATAACAGCACCCTTAAAATATAACCTAAAATTAAAATTGACAAGAATTCTAATTTGTGGTTAGGCCGCTTGTTCATAAAAATCTGGCACGGGCTTGGCCTTGAAAAAGCCAAGGTTTATCTGGGACGGGCTCTCGGGCCTAACATGGCCCCATATAAGGTAATTGCTTGGCCTGATGCCCGGCCCGAGTCAGGTCTAGAAATGTCTGGTTTTTTGGCTGGGGTCGAGCTCTGGTCGGCCCCTCCCCCAAGGGCACATTGAGTCATTGTTTCAACGTCATTATTCCAACGCCTCTAAGAACCGCTGCTTGGCTGCTACATGGCAACGGCGCCAGACAGCACTAGGCTGTCATAGCCTATGGCAGCCTAGGCCCTAAGCCGAAAAAATTTATTTTTTAAAACAAAAAAAATTATAAATCGCTTATCCCCCGTCCCCAACCAGCCTCCCCTCTCTTCCCTCTTTCTCCTATTCTCACACACTCTCTCTCTCTCATACTCTCTCTCATACTCTCTCTCTCTCTCTCTCTCTCTCTCTCTCTCTCTCTCTCTCTCTGACACACACACACTCACTCACTCACACTGTAACTTCTCATTTCCTTTAGACCCCTTAACATAAATTAGGGTAGGACATGTGGTGAGTGTGATGAGTTAGGCTAGGTGGTGATCTTAGAACCCAATGAGTTAGGGTGAACTCACATGGGGCCCACTATAGTGTACAAGTCAACCTTGGTCAAACTAACTCAAATTGAACTCACAAGTGCAATTGACTTCACCATTATGTCTCTAACCCTAAAGGAGACCCACATGACCATAAGACTGGTGGGGTCAACCAATTTGGTCAAATAGTCCAGAGTCAAATTATGTCCACATAGGTCAACTCAACCCTAATTGACTCAATTAGGCATCACATGGTTAAATTGACTGTCATTATACTCCAAACCCTAATTGAAGTGCATTGGACTCAAAAGCCACATTAAGTGGTCACCAATTAGTCCAATTTGAATAAAGTCAAACTTAGCCCAATTTTGGTCAAAATCACATCTATTGATTCAATTAGCCCAATTGGGGCATCACCATGACCCAATCTACATTGAAGGGTGTCAAGAGACTCGAGTCCAACATAATGAAGTAATCAACCTACCAATTTGACCAAGTCAACCTCAAAGTAAACATTGGTCAAACTAAAAAGCCTTAAAGAACAAATTAAGATTCCAAATCAAATTCAAATGGGCTAAGCCATAACCCAAGGCCCATCCAGCAAGCCCACAAGCCAAATTACAATAGAAACCCCTCTGAATTTAAATGGAGAAATTATGTGGATGGCAATATGGAATTTTCCCCATTTTGAACGATAAAGAGGAGGAATATGTGGATTGTATGCCACTTGGCATCCTCTCCTCATTCCCAAAGGCCTCCACAAATTATTCCTCATGCAAGCCAGTAGGATTCCTTAAAGAATGACCAGCTGAAGAACATAGGGAACACAACACATTAATGGCCGACCCCCCCCCCCCCTCCAACGACTTTTACTTATACACTCCTCCTAAGCCCTAATGAGGCCTTTTCATCACCTTCCTCATCTTCCTAGCAATCGTGTAACACCTCCATCCATCACATGAAATATATTAGAGGGTCCGGTCGGGGCCCCACGCCATATCTCACAGATAGTCGACGGAGTTACAGGTTAATATCAAAAGTACATGCATCCTAACTCAGAGCATCCTAGAGGAAGCTTCAGGGGTTGCACTTTGAACTCAAGTAGTACAAATGTCCACTAATAAAAAAACAAATAGGAATGTTTACAAAAATACACCAAAGTAAAAATGACTTTAAGGCCTTACAATGGTTTTTTTTACACAAGTATTTTCATACATCGGCACGCAGGCCGGCCACACATGAAAACACTAAAAAGACTTCGTTTGGCCTTCGAAGGTCGGCATAGCAATAAGGGCAGCAACCTGCTATTACCCACTTGACTCTCCAGCACCTGCACGGGGACAATCCACCACAAGGGTGGCAAACAAGGCAATGGTCAGCTTTCAGCCGAACAATTTATAATGACCCTAACCCATTCTCGGGGCAGCGGTATTCCTTCCCTGCAGGCATAGTATTAATACTACAGATATATTACAAGAAGGTGCACTCAAGCACCAATCAATATGTCACAAACGAATGCCTCAATGGCCAAACGTTCTATGCACTCAAGGCATATTCTCTGTGTACCGGACTTCTCCGGGTACCACCATCATCCACTGTCCTGGAGTTGATGGTTCACTTGAGCATTCTAATCTTTCTGGGACGGTGCCTAAGACTCTCATTATGCCAACGACGAAAGACAGTTACTTTAGGCAATCTAGTCCGAACGACATAACGTGGGTACAGTTCAGCCACATCCCGTTGCATAAATTGCCATGCCAATACTGACGGTCCCAGCCATCATGGCGAATGACAAGACGCGGGTCAGCCTCCCCTTTCCTGTTCGCCTCTCTGGTCTTTCTTTAGCTAGGCTCTTCAAGCTCTCAGCTTCGACTGCCGCCCACCAGGTCCCCAGGACCAGGGCATGCAATCGATATATAATGGCACTCATGGTCATAGCTGGGCACCCATGCTCACAGCTCACATGCTAGAGCTTCAGTCTCTACGAGACAGGCCCTGTAAGTCATAAGCTATCTGGAAGCTATCGCCAGCAATATTCATTATCGCATGACGTTAGCGATAGAACTCTCTTCTGTCTCCAAACTCAGTGTAACACCCCAAAGCCCACTTTGGGTTCAGTCTTGGGTGACACGGCCTGGGACACGGGCGTGTCCCAGGGCGTGTCATGCTCGGGTTGAGGAGTTGGGTGCGTGGTCGACGAATTTTGGTCAACGATCGTCGAGTGCAGGGTACACGGCCTGTGACACGGGCGTGTCACAGGGCATGTCCATTGAAGGTTGCAGTGAGGAATGTGTGTGTTGCTGGACACGGGTGTGTCTTGGTGAACATGGCCTGGGACACGGGCGTGTCCCAGGGCCGTGTCCCACTCGGCTGAGGAATAGTTGTGTTGTGTGAAGTACACTTCTACATGACACGGGCATGTCAGGCATGACATGGGCGTGTAGGGTGTGACACAGGCGTGTCACACGGCCGTGTACTGGTTGTAATTGAGTTGGTTGTCTACCGCTTAAGTGACACGGCATGTGACACGGGTGTGTCACAGGGCGTGTTAGGCCGTGTTCAGCCTATTTTTGGGCAAATCTGAGCTGTTCATTCCCCTCTTCTGGATCCAAGGGCCCAGGGCCCTTCCATGTGGATAAGGGCCGAGAAATGGGGATAAAATCCCTTCCTTTCCATCTTCTTCTTCTTCTCATTCTCAAAGAGAGAGAAAGAGAAAGAGGGAGCAAGGTAAGGAAGGAGGAAGGAGAAATCCAGCTGCTGGAGGAGCTGCGGAGTGCGGAGTGAAGATCCGTGATCGGATTCGTGAAGGCAAAGCTGAGGCGGTGATTTCCATCCGGCTACTTCATGGCGCCGAAGCGATCTTCAACGGTAACGATCTCCTTCTTGGACATCGAAGTCCTTTCTTTGTGTATATGCGTGGAATCCTCCACCAAGAGGTGGATATCGTAAGCGATTCCCTTGGTTGAGTCTGCATCTAAAGCCAGAAGCGTGGAGTACGGCATATGCATGCTGTGTGAAGCCCATCTGGACGGGTAGTCTGGATTGGTGATGATTATGGGTAAACCGGAGAAGACTCTGTGGATTTGATGATATGTAAAGGTTTATGTTTTGTTGGATGGTTGTATGGATGTATGGATGTTGCTTATGAGGTATGGATGCTTTGAGTAAGCTCCTGGGTGTCATGAGAGATCAATTGGTGGCACGCCTGGGGAGCGCGCGATAAACCCGGCTTGCTACACCACTAGGGTGGGTTGATCTGGATAGAAATGAGGCTGATTGGTGGCAACGCCTGGGGAGCCGAGTTAAACCCGGCTTACTGCACCACAGGGGTGGGTCGATCGGAAATAGGTGAGGTGTCGATTGGTGGTAATGCCTGGGGAGCTACACCACTAGGATGGGTTGATCTGCTCTGGTTATGTTTGTGGATGTTGTGAGGTAGTACCTCTGAGTGGTATGGACGAAATGTCGCCAGCCCGCAGGATTGGTGGAATAGGATTGAACCGCCCAACCAACAAGTTAGAAACCTATGATCGGCGGTGTACGACTGGGATATCCGGTACACCAATAAGGTGCCCTGAGTGCACGGAGCGTCCGGTGGCTACTGGCGTTTGTGATATGGTTGTGATTGGTAGATGGATAGAGATTGTTATGGCAATGCATACAGGGAAGGAACCACTGCCCCAGGTAAGGGGTAGGGTCGTTATAATTGGTCAGCTAAAGCTGACCGTTACTTTGTTTGCAGCTCTTGGGTGGATGGCTAATTGCAGGTGCTGATGATTGCATTGACTTGAGCGGAATGGAGGATTGCTGCTAAAGGCCCTTGAAGGCCGAGCGAAGCGTGGTTGGATTTCATGTGTGGCCGGCCTAAGTGCCGATGTATGAAATTGTACATTTTTGTAAAGAGCAACTTGTAAGGTCTTAAGGCCATGAGTGTGTGTGTTGTATACATTCCTGGTTATAGATATATAAATGTAGAGTTTATATATTCGTGGACATTCGTTGTGCTGAGTTCATCCAACTTAAAATGTTGCGCTTGAATGTTTTGAGTTAGGGTATGAGTAGATTTTGATTCTCACACGTAATTCCACCGCTTGTCTGTGAAATATGGCGTGGGTCCCCGGCCGGACCCACCGTTATATTTCATGTGATGAGTGGCGGCGTTACAAAGTGGTATCAGAGCCAGGTTGAGATTGTTTGGGAGAGAAGAACATAATTGAACTCACGAATGTCCACTAGGAATGTGCATCAATGTATATTTGTCATTATGAATTGCATGATTAATGATGTTTTGTACATTAATTGATAGGTGGCGAGGAGTGGTGTTGGGAAGTCTGAGCCTCAGTGGTCCGAGGAGAGTGCAGCACCCGTTGAAGCGCCTACGCCTCTCTCGGCGGAGACCATACAGATGGTGATGAAGACAGTGCTTGCAGTGTTACAGGCACAGCCTACTGGGCAAGCAAGGCCTGTAGGTGTTCCAGTACGGCCTGATGCAAGGCAGGAGCGCGCTGAAGTTGTGGTGGACGAGCAAGCAAGGGATGCAGCTCAGTTGGTGATGAGAAGTGAAAAAACTTCATAGTTAAGCGTGCTCGGGCTGGAGAAGTCCTGGGATGGGTGACCTCCTGGGAAGTTCCCGTACGGCCCAACTTAACTGTCGAGTTCGCTCATCAAAGGGAGGTTGTGGCCACCAACAACCCGCCTGTGGAGGGAGAGGGGTTAGGGTGCTTGGGCTGCAGCCCGGTAACGGTCTAACGGAGGCCTGGTGGGCTGAGGCCCACAGACAGCCCAGGGGACGTCACAATAAAAAGTGCACTTTTTTGTAACGGCCCGGCCCCTACCCCACAGGGACTTACCAGGACACCATGGCACTGCTACACATATCGGCCCGGCCCCTGCCCCTGCCCCGAAGGGACTTACCAACACACCATGACACCGATATCGGGCTGCAGCCTAAGCACCCCAACCCCTCTCCCTCCACAGGCGGGTTGTTGGTGGCCGCAGCCTCCCTTTGATGAGTGAAATTCTCCCGTTAAGCGGACAACATGGGGACTTCCCAGGAGGTCACCCATCCCAGGACTTCTCCAGCCCGAGCACGCTCAATTGGTGATGAGAGTTGAAAGAACTTCATAGTTAAGCGTGCTCGGGCTGGAGAAGTCCTGGGATGGGTGACCTCCTGGGAAGTCCCCGTGTTGTTCTCTTAACGGGAGAATTTCACTCATCAAAGGGAGGCTGCGGCCACCAACAACCCGCCTGTGGAGGGAGAGGGGTTGGGGTGTATAGGCTACAGCCCGGTATCGGTGCCATAGTGTGTTGGTAAGTCCCTTCGGGGCAGGGGTCGGGCCAATATGTGTAGCAGTGCCATGGTGTCCTGGTAAGTCCCTGCGGGGCAGGGGCCGGGCCGTTACAAAAAAGTGCACTTTTTATTGTAACGTCCCTTGGGCCGTCCGTGGGCCTCAGCCCACCAGGCCTCCGTTAGACCGTTACCGGGCTGCAGCCCAAGCACCCCAACTGTAAGACCCCCCCTCCCGGATCCCAAAACACGACACGAAGGGGGGTCTTATGCCCAGAACAGCCGCCTTGCGGTAGCATTAGCACACGGGTTAACCTGTACCACAAGACGCCTATTCCGCCGGCTACAATCAATATCAATATGAACATGCCAACCCAACCATAATATAAGCAAGAAGAAGTCAAATCCACACTAAGCAATAATGTCCAAATTGTAACAGCCCAATAATAACAGCTACCATGCAAGCATTGGGATGACACCATATGAAGCTCTATATGGAAGTAAGTGTCGTACTCCCTTGGCTTGGGTAGAAGTGGGCGAAGCTCGGGTTTTTAAACCAAATGAGGTGGAAGAAGCAAACTCAACCATACGAACGATTCGAGAGAAGCTACTTATTGCTCAAGATCGACAAGCTAAGTACTACAATGCCAAGCACCGGAACGTGGAATTTGCGGTTGGCGATTGGGTCTCCTTGAAGATCAAGCCATTCAAAGGTGTCTCCAGGATTCGACAATTGAAAAAATTAAGTCCAAGATATTTGGGTCCTTTTGAAGTGGTTAAGCGAGTTGGCGAAGCGGCTTATCGGCTAGCTTTGTCGGCAGACTTGGGTGGATTACATGTTGTATTTCACATCTCGGTGCTTCGAAAGGCCATGAAAGATACAGCTCAAGTGATCGCGGATGATCGTGTACTTGTGGAGTATGGGCTAACAACGAGAGTTAGACCCATTCAGATCGAAGATCGAGTCGAGAAACAATTGCGGAACAAGACGGTCGGCATGATGAAAGTCCGATGGGACAACTGCGGTCGTGAAGAACTGACATGGGAGAGAGAGCAAACCATGCAAGAAGAGTTCCCCGAGCTGTTTTTGTAATCTGTGGAGAGTCGTGTGTTGTAACATAAAAAGTTGAATGTTATAACATTTTTCTTGCTGGTTACTTATTGCCTTCTAGTGTCTGAATTTCGAGGACGAAATTTCTTGTAGGAGGGGAGGATTGTAATAGCCCAATTTTCTCAGCAGGAAATTTTTGGGTGACACGGCCTAGGACACGGGCGTGTCCCAGGGCATGTCAAGCTGGAGTCGATGATTTGGCCGCAAGATCGACGAAATTTGGGGTCGACGGTTGTCGAACGGCAGACACGGTCTGAGACACGGGCGTGTCTCAGGGCGTGTCGAGGCCGTGTCGACGAGCGGCCTGGGTGTCGACATTTTTCGCTCGACGATGTGTCGAGAGGAGGCACACGGCCCAGGACACGGGCGTGTCCCAGGCCGTGTCGTGTGCTCGACGACTTTTGCTCGACGATCGTCGAGTGTCGAGACGTGGTCGTCGAGTGTCGAAAAGTTGAACACGGCCCGTGACACGGGCGTGTCGTAGGGCGTGTCAATGCGGGTCGACGAACTCAGCGCGACGAATTTTGCGCTAGGGCATGTCGAAGTGCCGTGTATGAGCACACGGCCTGGGACACGGGCGTGTCACAGGTCCGTGTGAAGTATCGGGTTCTTTTGGGATTATTTTCGTCGATGCACACGGCCACCGACACGGGCGTGTCTGGAGGCGTGTTGGGTGACACGACCCATGACACGGGCGTGTGCAATGGGCGTGTCACTGGTTTGGATCATTCATTTGACCACCGCTTGAGGCACACGGCCTGGGACACAGGCGTGTCACAGGCCGTGTCAGGCAAAAAATCAGCTTTTCTGGCATTTTTCTGGCCGTCCATTCCATCAACCTGGATTCAAAGGCTGAGCTTCTTTCCTCTTTTCCTAAAGGCCAAAACCTGAGAACATATTCTCATTTTACTTAGCCTTCATCTTTTTACAAGTTAAAGAGAGAAAGGAAGAGGAAGAAGGAGGAAGAAGAGGAAGGGCTGCTGTTGGTGGTGCTGCGGTTTACCGATAAGAGATCCGAAGCCGGAGTTGCGGAGGAAAAGCTCTTGTGATTCATTCAAGCTAGCTTTGAGTTCATGGCACCGAAGCGGTCGTCAAGGGTAACGACTTTTCTTCCTAGCCATGTGAAGGCTTCCTTTTGGCATATATTTGTGATTCCCCCACCAAGAGGTGGCTGATTTTGGGAGTCTTTTGGGTGATTCATGAAATCCCCTTTGTTGGCATATAGATCCGGAAATGGAGTATGGAATAGGCATGCTGTGTGAAGCCCATCTGGACAGCTTGGTATGGATTGGTGATGTTGCATATGAACCGGAGAAGACTCCGTGATACACGTGTAGTTTAAGGAGTCAACGGGTTATGCTTGCGAAAAGGAGTAGCAGGAAGTACTGTAGTGGTAGCCCAAAAAAATAGCCGTGTTATGTTTTTGGGTCATACCTGTGGATGAGGCACAAGAAGTACTGGTGTGACCAGGAATGGCCCTTTATGATGCTTGTTGTCGTAAGGTGTCCACCTGTGAAGCGAGTAACAGGAAGTACTGGCATGGTAGCCAGGAAAGACCCCCGACATTTGTGATTTTGCGGTGTCCACCTGTGAAGAGAGTAACAGGAAGTACTGGGATGCCCAGGAAAGACCCGCTGTTATGAGAAGGAAATGGGTGTAGAGAATACCCAGGCTGTGTGCCACGAACATGATTGGTGAGACCGACCCGCGCCTTTGATATAGCCATGAGTATGCTGTACTCGGAGAAGGCAAGGCGATTTGAGCAACGGGGGGTGGAGGATCCGACCTGCGCTATGTCCGTCCGACGTGAGACCGAAAGGTGCGGTCTGTTGGAGCGCATAACAAGAGTCTTAGGCCTGCGCGCCATGACAAAATGGGGGGCTACGGGCCATCCCGGTGTAGTAAGACTATAAAACTCCGGCTGCACGCCATGGAGTATGTTGGAACACCCTATTAATAATTTGGGTCAGGATCACTATGTCTCTAGGAAACCAATGTTTGACCTCCTGTATAGCTCAAAAGGTCAATTAGAATTGAGTCTAAGGGTTAGATGTCTAAGTTTGGAAGCTGCCCTCAAGACCAAGACTTTTTCAGTTTGAGACCAAGTCATATCGTCGAGCTCAGCACGACGATTCGTCGAACTCCGATCGACGATCGTCTAGCTCAACTTCGACAGATCGTCGAACTCCATTCGACGATCGCTGAGCTCAACTTCATCAAATTGTCGAACTCCATTCGACGATCGGTGAGCTCAGTTCGACGATCTTGACTCAGCTTTGGATCTCTATCTCTGAGCTCAGTTCGACGATCTTTGAGCTCAGATCGACGATATTTTGTTGCAGTATAAGTCCATATCGCTGAGCTCAGTTCAACGATAGCAGAGCTCAGTTCGACGTTTTCAGATAACTTCAAGGATGTTTCAAGATTCAAATTCAGATCAGTTAAGGTGTTATTCTGCAATTAATTCAGAAGATTTTCTAGCCGTTTTCATTTATTTCTGGACCAAGTTTCAAGGGATTTTCAAGGAATATTTCTATGGACTTTCCTCCAGAAGACATTTTGCAATTAAGGATGCAATTAATGCAGGCCAACGACTATTCTTGACAGAGGATGTTTTTCTATTCAGTACCAGAGAATAAAAGCCAAGAATTTTTGAATCTCTCACACAGATATACAGATATACAGACAAACAGAAAGACAGACATCAGTAATCTTCAGAACAAGAACAGAATATTCTCTATCTCAAAGAATTCTCAAGAACACACATCCAAGGAGATCAAATTTTCTAAAATCTTCAGATATCTCTTGTCTCAAGTGTTCCAGGCCAACATATTTCAAGACTCCAGACACCTAACATTTCAGCTGTTGCTGAAATCATCTTTTGCTGGAGCTCAACTTGTGAAGGCCTATCACCCTACAACAAAGCTTCTTTTCCTGAAGATCTCAAGGACTCAGGGGGAGCTTTGACACCATCAATCCACATAGTCTTTTCAGTTGTTTGAGAAAGAGAAGACTTCCATCACTCTCTCACCCCCATCTCTGTAAAGGGTTTCTCAAACTCCCTTCAAAAGTTTGAGCTTGGTTTTTGAGCAACTTGTCAAAAGCTCATTGGTGGCAAGACACCTGATCAAAAAAATCTGATTTGGTTTTTGAGCACCTTATCAAAAGCTCATTGCCCTGCGGTCTGTTGGAGCGCATAACAAGAGTCTTAGGCCTGTGCGCCATGACAAAATGGGGGGCTACGGGCCATCCCGGTGTAGTAAGACTATAAAACTCTGGCTGCACGCCATAGAGTAAATGCTCAAGTAAGTGACCGTTTGGTGATGACCCTGATACGGTGGTGGGCATGTGATTTGCCAGAACACCAAGAATGTGTCCTGAGTGCACTGACCGTTGGGCCTGGTGGCGAACGATTATGATGGCATGTGTGCGTGAAAGCACATTTTGATGAGATATATTGTCATACTGTGATATGATATGTCTGCAGGGAAGATTACCGCTGCCCCGAGAAAAGGGGTAGGGTCGTTATAATTTGGTCAGCTGAACGCTGACCGTTGCTTCTGTTTGCCACCGTTGGGTGGCTTGTCCTTGTACAGGTGCTGGAGAGCCAAGCAGGATGCATAAAGACTGATGTTCCTGCTGCTGTTGCTGCTACTGCTGCTAGCCCTCGAAGGCTATATGTGTTGCATGTTGTTATGGTCTCTTTTATTGTGGCCGGCCTGCGCGTCTATAGTTGAAGCCACTGTGTGAAAGCCATGTAAGGCCATAAAGCCATCTTTTGTACTCTTGTAAGACATTCCTATGGATGATATATACAACGTGGGTTGTGTTATATGTTGGACATTCACTGGTGGAGTTCAAGGTGTAGTATAGACTTCCATTAGAATGCTTTGTGATAGGTGCGATGCGCTACTCTGGTATCATCTTGTACCTTCACCGCCTGTTTTGTGATATATACTGTGGGGCCCCGGCCGGACCTTCTAGAATATACCATATGAATGGATGAGGTTGTTACACAAATACATCAAATAAGAGAAGCTAAAACATGCTTCTTCAATATCAGAGTACAGCTACAACATTGCCCAAACGGGCTACATCAAAATCTCACAACACTCACATCTGTAACCGACGGTAGCGATGACACTGGCATATCAGGCCCTGTCATCCTGGCCTGGGTGTCCTGCTGCAAAGTCTGTGGCTGCTCTACCTGCGGGGTGACCTCCTAAAAAGGAAGACGTAGCAACCGTTAGTCGAAAGACTAAGTGGCTTCACATCCGCTCCCCCGGCGACTCCTCGGCACCGGGCGGAGAAAGGAACAAGGGTACAAGTATTATAAGCTGTAAAACATGTACAAACGGGTGGTGATGGTATAATAAGATTAATAACATTTATTCTAGCAGTTCTACATAAATAATAATAACTATCAAGTACAAGTATCTACAGCAGGAAAGTAACTTAACTTATAAGGATGCTTATACAAGCTTATAAGTTAAGGATCGGGTTACATAAAAGTAACTCATCGCATAAGAGTGCCCATACAAACTTATACGATGAGGATCTTGTTGTACAATGTTATGAAATGTTATGTATGTGAAAGAATTGGTTTCTAAACACCTAGAGGGGGTGGGTGAATAGGTTCAATTCTTTTTCCTTCTAAGGCATAATATTAATTCAATTAATTAACATAAACAAATAGTTCTACAGCTATCACAGCACAGAAATAATAATTCCACACACAATCACAGATGACACACTGATTTATAGTGGTTCCCCAAGGTCTGGGTACATCCACTTTCCCCCTTCGCCTATCTAGCAGTATGCTAGATTCGGCCTAACTTCTTTCCTTTTCCTCAGATCCGCAGATCTTACAGCTCAGAACCCAAACAAGGCTCCTACAACTCAGAGTGAGTCCACACTCCTACAGCTCAGGCAATCTGCCCTATCTCAGCCTTCAACAAGGCCTACAACTCATAGATGAAAATCTCCTACAACTCAGGCTCTCACCCCTACCTCAGCCTTCAACAAGGCCTACCACTCAGAGAACTTAACTCCTACAGCTCAGCCTTTATAAATCAGGCTTACAACTCAGATCTTAAAAAGATCCTACAAAAAATAGATGTAAATCTGAAATTTACCACCACCCTGGTTGAGAGAGAAAAGATGATAGGTTTCTTGATCAGTTCTTGAAAGAATCTGATGTTAGAGATCAACCTATCTTAGCTTTCTTCAAAGCTTCTTGAATCTGAACATAGTATGGTTGATCTCCTTTGAAGTTGATCTTCAATCAGCTTCTTTTTTGAAATTCAGAAATCAATATGAATCCTTCTTGGCAGACTGGTTCAGAATCTACACTTAAGAGACTTGTTGATGTAAGTGTTGAATTCTGTGAAGTGAAAGTGGGTGAATGGAAGGCTTGGGAAACCTATCCGCGCGGACTACGCGGACTGGGTTGGCGGACTGCTAGGTCGGCAGGGATGTTGCAGGCGGTTTGCTCTGTGGCGGCCTGGGCGGTCTGTTCGCGCGGACTGCGCGGACAGCAGCGGCGGTCTGACAGGCCAGTGTTTGCTCAGCAGGTGGTTGACTCCCAGAAAGTAACCGGGCGGATAGGAATGTTATCCGCGGAGTCCGGCTTGAAGCGGACTGAAGAACTGGAGCTCGGCAGACCGGTTTGGTAGTTACCTTGGTCTTGCTCCAGTGGAGACCGCCGGTCAGCGCGGACAGGAACTAGAGGTCGCCCGGTATGGCGGGCTAGATCCAGTGTCCGCCAGTAAGTGTGGACTGGCCCTTGTGGCCAGCGGACTGGACTTGGTGGGAATTGAACCAAGTCCAGGATGGCTCAGTCCGGGGAGATCGCGCAGTGGAGCGCGGGCTGGTTTCTCAGTCCGTCAAGCGTAGTAGAAGTGCAGTTGCCTTGTTTGCTAGCTTGGGGAAATGCGGACTGGAGAATTGCTTGTGCAGGAGCGTGCGGACTGGAGCCAGAGTTCGCTGAGTCCGGTTTAGCCTTGTGACGAGGTAATGGACTCAGGAGTTGCGGACTGGAGTCTGCTGTTAGCGGACTGGATTGGCGTGTCCGCTAAGTCCGGAGGTGCCTTGGCAATGAGGCAATGGACTTGGGATATGCGGACGGAAGCCGGGTGTTCGCTGAGTCCGGCAGGTGCCTTGATGGCGACGCTGCGGGCTCGGGTTTTGCGGGTTGATGCCTTGTCCGCAGAATGGCGGACACGGCTGTTGTGGAGTCCGGCTGTGGTGGTCCTGGCTTGGTCTCTGGCGGCAAGGCGGGCTGGATATTGGAGTCCGGCCTTGGAGAAGCTGGAGCGGACTGGCTATCTGCACAGGAGCGGCGAACTGGAAGGTGTGTCCGCGGGCTGAGCGGACACACTTGTTCTAGCTGCGGGTTATGGCGGTGATTCTATCGGCTAGGGCGGTGACCATACTCATCGTCGTGCCTATAAATAGGACCCATGTCACATCAGGAAAGGAACCTAGACCGAAGTAAGTGAACAGTATTTGGGCTCGCGTAAGTTGCTGCGGTCTGGACTTTATGTCCGCGCGGATTGAGAGTTGACCCGGTTGTGCTGTGCAGGTTGTGCGGATAGTGCTGGAAAGCCAGGACTTGGCTCTGATTGCGGTCAGGGACAGTGCGGACTCTGCGATTAAGCAACAGGCGGTAAACAGCAGGTCGCGGATTGCGACCAGGCGGTCTTCTCTTTGGCGACTTGGTTCGGGGTTCAGGAAGTCGCCTGCTTCAGGCGGACTGTTCCATTCGGTGACGCAGCTTGTGCAGTCTGGCGGCGTGCAGACCAGCGGTGAAGAGCTAAGCATTGGAACAAGGGTGAGTCCGCGCGGCTTGGGTTGCGGTCTGGCGACCTGGCGGACTGAGCGGACTCCACAGCAGTAGGTCGGCGGCTTGTTGATTGAGTCTGCGCGGCTTGTTTTTTTGTTCTTGTCTTTGTAACTGTCTCTGCTCTCCCGGTGTTGGGTTTTGGTGAAGCATGTCTCGCCATGTATGTCTCGCCTTGTAATGAAGGTTGCTCTTGATCAATAAAGAAGCTTGTGCTGCATGTGTTGCTGGTTGTTACTGCTTTGTTGAGATAACCCCTGCTAACTCCACGATCCGGGAAAACTTTCAACATTATAAGTGGGCGTATTCTCCTTCGGTTTGTTGAGTTTTCAGCAGGGTATCCAAGGGGGCGTCTGCGGTTTGTTGAATTTTAACATGGTATCAGAGCCAGGTTGTTGGAGTGGTCAAGCAGTGCTCAATGGAAGTAGTTGCTCTTCTGAAGAGGAAACCAGTGGTAGAACCATGGCAGTGGAGGATGCAAGTTGTCTTGGTATTGATCTTCTTACAGAGGCGAACTGTGAACGGTGGATGTCCTGTATGAAGAGCTTTCTTCTTGGCGAGGACCTTTGGGAGGTTGTATGCGGAGCAGGAAGACAAGAGGATACTGCTGGCAATGCTGAGGCGATGAGAGCCTGGAAGGAGGCAAATGCGAAAGCGGAGTCTATTCTCAAGCAGGTGATCTCATCGGAGCTCTTGGACCACATCAGTGGATGTCGGTCAGCTGCGGAGGTCTGGACTTCCCTTGATGGGTTGTTCAGGAAGGAGGTGAAGGTTGCTGCGGAAGATGGTCCCTCTACTTCATATCAGGAAGAAAGGAGTTGTTCTCCTAGGCGTGATAGGAAGAGGAAGGAAGGACCACGGTGCTATAAATGCAAGCAGCAAGGTCATCTTCGGAAGGAGTGCAAGGTTGTCTTGCTCTCGGTGAACGTAGCTCAGGTAGGGAGGAAGGAGAAGAACGCGGTTGGGATATCAACTAGTTCTGGAGTTGATCGGATGAATGCCAGTGATAGTGCTGCTATCTGGCATGAAAGACTGGGGCATGTAGGGATGGACAAGCTGAAAGCAATGGCGGAGAGAAGACTCGTAAGAGGCTTGCCTAGATTGTCATCCTATGGCGATGGTCGGAGGTGTGCGGGATGTCAGGAAAGTGGAGCCTATCGCTTCATGGTCGACAAAGCACAATCCAGAAGTAATGCACCATTGGCGGTTGTCCATTGTGCTCTGGTGGGACCGACCGTCACGGCCAGTCTTGGAGGCAGCAGGTTCATGCTGATATTGGTTGATGACTATTCTGGGTATACTTGGGTATACTTTATGAAGAAGAAGTCCAACATGGTACGCTTGTTTGTGGAGTTCAAGAAGCTTGTCGAAGGCCAGCTTGGCCGGAGGATCAAGGTGTTGAGGACAAGTTTCGGTGGTGAGTTTGGCTCAACCGAGTTCTCACGCTTTTGCAGGAAGCAAGGGATCCAGATGGAGCTTTCTTGTGGACATACTTCACAACAGGGTAGTATTGCAGCTCGGATGATCCGTTGGTTAACAGAGACCTGCAAGTGTTGGCTTCGGAGTAAAGGCGTTCTGAAGGCTCTTTGGGCGGAGGGAATAGCCTGTGCTGCTCATGTCATCAACCGGATGCCTCTTAGTCCGATCATAATGAAGACTCCTTATGAGCTGATGTTCGGAGTGAAGCCCTCAGTGAAGCACCTTCGGGTGTTTGGATCTACCTGCTATATACACTCTCCGGGTGCTCTCAAGACAAAGCTAGTCTTTGTTGGGTATGATGAGCAGAGAAGAAGATGGAGGTGTATGGATCCTGCGACGAAGAAACTCATAGTGTCGAGAGACATTGTTTTTGATGAGTTGACGCCGTATTGGGGTAGCTCTTATGTGGAGCTAGAGATAAGCAGGTCAGATGGTGGGCTGAAGGAGGCTGCTGCTAAGGAAGTGGAGTTGCCTGAGTCACCAGGTGCTCCAGGTTGTTCTAGCTCTGGGGCAAAGGCGTCAGAGTCGGGAAGAAGGGGGAGCGATGCTCCAGGACCTTCTGGCTCGAAGGCGGAGGCTTCCGGTTCAGGAAGCAAGGGGAGCGATGTTCCAGGCAGTTCTTGTTCAAGAGGGGAGTCTTCTGGTTCAGGTAGAAGGGGGAGCGTTGCTCCAGGTGCTTTTGGTTCCAGTAAGGAGGCGTCTTGTTCAGGGAGCAAAGGGAGCATTGTTCCGGGTTTGCCCGGGAACGGAGCTGGTTCAAAAGCAGTGGAGGTGGTTAGCCATGATCAGGTTCTTCGGAGATCGAAGAGGATCAGTAAGCCACCAGCTCGATATTGTGAAGGGAACACGGCGGACTTGGTCCCGTGTTTCTTTGTTAGCCCTTAGGTCGAGCAAGGTACTTCTGGCTGTGAAGACCCCACTAGAATCAAGGAGGTGGTTGACACCAAGTCTGAAGAGGTGACTTCTCTCAGAGGCAACGAGGCTTGGGCTTCTGGGTCCAAGGAAGTTGGTGATACTCCTGTGATGCATGAGTGGAGGTTGAAGCTGAAGAAGGCAGAGGGAAGCATGGCTCCTTTTAGGAGATGCTGGAGGGCTCCCTCATGGTCCATGATATGCGGGGCGAGGACTATGTCTTGGACATCTCTTCGTAGATGCTATCGGAAGGACCAGGTGCAAGGTTACGGGAGCTGCTGGAGTTATTCACCACTTCTCACTTCAAGGGGGAGTGTTGAATTCTGTGAAGTGAAAGTGGGTGAATGGAAGGCTTGGGAAACCTATCCGCGCGGACTACGCGGACTGGGTTGGCGGACTGCTAGGTCGGCAGGGATGTTGCAGGCGGTTTGCTCTGTGGCAGCCTGGGCGGTCTGTTCGCGCGGACTGCGCGGACAGCAGCGGCGGTCTGACAGGCCAGTGTTTGCTCAGCAGGTGGTTGACTCCCAGAAAGTAACCGGGCGGATAGGAATGTTATCCGCGGAGTCCGGCTTGAAGCGGACTGAAGAATTGGAGCTCGGCAGACCGGTTTGGCAGTTGCCTTGGTCTTGCTCCAGTGGAGACCGCCGGTTAGCGCGGACAGGAACTGGAGGTCGCCCGGTATGGCGGGCTAGATCCAGTGTCCGCCAGTAAGTGCGGACTGGCCCTTGTGGCCAGCGGACTGGACTTGGTGGGAATTGAACCAAGTCCAGGATGGCTCAGTCTGGGGAGATCGCGTAGTGGAGCGCGGGCTGGTTTCTCAGTCCATCAAGCGTAGTAGAAGTGCAGTTGCCTTGTTTGCTAGCTTGGGGAAATGCGGACTGGAGAATTGCTTGTGCAGGAGCGTGCGGACTGGAGCCGGAGTCCGCTGAGTCCGGTTTAGCCTTGTGACGAGGTAATGGACTCAGGAGTTGCGGACTGGAGTCTGATGTTAGCGGACTGGATTGGCGTGTCCGCTAAGTCCGGAGGTGCCTTGGCAATGAGGCAATGGACTTGGGATATGCGGACGGAAGCCGGGTGTTCGCTGAGTCCGGCAGGTGCCTTGATGGCGACGCTGCGGGCTCGGGTTTTGCGGGCTGATGCCTTGTTCGCAGAATGGCGGACACGGCTGTTGTGGAGTCCGGCTGTGGTGGTCCTGGCTTGGTCTCTGGCGGCAAGGCGGGCTGGATATTGGAGTCCGGCCTTGGAGAAGCTGGAGCGGACTGGCTATCTGCACAGGAGCGGCGAACTGGAAGGTGTGTCCGCGGGCTGAGCGGACACACTTGTTCTAGCTGCGGGTTGTGGCGGTGATTCTATCGGCTAGGGCGGTGACCATACTCATCGTCGTGCCTATAAATAGGACCCATGTCACATCAGGAAAGGAACCTAGACCGAAGTAAGTGAACAGTATTTGAGCTCGCGTAAGTTGCTGCGGTCTGGACTTTGTGTCCGCGCGGATTGAGAGTTGACCCGGTTGTGCTGTGCAGGTTGTGCGGATAGCGCTGGAAAGCCAGGACTTGGCTCTGATTGCTGTCAGGGACAGTGCGGACTCTGCGGTTAAGCAACAGGCGGTAAACAGCAGGTCGCGGATTGCGACCAGGCGGTCTTCTCTTTGGCGACTTGGTTCGGGGTTCAGGAAGTCGCCTGCTTCAGGCGGACTGTTCCATTCGGTGACGCAGCTTGTGCGGTCTGGCGACGTGCAGACCGGCGGTGAAGAGCTAAGCATTGAAACAAGGGTGAGTCCGCGCGGCTTGGGTTGCGGTCTGGCGACCTGGAGGACTGAGCGGACTCCACAGCAGTAGGTCGGCGGCTTGTTGATTGAGTCCGCGCGGCTTGTTTTTTGTTCTTGTCTTTGTAACTGTCTCTGCTCTCCCGGTGTTGGGTTTTGGTGAAGCATGTCTCGCCATGTATGTCTCGCCTTGTAATGAAGGTTGCTCTTGATCAATAAAGAAGCTTGTGCTGCATGTGTTGCTGGTTGTTACTGCTTTGTTGAGATAACCCCTGCTAACTCCACGATCCGGGAAAACTTTCAACATTATAAGTGGGCGTATTCTCCTTCGGTTTGTTGAGTTTTCAGCAGGGTATCCAAGGGGGCGTCTGCGGTTTGTTGAATTTTAACAGTAAGTCACTTTCTTCACTTGAATAGATGGATCTCTCTCTCCAAATTCTTCTGAAGATTCTTCTGAATTCTTCTTTGAATTCTCTTGACAAACTCTGAGTAGATCACCACTTGAGAATGTCTTCTTAGATCTTCTGTTGAAAATTTTCTTCTGTTTTCCGTGTTTACTTTTTTATCTCATGTGTGTAACTATATGTCTGTAACATCTGTTCTGTTGATAGAGAATGTCTTTATATAGACTTCCTCTATGGTAACCGGCTGATCTGGTTTCTAACGAACTTCTGACAACTCTGACTGTTGCAGTAGACCGGTTGGTTATGACAGCTGTCAAGTCTTCCAGTCACTTCTTGAAACTCTGTCTCTGTCAGCAAAGTGTCGAGACTGAACTTCATCATGTGTCGACACAAGTAGACTAAGTGTCGACATAGGCTTGGTGGTGTCGACACAGCTCCCTTGGTGTTGACACTGCTTCTCAACACAGTTTCTATAGAATGTGTCGACACTAGTTCTGTGTGTCGACACAGACACTTATTCTCTTCACAAGAATCAACTTTGTTGAAACTCTGCTATGTGTCTACATAAGTCCTGTGTGTCGACATAGTTGATGTCGACAAAGTCTTCTGTGTGTCGACACTGCCTCTGTGTGTCGATAGAGTTGATGTCGACTAAGCTTTTCTGTATGTCGACTCTGCCTCTGTATGTCGACACAGTTTCTTCTGGTGTCGACACAGCCTTTCCAAGTGTCGACACAATTGACTCCAGGTGTCGACATAGCTTTTCTCCAGTGTCGACACAAGCCTTCATAAGTGTCGACACATCTTCTTCTGGTGTCGACTCATGGACTTAGAAACTTTTCCTGCATTTCTGCATTTTCTTAACCTGCACATATAAACTCAAAACAACATCAAATACACCTTGATGCATATCATTGAGTAAGGTGAGGCTTCTTCAAATCTGGTACACATTTTCCAATGTACCCAACAATCTCCCCCTATTTGGAGAAGTCATAACCCTTAGTCAATGATATACATCATTCATAATAAACACACATTATGATGTATAAAAACATTATATGACAGGGTAACTTATAAATAAAACATGTATAAAATGTCATCACAGAATAATGATGCAAACATAATGAGCATTAATCATTGTTTTGTTTAAACTTTCAAAAGTTTCTTAACAATAATTTACATAGATTTTTATTAAAACTAAAGATCACAATGTTGTAACATCTAGTTAATCTCTTCTAAGGCTGATCAGGCTCCTTGATGACTATGCCTTTGCCTGACTGGATCTTGGCTTGTACTGGAGCTTCAGTATCTTCAGCTGGCTTCTTGCCCTTCAGATCTTTCTTCTTTTGTTCTTCAGCCCTTATCTTTTGCCTTTCAAAATAGTGAAAAGGCTTTGGGAAGTACTTGCTAGGCTCCTGAGCATTGAGAGGTAGCTTCCCAGCTTTTGTCTTTCTTCTATATTGTAGAATGGCTTCCTGCCTAGCTTCATGCTTGTTCCATTCATGCTCTGTGTACCATTTACCCTTGTCATGGGTCTTATCCTTCACAGCCTTCTAGGCAGTCAATATAATATTCCTGGAAGTAGGACTCCACTGCTCAAAATCAGGCTTCAACTCTGCCTGTTCTCTAAATCTTTTCTTTGAAAGTTGAGCTCCTTGCTTCTTATTCAAAGCTGCCTCTAACCTTTCTACTTTCTCAATGATAATATTTTTAGTACCTTCTGGAGGGCTGTACATTGACTATACTTCTTGCTGAATTATATCAAAATCTGCTGGAGGGTAAATGACCTGAGCAACTTCAGGTCGATCACCTTCAAAATAAGGAGGTTGCACACCTGACTCAGCTATATTATCATCATCACAGAGGGGTGGATATCCAAGGGTGGCTCTGATGCTATTAGATATCCATTTAGCATGATCTGAGCCTGCTTTGACTAACACTCTCTCCCCCTTTATGACTTCTCTCTCAATATGAGCTCTGAGGCCATCTTTCTGAAATCTCACTTGTTCATCTAGATAATTAACACCATCTTTATAAAATTACCTTAGTTTCAGTAGCTGATCAGAAATGATCTTTTGAGAATTCTTAATAACTGTTTGTATAACATCTAGTTCTTCCTGTAATTGTTTATCAAAATCTGACTTGGCTTTAGCCCTTGCCTCAGTCTGGGCAGCATCAGTATTCTTTAATTCTGTAACAATCACATTATGTGATTCAGTCAGATTGTCATTCATCCTTAGTTTATTTTCAAGGACATAACCTTGTTTAACAATAATATCATCAACTTGAGTCTTTATTGCTTGTTGTTGCTTTGCAAGATAGACTATAGCATTACCACCTTTGTGGAAGCAATCTGTCATTTTCTTCTTGTTCTGATTGACTTCAAATCTTATGGATTTGATATCTTGAGCCAAGGAGAATTGCAGATCTTTATGAGTTTCATCCATATATTTCTCCATGGCTATCCTTTGTTCATCTAATTTGACTTGCAAAGATACCAACAAAGAGCTATAATCAGTGGATGGGGCAGGTTGTGGAGTAGTTTGCAATGCCCTTTTATAGCTTTGGCTTTTTCTTTTGAAAACCATCAGCTTTCTCTTCTTTGCTTGAATTTCTGCTTCATCTTCAGAAGCTGAGGTACTGGCTATATCAACTATTTCCTTAGGACTAGGAGGCAATTCCTTTTCAGTCCTAGGTTGCTCCCCCTCAATTCCAGCTTGCTCCCCCTCAATTTCAGCTTGCTCCCCATCAGTTCTTGCTTGCTCCCCCTCAGTTCTTACTTGTTCTATATCGGGGAACAACTCTTCAAGGGTAAACTCTTATTGAGGTTGGACTGGAGGCACCACCAACTCAGGAGCATCAGCAGCTGTAGATGTATCCTTCATGATAACATCCTGTGCTTGAGTGGTCTGGTCAGCATCAATCAAAGGCTCAGTTAGTGTTTTATACTCATCATTGAAAATTGTTTGATTAACTTCTTGGATTACCTCAAGAATAGTCTGTGTAGCCATTTCACTTTCTAAGTGTGTTGACTCTTCCTCAAGATGAGGCTCCCACTGCATCTGAGCACCATTTGTAATGTCTTGTGCATGCGATTTTTCAGGAATCTCTGGTCTCTCTTCATTAGGTATGTCCTTTATTAGGACTCTATCCCATCTGGAGATTATCCTTATATCCATTCTTCTCATGTGGTTGATCTTAGAACCAGTAGTCTGTTCCATTACTTCTGGAATTGTTCCAGCCAAGTATAGACTCATGATTCTTCCCAGATTTGGCTTCTTGATACCTTCCTTAATCTTTTTCAAAGATTACTGCAGACCAATCTGTGTTCAGTCTGAAGATAATTCTGGTTATCAGGCTGAACATATAGGATGAAACCCTATCATGTCCCCCTGGCTTGCAGAGAATGACCTTTCCAACCACTTCAGAAAGGAATTTTCCTTGCAGATTCATCCCTTTCCTGTTCATTGCAGATCCAATCTTCATGGTGGGATCCAATCCACACCACTGAAGTGCTTCCCTAGTCTTGAATGTGGGTACTTCTTCTTCTTCTTGAGTTCTTGGGAGTTGAAGAGTTTTCCTCAAGCTCTTCAAGGTAAGTTTAACTTTAGCTCCCTGAACTGTAGATTTGATCTTAAGTCCAGTTGAATCTAAAGTAGCTGCGCCATAGAATTCTAGTATTTCTTTCTTCCATATCTTTGTATGTTCGGATACCAGAAATTCCAAACCATTTTCTGCAATTAGGGTTATCACAGCTTGAATTGCTGGTTCCGCATTATCAAAAGCGTTGCGAACCATCTCATAGCCTTCGTTGACGTTATCTTCAAGCTTTGGCGCCATTGGGGTTGAGTGAAATCTTGCATTGAGAAGAGAGAATTTGTCGACACAAGGTTTTGTTCTCAAAAATATGGAGAGTGTGTCGACAGGGTTTGTTGTTGACCTATTTATACTCTTCTAAATAATGAAGTTCAAAAGTCACGTCAAAATTCTCTTAATGTGTCGACACTATTGAGATTGTGTAGACACGGACTTCTAATGTCTCGACTGAGTGTTGACTTCTATATGTCGACACCAATTTTATTTGTCTTGGTCGTGTTCGACGAAGAGCTCGTGAAGTCAACGATTTGAGATCGACGAAGTGTTGTTGAATCTGCGCTCGACGATATGTGTCAATTCTGCACTCAAAGATATATGTGTGTCGATTCTACACTCGACGATCAGTTGATTCTGCGCTCGACGAAATTTGTGTGTTGATTCTAAGTGTCGACACAACTTCTGGATGTGTCGACACAACTTCTCTGAAGAGTCAACACCTTTTTTCTAGATATGTCGACACCACTTTCCTGGAGTGTCGACACCAACTACTATGTGTCGACACAGACAACTCTTTGTGTCGACACAATTTTACATAGCCAAATTTGTTAAACTAATTTATGTTCAACATTCCTACTTCAATTTGAAATTATTGAATTTAGTTTTATTTAATGGCTTAGTGTTGGGTATTGTATCCACGATTACCTGGATTTGAGGAAGCCCCCTGTCAAGCTAAGATGAATTCACAATGTATTTGATAAACTTTTTCAAGTTGTACTTGCAGTTTCTCCACGCTAAGTGCACACCAATGTCAGGGTGCAGTAGGTCAATATACACGGGTCTGCACGACGTAATCCCTCGTTGAGCAGATCAGTGTGTTGGCCTATGTGTACTCTCTCTATTGGAGTGCACTTACTTTCAAGTACAGGGCCGCTCATATGCAAGAGAAGACAAGGAGAATGGAGGATCAAGGAGCAGCTCCTAGGTGGAAGACGAAAAATCGTCCAAGGCAAATTCGACGAGAATCACCAAGTGATTCTCGCCGAATCGGCGAGAATCACTTGGTGATTCTCGCCGAATCGACGAGAATCATCAGTGATTCTCGCCGACTCCTTCTGGCCATCTCAAAATGGTGCCAAGTAAGATTCGGCGAGAATCACTTGTGATTCCCGCCGAACCAGTGGCCAAGCAGCCCATGAATACAAAGTCAAATTCGTTGAGAATCGATAAGAGATTCGACGAGAATCACAAACGATTCTCGACGAATCGTCGAGAATCACTTGGTGATTCTCGCCGATTCGTCGAGAATCATCTGCGATTCTCGCCGATTTTTACTTGGCCTTTTCTCAGAATGCTGCTGAACCGGATTCTGCTTCTGGATTAGTTTGAACCGGATTTTGGGGATTTCTTTTGTGGGTCCCACAAACGGTCATCTTTGAGAATACTACAGTATAAATACATGGGTATTTTGAACAGTAAAGGACGGACAAGAGAGAAAGAAAACCGAGCCTCGACGTAACCCTAAATTCGCGAAATCGCTCCGCTCCGCCGCCGCCGCTCGCGTCAAGTGGTCGCCGCTGCAGATCACTCTTCTTCCCGATCTCCGGTGACAGAAGCTTAGCAAAGCTTGAGTCTCACGCGTCTATCCGGAGATCTCTTGTCTCTCGATTTGTTGACCGGGAAAAACTTCCCCGTCCGAATCGATCGAGACGACTGATCCTAGAGTGACCGTTGGTAGACCGAGTTTGCTTCGCTACGAAGTTTGGATCTCCAAGTTCTGCAGCCGCTCTTCATCGTAGCCGCCGATCCCGAAGCTAGCCGCCGCTTGTGTTGCCGCCGCCGGTTACGGGGAGATCCTCTCCAAGAGGGAACAAGGTTGTAGACTCTTCATCGACTTCAAGAATACGTCGTCGAACAAAGAGGAACACCGTAGTCTCCGAAAGAAGTTTGTATCTCATATACATTCCATATTTACTTTTGTTGTAAAGGAACTTTTGTTCCGTGTTGTAAGGGTTGGGTGCAACCCGTTTTGTGGGAGTGTTGACTCTCACGTGTGGAAGGGCTCCTTCCGTTAGTGAAGGGATTGGATTTCAATCCCGTTGGTGAAGTGACCGAGTCGTCCCTTGTTGGGGAGATAGGTCGAAGGGGGAAAGTGGATGTACCCAAGTCGGGGAACCACTATAAATTTGCTGTGTATTCTGTGTGCTGTGTTTGTTGTTTTTATTGTGCAGGTACATCTGTAAATTCCGCAAAAGAACCACACGTCACCTATTCCCCCCCCATAGGTGCACATAGCCGACACTAGGTGGACTTTCAAGTGGTATCAGAGGGAGGTTGCTCTTCAAAAAGGGTAACACCTTGAGCAGAATCCTGCCACCAGTGTCAGAAGCATGGATCTGGATTATGACGTATTGCCACTCAAACTCCCTGCATGCTCAAAGGATTATTATCCTATCTGGAGGATGAGAGTATTATTTCACCTTGATGCTATCGATCCTCGAGCATCCTTCATCCTGGAGGAGGGTCCGTTTATTCCATGAAGACCTCCGACTCTGGGATCCAGGTGCCCATGTGCATTGCAGAGATGACAGAGATGGAACTCTCATTCTTCCAACTGGACCAGAGGATTCGACAAATTATCATGGATGTCTGGTCTGGAGCCTCTCGCTCCAGGTTGGAAAAATGTAAAACGGCTAAATCTCTGTGGATGATGATCTCAGAGCTGATGGGGGGGGGGGTCAGAGAAAGCTGAACTATGCTGCCAATCAGAGGACGAGGCGTATGTGGGGGTCCTCACTTCGGAAGATGAATGCAAGGATCCTTCGGATTGCATCAGAGCTCCAGTATCCCTGTCAGAGACTGAAGAAGATAGTGAGGAAAGCAGCTCCGACGAGGAAGAAACATTGGTCACTGATTCTAATGACAATAACCCAGATGAGCAGGTATCATCTTCATCCTGTCCCACATCTTTTGACTTTTCTGAAGATAGAAACTGCTCTCCTCCAGAAAATACTGATTCCCTGAAGAGAGCCCTTCAGGAAAGCAATCTACTTGCTGAGGAGCAAGCTCGAGAGATTGCTCGACTGAAGATCTTGTTGGTTCTCCAATTGGCGTCCAACAAGGTCAAGGACTCTAAGATCTCAGCTCTAGAGAATAGTCTAGATAATGAGAAACGTATAGTATCTAACTTTTCCAAAGTTGATGCTATAAAAAGAAAAGCAAGAAACCGGGTGGATCTCCCGGATTATCCAGGGATGGAGAAATGGGGAAACAGTGTTCCGACCTCCCACTCCAAGCGGGAAGGCAACTCATCATGCCTTCAGGTATGACCACAGGAATAATCGTGGTCACTGCAAGGGTGAATTGTCCCCATGTGGAAACGTCCATAGTGCAAGAGGCATCATGACCACCCATGAGGAAATACCTAAGGCTCATTCTGAGCCATTTGTATTCACGGCCACTACCACAACGAAGTGTGGATCTGCATGTCCTAGTTCACAGAAGAATTCTCTCCATTCGAGGACACGGGATAGGGAGAATGGAAGTCATGATGTCAGGCGTCATGGAGCCTCAGCAAGGAAGATGCCTGAAAGAATGGCACCACCTTCTCGGCCTCATAACGCTCACATCATGCATTCGTTCCACCCTTCATCATGCCTCGATGGAAAAGGAATTTGTGCAACAAGAACATGCCCTATCCCTTTGAGACCTAGGACCGTGACTACATCAGTCACTAGATCAGGTCGAAAACGGCGATACAACATTCACTTTTGTTGGTGCTGCGGCAAAGTGGGACACTTTGCCATTGACTGTTGGCACAACCTCTCTGTGCCCACAGCAAGGGCTTATCCACATTATAGGGACAGAGGCAGTCTTCCAGACAGGTTTTCTCAAGGAAGGCAGTTGCATGCTTATGCTAATAGAAACCTAGGACCCAATATGATTTGGGTTCCTAAGGTAAAGTAATTCTGTCTTGCAGGGTAGTCTAGGTCCCCGTGAATACTATGGGAACTAGACAGAAAGTGGGTCAAGGCTAACTTGGAACAAGCGTCTGCAATAACAGATGTACTACCTGTTGAGCATACTCACTTCAAGCTACTAATATGTTCTACCTGTGGGACTAAGACGATGACTCTCCAAATCCCAGGTAATTTTGATCAGTTCAAGGACTTGTGTCATGATGCATCCTCATTCAAATTAAATATATATATATATATATTTATCCTTGTGTATACGTATACTTATGCTTATCATATATGTGTGCACCTTTAAGGAGAGATTACCTCGAGGCATGCAAACCATTACACATCAATAAAAGGTTAACAGAGATATGTCATTGCGAATTTCGACAAATCACAATTGACATCAAAAAGTGTCTGGCGAAGTCTCGCTCAAATCCGAATAGATTGTCGTTATAATAAACATGTATTTATTAATCTTGTATTAACTTGACACTCGAAGAATTTGAAAATGGTGCAATGCTTCCCAAAGTGTCAAGAAAAAACATCAATATATATACTCCGAATCACGCCGACCCATTTTATATCTCGCCGAATTAGACAAACGGTATTAGAAACCAAATTAAACAAATCCCGCCGAATCCCGCCGAAGGAACTCGCCGACCGCTCGGCTTCCCCCGAATCCCGACGACCTATATAAATCTCGAAAAACCCTTCACCTTCCTCACACCTCCCGCGTCACGCTGCAGAAAGTACCCCGACACCCTGGTGACCACAGTGGGAGCTTCGCCGACTCTTCCCGCAAGATCTCTTCCGACAACCCGCAGGAGCTTCGCCAATTCTCCGCAACTCGCAGGAGTTCTTCCGCCGACAGCAGCTCGTGAGGTCTTCTCCTAGGCTCCCGCTAGGGTCTCGCAAAGTTCTCTTCGAAAGGATCCCGACGACTCTTGCCGAAACCCGCAGCCCTCCGACGCTCTCGTCGAAGTGAGCGAATCGCTGCTGTGTTTCCCACAGGATACTCTTCCTTCCACCGAAGCCCTTAGGTAACCTCCTCCTCAATGGCTCCAAGGCCGAACCCCAAGTGATGCCTTCTTTTTGAATGATCCCTAATGCTTAGAGTCGGGCTTCTCTCTAGATCTTCAATGGCTCCAAGGACGACTGCAGGATTGATTTCTGGCTGCGAGCTGGTTCGCACTGGATTCTCTCATGCCTCAGACGAGTTCCGAAATATCATTCTCATGTTGGAAGAGGCCGGGCTAACCTTCGTATTGGAGCATCCTTGCAAAGTTTTAGATAAAGAAGTGCTGGAGTTCTTCTCTACCGCAAGGCTCCGAGACAGACACTCCATCATCAAGAGCAAGGTGGCTGGGACTAAAGTAAAGATGTCTGCCAGTAAGCTAACTCGCTACCTGCAGCTTTCAAGTTCGGAGCAGGAAGACTATCTGGAAGATGAGGACAAAGCCAGAACCCTCTTGTTCTGCGGTCTACCAAGAGGCACTCGATCAGTTAAGAGAAAAGAGATGAATGAAGAAGGGAAGCTCCTATCTGACATCATAGGAAAAGTACTCATCTGCAAGCCAGGCTCCCATGATCATATCTCCGGAGATATGTTCAAAATTCTCATAGCTGTGGTCTGCAGAAAGAGGTTCAACTGGGGAGAGTTGCTGTTCCAAAAGATCAAGGACACTCTGGGCACTCCAAGCTTCGGCCGCATCATCAGTCTATATCTCAACCAGCTCAACGGAGACAAATTCGACATGAGCAAAGGAGTCCCTCTCCATTACTTGAAAAAGATGGATGCTACTGTGTTTGATCGATGGGAGCGGCGCATCGGGCAGCCGGCTGTGGAAGAGCAAGAGGAAGTATCTCCAGCAGCCTCCCCGGTGAAATTCCTGATACTGTGACTGCAGGAATTGAGGGGGAGACTCTACCCTCTCATATGGATATAATATCTGACATCGCCCAGGTTGCCAGGGATGCGGTGGCCGAAGTTCATGAAGAAAGTGAACCTGGGTTGGAGGATGAGGAGGTCCTGAACAGAAACAATCAAGAAGTGGAAGAAGCTGCGGATATGGATGGATTTTTGGATGAGGACGGAGAGGACGATGAGAATGAGGACCATGAAGTGTTGGAGACTCCGGCTCCCGTTGAACCTCCATCTGATAAGTCTGCACCAGTGGAGGGGGAGTCTGATAAACCTCACGAGGCCGCCAACATTCCTCCTATAGAGGCTGTGATTGTATCCAGCTCTACCGATGCATCTGCTGCAGAGCACGATCAAGGGCAAGAAGTACCTCAGACCTTACCATTGCGAGATGAGCTGGCCACTCACACCATCAATGTTATTCAAGGAATAGTCAACGAGCTTAAAGCTTCCTTTGATACAGCTCAGAAAACACTGCTGAAGAAGATTAAGACTTCTGAAGATCTCATGCTTAAAAATATGGTAGAGATCAACCACAAACTGGATGTGATGGAGAAGAAGTTTGAAGAAAAGTATACTGCGGCAGGCGAAGCTGTCACACTGTTAATGGCTGGCTTGAAAAAGAATAATGATACTCTGGCTGTTGTAAATCAAAACGCACACGTTGTAGCCAAGAATATTCAGCAGTTTGATGGTAATATGGTCACCTTAAATGCAAATCAGCAGGCCCTGATCACTGAATTCGGCAAGACAACTAAGCATATTGATGACTCCTTGCACTCATATGCCAATTGCATAGCTGACGAAGCCAAAAAGGGGGAGAAGGAGTATATTGCTAAGCTGGCCGAGCTCCAAGAAAGCATGGATGTAAACTTTGCGCAATCAAGCAAATACGTCTATGAGAGTTGCTGGTGGATGCTCCAACAGGCACTGGGCACGTTAGGCGTCGTCCTACCTGACCAACCTGCCGGTGTTCAGGTTCCTGAGACTTCTAAGGCTGCTGAGGAAGTACATATTGCTGAGGATGTAAGTACAAGTGCTGCTGATATTTTCACTGATGAAGCTGACGCTAGGGCCATCTCCAAATCTAAGCTGAGAAGTATGTTTGACCAGGAGGCTTTAGCTAAAGCAAGGGGAAAGAGGAAAGTTCAGGAAGGGACATCCAAGGAGACACAGGCTGCAAAGAGAATTCGAATGAATGAGGAGGATGTACGAAATGAAAGGTGGAGTCCAGTCTCAAGGAACATCATCTTAGACACCTTCCGGCTGTACGAAAGAGGAGAGATCAATCGAAATGAAGCATATAGCCAGTACGAATGGGAAACGCACAAAGCATTTGAAGCAAAACGCAACATTTTCTTCAGAAACAACAAGGATCCAGACAAAGTTGCTCCTCCTAGGTACTACCCGAAGCCCAAGGAATACATGGAAAGGCAAAGCAAAAAGTACTTGGCTCAAACTCTGAAGGGTGACGTAGCTAAGGACAAATAGTCATTATTTTATAGCTGGTCACTGTGTCTTAAGAACGTTTAATGATTATTACCGTCATATGAACAATTCTGAATTATATGTGAATATATTTCTCTTGATATATATATATATTCTTGAATGTGTGAATGACTCAAGTCCTGGTCTGATTGCATATATTCCCTTGTGTTGCACATTTAATTTTTAAATGCTATAATTATTATTTGATAGGTGTTATTCATCTTAGCTAGTAGGGTTTTGGCTTCGTCAAATAGGGGGAGATTGTTGGGTATTGTATCCACGATTACCTGGATTTGAGGAAGCCCCCTGTCAAGCTAAGATGAATTCACAATGTATTTGATAAACTTTTTCAAGTTGTACTTGCAGTTTCTCCACGCTAAGTGCACACCAATGTCAGGGTGCAATAGGTCCAATATACACGGGTCTGCACGACGTAATCCCTCGTTGAGCAGATCAGTGTGTTGGCCTATGTGTACTCTCTCTATTGGAGTGCACTTACTTTCAAGTACAGGGCCGCTCATATGCAAGAGAAGACAAGGAGAATGGAGGATCAAGGAGCAGCTCCTAGGTGGAAGACGAAAAATCGTCCAAGGCAAATTCGACGAGAATCACCAAGTGATTCTCGCCGAATCGGCGAGAATCACTTGGTGATTCTCGCCGAATCGACGAGAATCATCAGTGATTCTCGCCGACTCCTTCTGGCCATCTCAAAATGGTGCCAAGTAAGATTCGGCGAGAATCACTTGTGATTCCCGCCGAACCAGTGGCCAAGCAGCCCATGAATACAAAGTCAAATTCGTTGAGAATCGATAAGAGATTCGACGAGAATCACAAACGATTCTCGACGAATCGTCGAGAATCACTTGGTGATTCTCGCCGATTCGTCGAGAATCATCTGCGATTCTCGCCGATTTTTACTTGGCCTTTTCTCAGAATGCTGCTGAACCGGATTCTGCTTCTGGATTAGTTTGAACCGGATTTTGGGGATTTCTTTTGTGGGTCCCACAAACGGTCATCTTTGAGAATACTACAGTATAAATACATGGGTATTTTGAACAGTAAAGGACAGACAAGAGAGAAAGAAAACCGAGCCTCGACGTAACCCTAAATTCGCGAAATCGCTCCGCTCCGCCGCCGCCGCTCGCGTCAAGTGGTCGCCGCTGCAGATCACTCTTCTTCCCGATCTCCGGTGACAGAAGCTTAGCAAAGCTTGAGTCTCACGCGTCTATCCGGAGATCTCTTGTCTCTCGATTTGTTGACCGGGAAAAACTTCCCCGTCCGAATCGATCGAGACGACTGATCCTAGAGTGACCGTTGGTAGACCGAGTTTGCTTCGCTACGAAGTTTGGATCTCCAAGTTCTGCAGCCGCTCTTCATCGTAGCCGCCGATCCCGAAGCTAGCCGCCGCTTGTGTTGCCGCCGCCGGTTACGGGGAGATCCTCTCCAAGAGGGAACAAGGTTGTAGACTCTTCATCGACTTCAAGAATACGTCGTCGAACAAAGAGGAACACCGTAGTCTCCGAAAGAAGTTTGTATCTCATATACATTCCATATTTACTTTTGTTGTAAAGGAACTTTTGTTCCGTGTTGTAAGGGTTGGGTGCAACCCATTTTGTGGGAGTGTTGACTCTCACGTGTGGAAGGGCTCCTTCCGTTAGTGAAGGGATTGGATTTCAATCCCGTTGGTGAAGTGACCGAGTCGTCCCTTGTTGGGGAGATAGGTCGAAGGGGGAAAGTGGATGTACCCAAGTCGGGGAACCACTATAAATTTGCTGTGTATTCTGTGTGCTGTGTTTGTTGTTTTTATTGTGCAGGTACATCTGTAAATTCCGCAAAAGAACCACACGTCACCTATTCCCCCCCCATAGGTGCACATATCCGACACTAGGTGGACTTTCAAGTGGTATCAGAGGGAGGTTGCTCTTCAAAAAGGGTAACACCTTGAGCAGAATCCTGCCACCAGTGTCAGAAGCATGGATCTGGATTATGACGTATTGCCACTCAAACTCCCTGCATGCTCAAAGGATTATTATCCTATCTGGAGGATGAGAGTATTATTTCACCTTGATGCTATCGATCCTCGAGCATCCTTCATCCTGGAGGAGGGTCCGTTTATTCCCATGAAGACCTCCGACTCTGGGATCCAGGTGCCCATGTGCATTGCAGAGATGACAGAGATGGAACTCTCATTCTTCCAACTGGACCAGAGGATTCGACAAATTATCATGGATGTCTGGTCTGGAGCCTCTCGCTCCAGGTTGGAAAAATGTAAAACGGCTAAATCTCTGTGGATGATGATCTCAGAGCTGATGGGGGGGGGGGGGGTCAGAGAAAGCTGAACTATGCTGCCAATCAGAGGATGAGGCGTATGTGGGGGTCCTCACTTCTGAAGATGAATGCAAGGATCCTTCGGATTGCATCAGAGCTCCAGTATCCCTGTCAGAGACTGAAGAAGATAGTGAGGAAAGCAGCTCCGACGAGGAAGAAACATTGGTCACTGATTCTAATGACAATAACCCAGATGAGCAGGTATCATCTTCATCCTGTCCCACATCTTTTGACTTTTCTGAAGACAGAAACTGCTCTCCTCCAGAAAATACTGATTCCCTGAAGAGAGCCCTTCAGGAAAGCAATCTACTTGCTGAGGAGCAAGCTCGAGAGATTGCTCGACTGAAGATCTTGTTGGTTCTCCAATTGGCGTCCAACAAGGTCAAGGACTCTAAGATCTCAGCTCTAGAGAATAGTCTAGATAATGAGAAACGTATAGTATCTAACTTTTCCAAAGTTGATGCTATAAAAAGAAAGCAAGAAACCGGGTGGATCTCCCGGATTATCCAGGGATGGAGAAATGGGGAAACAGTGTTCCGACCTCCCACTCCAAGCGGGATGGCAACTCATCATGCCTTCAGGTATGACCACAGGAATAATCGTGGTCACTGCAAGGGTGAATTGTCCCCATGTGGAAACGTCCATAGTGCAAGAGGCATCATGACCACCCATGAGGAAATACCTAAGGCTCATTCTGAGCCCTTTGTATTCACGGCCACTGCCACAACGAAGTGTGGATCTGCATGTCCTAGTTCACAAAAGAATTCTCTCCATTCGAGGACACGGGATAGGGAGAATGGAAGTCATGATGTCAGGCGTCATGGAGCCTCAGCAAGGAAGATGCCTGAAAGAATGGCACCACCTTCTCGGCCTCATAACGCTCACATCATGCATTCGTTCCACCCTTCATCATGCCTCGATGGAAAAGGAATTTGTGCAATAAGAACATGCCCTATCCCTTTGAGACCTAGGACCGTGACTACATCAGTCACTAGATCAGGTCGAAAACGGCGATACAACATTCACTCTTGTTGGTGCTGCGGCAAAGTGGGACACTTTGCCATTGACTGTTGGCACAACCTCTCTGTGCCCACAGCAAGGGCTTATCCACATTATAGGGACAGAGGCAGTCTTCCAGACAGGTTTTCTCAAGGAAGGCAGTTGCATGCTTATGCTAATAGAAACCTAGGACCCAATATGATTTGGGTTCCTAAGGTAAAGTAATTCTGTCTTGCAGGGTAGTCTAGGTCCCCGTGAATACTATGGGAACTAGACAGAAAGTGGGTCAAGGCTAACTTGGAACAAGCGTCTGCAATAACAGATGTACTACCTGTTGAGCATACTCACTTCAAGCTACTAATATGTTCTACCTGTGGGACTAAGACGATGACTCTCCAAATCCCAGGTAATTTTGATCAGTTCAAGGACTTGTGTCATGATGCATCCTCATTCAAATTAAATATATATATATATATATATATTTATCCTTGTGTATACGTATACTTATGCTTATCATATATGTGTGCACCTTTAAGGAGAGATTACCTCGAGGCATGCAAACCATTACACATCAATAAAAGGTTAACAAAGATATGTCATTGCGAATTTCGACAAATCACAATTGACATCAAAAAGTGTCTGGCGAAGTCTCGCTCAAATCCGAATAGATTGTCGTTATAATAAACATGTATTTATTAATCTTGTATTAACTTGACACTCGAAGAATTTGAAAATGGTGCAATGCTTCCCAAAGTGTCAAGAAAAACATCAATATATATACTCCGAATCACGCCGACCCATTTTATATCTCGCCGAATTAGACAAACGGTATTAGAAACCAAATTAAACAAATCCCGCCGAATCCCGCCGAAGGAACTCGCCGACCGCTCGGCTTCCCCGAATCCCGACGACCTATATAAATCCCGAAAAACCCTTCACCTTCCTCACACCTCCCGCGTCACGCTGCAGAAAGTACCCCGACACCCTGGTGACCACAGTGGGAGCTTCGCCGACTCTTCCCGCAAGATCTCTTCCGACAACCCGCAGGAGCTTCGCCAATTCTCCGCAACCCGCAGGAGTTCTTCCGCCGACAGCAGCTCGTGAGGTCTTCTCCTAGGCTCCCGCTAGGGTCTCGCAAAGTTCTCTTCGAAAGGATCCCGACGACTCTCGCCGAAACCCGCAGCCCTCCGACGCTCTCGTCGAAGTGAGCGAATCGCTGCTGTGTTTCCCACAGGATACTCTTCCTTCCACCGAAGCCCTTAGGTAACCTCCTCCTCAATGGCTCCAAGGCCGAACCCCAAGTGATGCCTTCTTTTTGAATGATCCCTAATGCTTAGAGTCGGGCTTCTCTCTAGATCTTCAATGGCTCCAAGGACGACTGCAGGATTGATTTCTGGCTGCGAGCTGGTTCGCACTGGATTCTCTCATGCCTCAGACGAGTTCCGAAATATCATTCTCATGTTGGAAGAGGCCGGGCTAACCTTCGTATTGGAGCATCCTTGCAAAGTTTTAGATAAAGAAGTGCTGGAGTTCTTCTCTACCGCAAGGCTCCGAGACAGAGACTCCATCATCAAGAGCAAGGTGGCTGGGACTAAAGTAAAGATGTCTGCCAGTAAGCTAACTCGCTACCTGCAGCTTTCAAGTTCGGAGCAGGAAGACTATCTGGAAGATGAGGACAAAGCCAGAACCCTCTTGTTCTGCGGTCTACCAAGAGGCACTCGATCAGTTAAGAGAAAAGAGATGAATGAAGAAGGGAAGCTCCTATCTGACATCATAGGAAAAGTACTCATCTGCAAGCCAGGCTCCCATGATCATATCTCCGGAGATATGTTCAAAATTCTCATAGTTGTGGTCTGCAGAAAGAGGTTCAACTGGGGAGAGTTGTTGTTCCAAAAGATCAAGGACACTCTGGGCACTTCAAGCTTCGGCCGCATCATCAGTCTATATCTCAACCAGCTCAACGGAGACAAATTCGACATGAGCAAAGGAGTCCCTCTCCATTACTTGAAAAAGATGGATGCTACTGTGTTTGATCGATGGGAGCGGCGCATCGGGCAGCCGGCTGTGGAAGAGCAAGAGGAAGTATCTCCAGCAGCCTCCCCCGGTGAAATTCCTGATACTGTGACTGCAGGAATTGAGGGGGAGACTCTACCCTCTCATATGGATATAATATCTGACATCGCCCAGGTTGCCAGGGATGCGGTGGCCGAAGTTCATGAAGAAAGTGAACCTGGGTTGGAGGATGAGGAGGTCCTGAACAGAAACAATCAAGAAGTGGAAGAAGCTGCGGATATGGATGGATTTTTGGATGAGGACGGAGAGGACGATGAGAATGAGGACCATGAAGTGTTGGAGACTCCGGCTCCCGTTGAACCTCCATCTGATAAGTCTGCACCAGTGGAGGGGGAGTCTGATAAACCTCACGAGGCCGCCAACATTCCTCCTATAGAGGTTGTGATTGTATCCAGCTCTACCGATGCATCTGCTGCAGAGCACGATCAAGGGCAAGAAGTACCTCAGACCTTACCATTGCGAGATGAGATGGCCACTCACACCATCAATGTTATTCAAGGAATAGTCAACGAGCTTAAAGCTTCCTTTGATACAGCTCAGAAAACACTGCTGAAGAAGATTAAGACTTCTGAAGATCTCATGCTTAAAAATATGGTAGAGATCAACCACAAACTGGATGTGATGGAGAAGAAGTTTGAAGAAAAGTATACTGCGGCAGGCGAAGCTGTCACACTGTTAATGGCTGGCTTGAAAAAGAATAATGATACTCTGGCTGTTGTAAATCAAAACGCACACGTTGTAGCCAAGAATATTCAGCAGTTTGATGGTAATATGGTCACCTTAAATGCAAATCAGCAGGCCCTGATCACTGAATTCGGCAAGACAACTAAGCATATTGATGACTCCTTGCACTCATATGCCAATTGCATAGCTGACGAAGCCAAAAAGGGGGAGAAGGAGTATATTGCTAAGCTGGCCGAGCTCCAAGAAAGCATGGATGTAAACTTTGCGCAATCAAGCAAATACGTCTATGAGAGTTGCTGGTGGATGCTCCAACAGGCACTGGGCACGTTAGGCGTCGTCCTACCTGACCAACCTGCCGGTGTTCAGGTTCCTGAGACTTCTAAGGCTGCTGAGGAAGTACATATTGCTGAGGATGTAAGTACAAGTGCTGCTGATATTTTCACTGATGAAGCTGACGCTAGGGCCATCTCCAAATCTAAGCTGAGAAGTATGTTTGACCAGGAGGCTTTAGCTAAAGCAAGGGGAAAGAGGAAAGTTCAGGAAGGGACATCCAAGGAGACACAGGCTGCAAAGAGAATTCGAATGAATGAGGAGGATGTACGAAATGAAAGGTGGAGTCCAGTCTCAAGGAACATCATCTTAGACACCTTCCGGCTGTACGAAAGAGGAGAGATCAATCGAAATGAAGCATATAGCCAGTACGAATGGGAAACGCACAAAGCATTTGAAGCAAAACGCAACATTTTCTTCAGAAACAACAAGGATCCAGACAAAGTTGCTCCTCCTAGGTACTACCCGAAGCCCAAGGAATACATGGAAAGGCAAAGCAAAAAGTACTTGGCTCAAACTCTGAAGGGTGACGTAGCTAAGGACAAATAGTCATTATTTTATAGCTGGTCACTGTGTCTTAAGAACGTTTAATGATTATTACCGTCATATGAACAATTCTGAATTATATGTGAATATATTTCTCTTGATATATATATATATTCTTGAATGTGTGAATGACTCAAGTCCTGGTCTGATTGCATATATTCCCTTGTGTTGCACATTTAATTTTTAAATGCTATAATTATTATTTGATAGGTGTTATTCATCTTAGCTAGTAGGGTTTTGGCTTCGTCAAATAGGGGGAGATTGTTGGGTATTGTATCCACGATTACCTGGATTTGAGGAAGCCCCCTGTCAAGCTAAGATGAATTCACAATGTATTTGATAAACTTTTTCAAGTTGTACTTGCAGTTTCTCCACGCTAAGTGCACACCAATGTCAGGGTGCAGTAGGTCAATATACACGGGTCTGCACGACGTAATCCCTCGTTGAGCAGATCAGTGTGTTGGCCTATGTGTACTCTCTCTGTTGGAGTGCACTTACTTTCAAGTACAGGGCCGCTCATATGCAAGAGAAGACAAGGAGAATGGAGGATCAAGGAGCAGCTCCTAGGTGGAAGACGAAAAATCGTCCAAGGCAAATTCGACGAGAATCACCAAGTGATTCTCGCCGAATCGGCGAGAATCACTTGGTGATTCTCGCCGAATCGACGAGAATCATCAGTGATTCTCGCCGACTCCTTCTGGCCATCTCAAAATGGTGCCAAGTAAGATTCGGCGAGAATCACTTGTGATTCCCGCCGAACCAGTGGCCAAGCAGCCCATGAATACAAAGTCAAATTCGTTGAGAATCGACAAGAGATTCGACGAGAATCACAAACGATTCTCGACGAATCGTCGAGAATCACTTGGGTGATTCTCGCCGATTCGTCGAGAATCATCTGCGATTCTCGCCGATTTTTACTTGGCCTTTTCTCAGAATGCTGCTGAACCGGATTCTGCTTCTGGATTAGTTTGAACCGGATTTTGGGGATTTCTTTTGTGGGTCCCACAAACGGTCATCTTTGAGAATACTACAGTATAAATACATGGGTATTTTGAACAGTAAAGGACGGACAAGAGATAAAGAAAACCGAGCCTCGACGTAACCCTAAATTCGCGAAATCGCTCCGCTCCGCCGCCGCCGCTCGCGTCAAGTGGTCGCCGCTGCAGATCACTCTTCTTCCCGATCTCCGGTGACAGAAGCTTAGCAAATCTTGAGTCTCACGCGTCTATCCGGAGATCTCTTGTCTCTCGATTTGTTGACCGGGAAAAACTTCCCCGTCCGAATCGATCGAGACGACTGATCCTAGAGTGACCGTTGGTAGACCGAGTTTGCTTCGCTACGAAGTTTGGATCTCCAAGTTCTGCAGCCGCTCTTCATCGTAGCCGCCGATCCCGAAGCTAGCCGCCACTTGTGTTGCTGCCGCCGGTTACGGGGAGATCCTCTCCAAGAGGGAACAAGGTTGTAGACTCTTCATCGACTTCAAGAATACGTCGTCGAACAAAGAGGAACACCGTAGTCTCCGAAAGAAGTTTGTATCTCATATACATTCCATATTTACTTTTGTTGTAAAGGAACTTTTGTTCCGTGTTGTAAGGGTTGGGTGCAACCCGTTTTGTGGGAGTGTTGACTCTCACGTGTGGAAGGGCTCCTTCCGTTAGTGAAGGGATTGGATTTCAATCCCGTTGGTGAAGTGACCGAGTCGTCCCTTGTTGGGGAGATAGGTCGAAGGGGGAAAGTGGATGTACCCAAGTCGGGGAACCACTATAAATTTGCTGTGTATTCTGTGTGCTGTGTTTGTTGTTTTTATTGTGCAGGTACATCTGTAAATTCCGCAAAAGAACCACACGTCACCTATTCCCCCCCCATAGGTGCACATAGCCGACACTAGGTGGACTTTCACTTAGTGAACATGTCAGCAATTTGTAAATCTGTATTAACAAATTCTAAAGAAATATCTTCTTTTTCTACATGACCTCTAAGAAAATGGTATCTTATTTCTATATGCTTTGTTCTATTATGAGAAACAGGATTATGAGCAATAGAAATAACACTAGTTGAATCACATAATAATGGAGTTTTACTTACCTGAATACCATAATCTTCTAACTGATGTTGTATCCACAACAGCTGTGCACATCAACTTCCTACAGCAACATACTCAGACTCAGCTGTGGAAATTGCCACACTAGTCTGCTTCTTACAGCTCCATGACACCAATCTTCCTCCTAGAAATTGATAGGTGCCTGTTGTGCTTTTCCTATCTACTTTGCATCCTGCAAAGTCTGCATCTGAATAGCCTATTAGTAGAAAATCTCTATTCCTAGGATACCAAATACCTAGCTTAGGTGTGCCCTTAAGATATCTCAAAATCCTTTTGACAGCAGTAAAATGAGATTCTTTAGGGCAGGATTGGTACCTAGCACAAACACATGTAGCATACATGATGTCTGGTCTACTAGCAGTCACATATAGGAGGGAGCCAACTATCCCTCTATACAAAGATTCATCTACAGGTTTTCCTGCATCATCTTTGTTTAAAGACATACTTGTCCCCATTAGAGTTCTCATGGTAGTGGATGACTCCATACCATACTTCTTAATTAACTCCTGGGTGAACTTAGACTGAGATATGGACATGTCATCATCAGTCTCTCTTACTTGGAGTCCCATGAAGAACTTAAGTTCTCTCATACTGCTCAATTCAAATTTCCCTTGCATAAGTTTTGCAAACTTTCTACAAAGGTTATTTTTAGTAGAACCAAATATTATGACATCAACATATATTTGGACTAGGATGATCTTTCCTTTTGATTCTCTAAGGAATAGAGTCTTGTCTATTTTCCCCCTTGAGAATTTGTTCTCAATGAGGAAAGGAGACAGAGTTTCATAACAAGCCCTTATGGCTTATTTCAACCCATATAAAGCTTTCCTAAGTTTATAAACATAATTAGGATTGAGTGGATCAACAAAACCTGAGGGCTGTTCTACATAGACCTCCTCTTTTAAGTCTCCATTTAAGAATGCTGACTTAACATCCATTTGAAACACTTTGAAGCCTTGATATGCTACATAGGCTAGGAATAACCTGATTGCTTCCAACCTTGCCACTGGAGCAAAAGTCTGATCAAAGTCTATGCCCTCTTCCTGCATGTATCCTTTGGCAACTAATCTTGCCTTGTTCTTCACTATGATCCCACTCTCATCAAGCTTGTTTCTATAAATCCACTTTATCCCTATGACATTGTGGCCCTTTGGTTTTGGAACCAACTCCCAGACCTTGCACCTTCTGAATTAATTTAACTCCTCCTGCATAGCATCAATCCAGTGTGGGTCTTGAATAGCTTCTTCAAATCTCTTGGGTTCCAGTTGAGATAAGAAGCTTGAGCAAAGAACTGTATTTAAGTTCCCGCTTCTTGTTTGTACTTCATGTCTTGGATCACCAATGATCTGGTGTGCAGGATGATCCTTTAAATATCTAACTGCTGGAGGTAATCTATCAACAGTTTGACCTTCTTCAATCTCTTCATTATGCTGCACCTCATAGTCTTCATCACCCTCTTGAGTATCTTGTACTCCCCCTAGACATCAACTACCATTTTCCTCATCCTGCTTTGCAGTTGGATCTTCTCTGATAGTAAGCTGGTCCATCTTCTGCTGCATACCTGCGGAGCTACAAGAACTACTAGACAACTCACTGTTAATAAGTCTATATTCATCAAATATGACATGAACAGACTCTTCTACAACTTGAGTAGCCAAATTATAGACCTTATAAGCCTTACTATTGTTGTTGTACCCAACAAATATCCCATCTTGGGACTTGGCAGCAAACTTAGTTAGGTGAGACTTGCCATTGTTAAGCACATAGCACTTGCAACCAAAGATCCTAAATATGATAAGTTTGGTTTTCTACCTTTCATAATCTCATAGGGTGTCTTTTTGTGGCTTTTGGTGATGGAAGCCTTATTGAGCACATGACATGCAGTGTTTACTGCCTCAGCCCAGAAATATTCTGGGAGAGTAGTGTCACTCAATTGTGTTCTTCCAGCCTCAATCAATGTCCTATTCTTTCTTTCAGCAATGTCATTTTGCTGAGGTGTTCTAGGTGAGGAGAATTCCTGACGAATCCAAAATTCTTCACACAACTTTGTCATACTTTTAGATTGGAATTCAGTTCCATGGTCACTTTTGATTTTGATCACTGAACTATCTAATTCATTCCGAATTTGTTTGACAAAATTGTAGAAGATATTTTGGGTTTCAGATTTTTGCCTCAGAAAGAATACCCATGAAAATCTAGAATAGTCATCTACAACCATAAAAGTGTAGACCTTCCTACCTAGACTATGAACTGGCATAGGACCAAATTAATCCATATGCAAGAGGTATAAGCACCTCACTGAGTCTTTGGTTTCTAGGCTATGAAAGGAGGATCTGGTCTGCTTGCCTTTTTGACAAGCTGAGCATATCCCATCCTTATAGCACTTAACTTGAGGACCATTCCTCACTAACTCTTTACTAAAGAGTTGGCCAATAGTCTTGTAGTTAAGATGAGCTATCATCTTGTGCCATTTGACACAATGAGAGGCTTTCTTATTAGCCATAAGACAGATAGGAGAATTTTTATTCTCACACTCAAAGTTTAGGCAATACACATTTCTATTTCTATAGCCAGTCAATATGACTTTTTGATCACTTGACCTCTTGATATGACACCCATTCTTGATAAATGAAATGTCATATCCAAGATTAAGTTGTTAGAAATGTTACCAAACCCTTTGATGAGTCCTTTTTCAGAACCACCAAAGATTACTTTAGGCCCATTCAATATTGGTGAGTAGTCCTTCAACAATCCTCTTATTACAGTCATGTGCCTGGAACATCCACTGTCCAAGTACCATATAGGGGCATGCCAACTTGGACTCACCTGCAACAAAGATTACTTAACCTTAGAACCCAAATAACTTTTAGGTCCTTGGTTCAAGTTAGCCTGAAACTTGATAAATCTGCCTGTAGCTCTTCTAACAGGTAGATTGCTATTCTCCCTGACATGGACTCACCTGCAACAAAGATTACTTAACCTTAGAACCCAAATAACTTTTAGGTCCTTGGTTCAAGTTAGCCTGAAACTTGATAAATCTGCCTGTAGCTCTTCTAACAGGTAGATTGCTATTCTCCCTGACACTGGTGTTGTGTCAACAGTCTAAGGCATAATGACCTATCTTTCCATAGCACCAGCACTCATACTTATTATACCTCTTTTTAGGTACAATCTTAGCTGTATTGTTGGCAGCAGATCTTTTGCTTTGTGCTGGGGCTTTGCCTTTATTATTGGACTGAGCAGCCCATGCAGTTCTCTTAAGGCCTAATCCTGTCTTACCCTTTTGATAAACAAAGTCATCAATTAAGGATAGGACAGATTTTGGCTTAGAGAAACTAGCCACTATTTCCTTCTCTTTCTGAAGTCTGTCTTCCAGACTTTTGATCCGATCATTTTTGAATGTGATTGTTCTCATCTGAATAATAATTATGTTTTTCAGCCTGACAATCTCATTCATCTTTTGATCCAGCAACTTCTCTGAATCAGATGCAACCAACTTAAGAGCTGCAATTTCCTTAACCTGATTTTTGGCCAGGTTTTTGCTTCTCTTGAGTGCCTGCAACAACTCCCCATATTCATCTATAAGCTGACGAATATCTCCTTCAGATTCAGACCCATCCATATCTCTTGATGCAGATGCATCTGATTCTGACCCAGTGTAGTAATCAGAATCTACAGATAAACTTTTTACCTTACTAGCACCAGGTTGATCCTGGCATTGGTCTTCTTCAGACATAACCATCAGTCCTTTGCACTGATGGTCTTCTTGCTCATAGATAGAGTCCAGTAATTTCAAGAACTCATCTTCTTCTTCTATTGCAAACAAACCAATATAGACCTCAGCCTCAGATTCAGACTCTGAAGTTGATTGATCTATCCAACATTTCTCATTCTTAGCTACCAAAGATTTCTCCTTCTTGCTCTTGTGCTGAGACTTCTTTTTATCAACATACTCCTTCCTTTTGTCTGGACAGTCAGCCATAACATGTCCAGGTCTGTTGCAGCAATAACAAATAATCTTTGATGTAGTTGACTTGCTAGACTTTGTCCCACTCCTATCTTTCCTGGATGATTTCCTCTTCTGATAATAGTCATCCTTAGACTGAGATGAGGATGGCTTAGATTTCCACTGCTTCTTCTTTAAGATTCTCTGAAACTATCTTGTGAAAGCAGCAAAGTCTTCATCAGAATTACTGCTGTCTGAACCGTGATTATCAGAATTTTCTGAGATCACTTCTGCAGCTTTCTTAGGAGAAGATGGAGACATCCTCCTATTCTTCCTTGTGTATTTACCTTGAAGGCCACTGACTTTTCTCTAGAGTCAATCTTTGTATTTTTCTCTTCCTCCTTTCTGGCCAACAACTGCATCTCATAAGACAGCAGTTTGACAAACAGTGTTGGAGGTGAAATATCTGCCAGTCTGGCCACTTCCCTTATGACACAGATCTTTGTATCCTAATCCTTAGTCAAAGACCTAAGGAATTTGTCATTCAGCTCATATGTACTGAAGATTCTTCCATAGGACATTAGTTCATTTACAATTCTATAGAACTTCTTATAACATTCAGTTATGCTATCAGACTTGGCTTGTCTGAAACTCTCATATTCTTGATTAAGCATAGACTTTCTATCTTGCCTAACCTCTTCAGAACCCTCCATGTAGACAACCAATGTGTCCCACATCTCCTTGGAGGTTTTCCAGTGAATCAGATTTTGGAATGTTGAATCATCTATGACACTCACTATAATATTCTGTGCTCTTTTATTCATTGTAGCCAAGATGATCTTATCCTTAGTCATTTCTGAAAAATCCTTAGGAATCCTTTGATTAGCATCAAGAACAGAAACCTTCATTGGAATATATGGTCCTTCCTAAACTGTTATATAAATTCTAGGATCAGATGCCTCCATAAATAGTCTGACCCTTTCCTTCCATATTCCAAAGATTTCCTTCCTACAGATAGACAACTTCATTGAACTAAGTTCTTTATGGTTTTCTCCTAACCCATCTTCTTGAACTTATTCCTGCCTTACAGATCTTACTCAGACTATTAAGTCTATCTTTGAGTAACCTGGCTCTGATACCACTTGAAAGAATTGGTTTCTAAACACCTAGAGGGGGGTGGGGTGAATAGGTTCAATTCTTTTTTCCTTCTAAGGCAGAATATTAATTCAATTAATTAACATAAACAAATAGTTCTACAGCTATCACAACACAGAAATAATAATTCCACACACAATCACAGATGACACACTGATTTATAGTGGTTCCCCAAGGTCTGGGTATATCCACTTTCCCCCTTCTCCTATCTAGTAGTGTGTTAGATTCGGCCTAACTTCTTTCCTTTTCCTCAGATCCGCAGATCTTATAGCTCAGAACCTAAACAAGGCTCCTACAACCCAGAGTGAGTCAACACTCCTACAGCTCAGGCAATCTGCCCTACCTCAGCCTTCAATAAGGCCTACAACTCAGAGATGAAAATCTCCTACAACTCAGGCTCTCACCCCTACCTCAGCCTTCAACAAGGCCTACCACTCAGAGAACTTAACTCCTATAACTCAGCCTTTATAAATCAGGCTTACAACTCAGATCTTAAAAAGATCCTACAAAAAATAGATGTAAATCTGAAATTTACCACCACCCTGATTGAGAGAGAAAGGATGATAGGTTTATTGATCAGTTCTTGAAAGAATCTGATGTTAGAGATCAACATATCTTAGCTTTCTTCAAAGCTTCTTGAATCTGAACACAGTAGGGTTGATCTCCTTTGAAGTTGATCTTCAATCAGCTTCTTTCTTGAAATTCAGAAATCAATTTGAATCCTTCTTGGCAGACTGGTTCAAAATCTGCACTTAAGAGACTTGTTGATGTAAGTCCCTTTCTTCACTTGAATAGATGAAGCTCTCTCTCTCCAAATTCTTCCGAAGATTCTTCTGAATTTTTCTTTGAATTCTCTTGACAAACTCTGAGTAGATCACCACTTGAGAATGTCTTCTTAGATCTTCTGTTGAAAATCTTCTTCTGTTTTTCGTGTTTACTTTTTTTATCTCATGTCTGTAACTGTATGTATGTAACCTCTATTCTGTTGATAGAGAATGTCTTTATATAGACTTCCTCCATGGTAACCGGCTGATCCGATTTCTAACGAACTTCTGACAGCTCTGACAGTTGCAGTAAACCGGTTGGTTATGGAAGCTGTCAAGTCTTTCAGTCACTTCTTGAAACTCCGTCTCTGTCAGCAAAGTGTCGAGACTGAACTTCATCATGTGTCGACACAGGTAGACTAAGTGTCGACACAAGCCTTGGTGGTGTCGACACAGCTCCCTTGGTGTTGACACTACTTCTCGATACAGCTTTTGTAGAATGTGTCGACACTAGGTCTGTGTGTCGACACAGTCACTTCTTCTCTTCACAAGAATCAACTTTGTTGAAACTCTGCTATATGTCGACACAAGTCCTGCGTGTCGACACAGTTGATGTCGACAAAGTCTTCTATGTGTCGACACTGCCTCTGTGTGTCGATAAAGTTGATGTAGACTAAGCTTTTCTGTGTGTCGACTCTGCCTCAGTGTGTCGACACAGTTTCTTCTGGTGTCGACACAGCCTATCCAAGTGTCGACACAATTGACTCTAGGTGTCGACACAACTTTTCTCTAGTGTCAACACAAGCCTTCATAAGTGTCCACACAGCTTCTTATGGTGTCGACTCATGGACTTAGAAACTTTTCATGCATTTCTGCATTTTCTTAACCTGCACATATAAACTCAAAACAACATCAAATACACCTTGATGCATATCATTGAGTAAGGTGAGGCTTCTTCAAATCTGGTACACATTTTCCAATGTACCCAACAGTATGCTATGCAATGACTCACCCATGATCATACACATGCAATTGCTATGCCGATACAGACTATAGTTCCTACTATTCGAGCAGGTAGCTAACCTCTTAGGCGTCAGCGGCCATGTCTAGGTGGTGACAGTAGAGCGGGCATGTCTACTACTAGGCGGGTATCCACACTACTTCACCTAGGCCTCCGTACGCCTCAATGCTAAGAACACAACAGCGGAGCCCATGCATATTATGGTCCAACGGGAGCCTCGGGTAGATGTGCACCGAGGACCAAGCCCCGAACTAAGCTTGTGTGACCTGTAAGGAGCCTCGTAAGTAAGCACGAGGACCAAGCCCAACCGTTCACCTGGCACGGAAGGAGCCCCGAGAAGTAGACATTGAGGACCAAGCCCAACAACCCAAAGTCTAACTGTCAACTCTCATCGGTGTGACGATCGGCCAGCCCGTAGACCTGCCACACTATCCTTAACCCAGGATTACGACACCACGTGTCGACTCACACCACATGCAAATTCCACAACACCGTGGCATGGAAGGGGCCTCGGAAGTAAGCATGAGGACACAACCCAACCATCCACTCGGCATGGAAGGAGCCCCGGGACGTAGACACTGAGGACCAAGCCAAGCCATCCATCTATAACTCATTTCAACATTAACTCAACTAGTGACGGCCAACGCCGCACTTACATCCCTCCACAATACTACCCGTAGGGAGGCTACGCTCTAAGTATTGGACTACTACATTTCATTCTAACCATCATACATGCTCATGACCATGGTTTATCCTTCTATTTGTCATTTTAAATGATTTCAATATATTACAAACATGATGCGCATTAATAATAATCTACCAATTTTTATCCAGTCATTTCATTCATCATATTATAAACATGGTGCACATTTATAATAATCTAACAATTTTAGCAAGTCATATCATGCATTAAAGCTTGCTCCACAATTCAGTTTTATGAAATCTAATTAACAAGATTTATCATTCATAGCACTACAGTGGTCAGCATAAAATAGTTCATCAAAATCTAGAGTTAATTAGCAACATCGATTCCACCGAATTCAAATTCATATTATATAAACCCCAGAATTTAAGTGCAGAATAAATCTGGACAGCAACTTCGACCGGAGATTCATGAAGCTACAGGAATCCGGTGAAGACGTGTAATCCATCGATGGAAAGGTCTTTCCATGGGTTACAACTTTCATATACAGCCCACAACCCAGATTTGAGTGTATCCTATTTGAAATCAGCCTTGAAGTCCGCTGCGTACACAACACAATTTCTGCATGCATGATTTATCGGATGTCATGTTCGTTTATACTTTCCTATGGCTACAGACTTCACATGAAGACGTGCAACCACACGTTGGAAAGGTAGTTTCAAGGGCTTCAACTTTCATGTTCAGTAGAAAGCCCAGAGCTGGCCACATCCTACATGAAAATGGACAAGAAGATCGCTGCGCGCAGAATATAGATTCTGCACGCATCTTAAAGAGGAATGAACGACATCGGTTCATCTTCCTCCTCAAGTCGATCTTCCAAAAATCACTCCAGAAATTCCTCCTCTCTTATTCACCCTCAAAGGGGCCATGATTATTCACGAAACCATCCACCCATCATCACATAGAAGAAAAAGGAGGTTGAAGAGATCTAAAACCTAAAACACATGTCCTAGCATGACCGTCCCTAGAAAACTCCTTCTCTCCATCAAGACTCTCTTGAGTCGATATCTCTCCTAAGAAAATAACTAAAGATCTAGCACCAAGGGAGAGGGTAGGAAGCTCACCTCATTTCCGGCGTTTCCACCATTTCCGGCCATGGATCTCGTGACTCTTCTCGGTGGCATCTTCTTTTCCACGACGGCGACAGATCTTCTCCTCTAGAACTAGATCCAGCGACTTCTTTCTCTCAACAGGAGTTTCTCTCAGAAAAATGGCTGGAATGAGGAGTGAAAATGGCTAGGGTTATCACTTCCCCTTTTATATAAAAGTGACACGGGTAGGGACACGCCCGTGTCCTTACCCGTGTCCTGCTTAGGCGAAGCATTACGACGGTTTTTGTGCGTCGGTTCAATACTCGACACGACACATGGGTGGGACACGCCCGTGTCGGCCCAGTCACGCCCGTGACATGGGGCGTATAACCCACTCGAGCCTTACTCGAGAGGACTTATTCGAGAGGAAACCAACTACTCGAGTACCTGGATAGGACACACCCATGTCACAGGGATGACATGCCTGTGTCACCCCCTCTTACTCGAGTACTTTTCCACCTACTCGAGTATATTTCGACCTACACGAGAGCTACTCGAGGATGAGCGGGACACGCCCTGTGACACGCTCGTATCACAGGCCGTGTACCCATACTTGACACTCGACGATCGTCGAGCGCTGGTCATCGACCAGAGCGAACACACGCCCTCCGACATGCCCGTGTCGGATGGGACACGCCCGTGACACTGGGCGTGTTCCCTCTGTCGACCATTTTCGTCAACCAAAGTCTCGAATGTTGACACAAAGGAGGACACGCCATAGGTCACGCCCCAGACATGCCCGTGACACGGGGCGTGTCTCGCCCGAACACTTCATCGAACCCATTTTCGTCGGTCTCGACACGACTCGTCGAGCTCAACTCGACACGTCGACACACGGGTAGGGACACGCCCGTGTCTCTACCCGTGTCATACAATTTGTCAATCTCGACACGAAGTTCGTCGATCTCGACATGCTGTGTCGAGTTCAACTTGACACACAAGCACACGGGTAGGGACACACCCGTGTCTCTACCCATGTCCCTTGTTTGACTGATTTCTCCTCCTTTTCACATGTGCTGCCCTGTTGTCAGCACTCCCCCTGAACCTAAGTAAGCTCTCCTGACTCAAAAAATACGTACGAGGGGCCTAGTGCGATTCGAGACGTTACACCAACCCATCTCCCTCCACAGGCGGGTTGTTGGTGGCCACAACCTCCCTTTGATGAGCGAACTCGACAGTTAAGTTGGGTTCGTACGGGGACTTCCCAGGAGGTCACCCATCCCAGGACTTCTCCATCCCGAGCACGCTTAACTATGGAGTTCTTTCAACTCTCATCAGCAATTGAGCTGAAAGGCTAGGCACTCACATTTTTTGTCTGGGTGGAAGCTGGCGGCGGGGCTTGCTTAACCGCATACGCGGAGATCTCTCTCGCATGCAACTCTTTCTATCGGGAAAGCCTCGCTTATTCAAAGGACTTATTCTTTAGAACCCTTTTTTTTTTGCTCATAAGCATAAGTCAATAAGCGTTGGTAGGAGAGGCAGGATTATGATTAGTATATAAAGAAAGACCAAAAAGAAGAAAGCAAGAACAATTTGATATCGATAGAGTAAAGAACCATGTGGAAAACTGGGAAGGGATTCTCTATAATGAGACCGTAGACCAATTGAAAGGGATGTAGCGCCGTACAAAACAAATCCTGTCATCCCCACCTCTGACTTCTCCTCTGGGCAGTAACGAGGCGAGCGCTAGTGAAGTGAAGATCGATTCTAATTGGACATAAAAAATCTTTCATTTCATGATATAGATCTATATCTTATTATGCATGCAAGATGTATTGGGGGTCAAAAATCATCCTTTTTCTTGACAGCCATCTCTCTTTATATGTGATAAGAGTTGAAAGAACTCCATAGTTAAACATGCTCGGGATGGAGAAGTCCTGGGATGGGTGACCTCCTGGGAAGTCCCCGTACGGCCCAACTTAACTGTCGAGTTCGCTCATCAAAGGGAGGCTGTGGCCACCAACAACCCGCCTGTGGTGGGAGAGGGGTTGGGGTGCTTGGGCTGCAGCCCGGTAACGGTCTAACGGAGGCCTGGTGGGCTGAGGCCCACGGACGACCCAGGGGACGTTACACTCAGCCACAACTGGAACATCCATCCAGCCAACACCCTGCAACATCCCGTTCTGCCAGAAAACTGGTCTTTCACAGCGATCACAACTCACTAAGATCTATCGCCAGCGATACTCATTGTCGCCCAACGATATCCAATAGTTATGCAAACTGTGGTATTTTCTGGGTATTTTCATAAAGCTCACCTCTAGTACTTTCTACTACTCTCATTTCACAGGTACAACCCACAGACCCCGTAAACTACTCATTTATACTCGGAGTCTTCTCCGACATGTAATATAAAACATCATCTATCCAGACCAACTAGTCCGGATGGGCTTCACACAATATGTTCATTCCGTACTGTGATTTCCGGATTATATATACAAAACCACTCGGGGATATCACTTATCAACCCATTGGAATTCCCTCGGTTCTCCACCTTTTGGTGGGGATTCCATGCATATGAAAAAAGGAGGACTTCATTTGTCCAAGAGGGAAGATAGATACTCTTGTAGTTCGTTCCAGAGCCATGAACGAGCTTTCTATCCGGATGGGAAGGAGCGCCGAACTTTCCTCTTCACGGATCTTGTCATAGTTCTCGATTCCGACCACGAGATCTCCTCAACTAAGCTAGCAAAGCTCAGCCTCGGCCTTCTTCTTCCTTGCTCCCAAGCACTTGATGAAAAGGATGAGAGAGTGTGAGAGAAGAGAAATAAATCTTTTCTCCACCTCTTCTCTAATTAAGCAGCCACAGGAATAAACCCAGCCACACGATCCTCTCATCCCAAGAAAGCAAAGGCCATAATTTCAGTTGACATGTCAATATTAACATTATTGTCTGGCGATATCCACTATCGCCTGGGCAATATCATCGGCATCCGCTTTGACCCCAGTCAGCCACCGCTCATTGGCCGCCTTCCGGCCATCTGATACGTGTCCAACCATACGTGGCAGTTTCGCACAGTGATACCCATTATCGAGTGCGTTGAGAGCGTAGAGTGCATTGAGAGCGTCAAGTGCTATCGCTATCGCTAGTGACACTCACTATCTCCGCCCGATAGTATTTGTCGAGCCTACTCAATGCTTTGTTAAAAGAGCCGAGTGCGTCGAGTCTACTTAATGCTTTATTGAAAGCGTCAAGTGCTATCGGCAGCGATACCCACTATCGCCCGGAGATAGCCACCAAAAGTTCTATTTTCTCATTTTTGTGGTGTTACAAACCTCCCCTCATTACAAAAATTTCATCCTGAAATTTTATTCATCTGTAGGTATATAAAAACAACAACAAATAAGTTGCAACATTCAAAAAAATGTTCCAACATCAATTTGCACACAACTCAGGAAACTCATCAAGCATGGTTTGCACACGCTCACATGTCACTTCTTCTCGGCCACAATTGTCCCAACGGACTTTGACCATCCTGATTGCCTTATTCTATAGCTGATTGATCTCTGTATCCTCGATCATAATGGCCCTAACCTTCGTCGTCAGCCCATAATAAATTGGTACTCGATCATCCGCAATCACTTGAGTTGGCTCTTTAATAGCTTTTCGTAATACAGATATGTGAAACACATCGGTCAAAGACACTTAGCTCAGCCAAAAGAGCTAACCGGTAGACAACTTGTCCAACTCGCTCAACCACTTCAAACAGACCAAGATAACTCAGACTCAACTTTTTCATGCGTTGAATCCTGAACACGCCTTAAAATGATTTTATCTTCAAATATACTCAATCGCCAACCACAAAATCCATGTTTCAGTGTTTGGCATTGTAGTATTTTACTTGCCTATCTTAGGCTACTAATAGCCTTTCTCGAATTGTGCGTATAGTCGAATTTGCATCTTTGATTTCCTTACGCTTATACAACTTTGATTCACATGTTTCCGCCCAAGCTAAAGGAGTACGACACTTCCTACCGTGTAAAGCTTCAAAGGGAGCCATCTGAATACTAGCTTGATAGTTATTATTATAGGAAAACTCGATCATATAGATATGGTTCTTTCACCTCTTCCTGAAATCCAAGGCACACGTTTGGTGCATATCCTCTATTGTTTGATTGGTCCTCTCGGTTTAACCATCTGTCTGCGGATGAAAGGCCGTGCTGAACTTCAGTTGAGTACCTAACAACTGGTGGATTAGCCTCCAATCATTCAAAGTAAAGCGCCCAGCTCGGTCACTGACAATGCCACGGGGCACACCGTGCAATCGTACTATGTTGTCCACGTACAACTTAGCTAACTTTTCCACTGAATCGTCGTTCTTGTTCAGTATGAAGTGTGATACCTTTGTCAATCGGTCAACAATCACCCACATAACATCATTTCCAATCTATGATCTCGACAGTCCATGCATGAAATCCATAGAGATATCATCGAACTTCCATTCTGAAATTGGTAACGACTTCAGGAAACTGACAGGCTTCTGACATTCTGCTTTCACTAGGGCACAAGTTTGACACTTTTCAACTTAAAGAGCTACGTCTTTCTTCAAACACGGCCACTAGAACAACTTTTCTTGTCCTTGTACATCTTTATGCTCCCTGGGTGAATTGAATATTTCATAAAATGTACCTTATACATTAATTCCTCCCGTAATTTTCCCACATTCGGGATGCACAAACAACCGTCCTTTCTCAAAAGACCGTCATCCAAGGAGAATTTGGAATTGGACCCATCCACTACATAGCGTTTCATACTCTCATCGAGTTCCGTTGCTCACTGAACCCTGTCTACAAAGTCATACTGTATCTCCCTCCAGTTCAGGCACGCATTAGAGTAGAATTCTTGTCGACACAAGAAATCTCTAAGGTCTCCAACTCCTGGATTAGACGCTCATCATGCATTTGTAACCAACTTGCCCTTACTGGAGTCCGCCAACTCAAGGCATCTGCAATCACGTTTCCCTTTCCGGGAGTATAATGTATCTGAAAGGTATAGTACCCAAGGAACTACATCCACCCCCGCTATGCATATTCAGATCCTTCTGATCTATTAAGTACTTAAGGCTCTTATGGTCCGTGAAGATGTCAACTTTCACGCCATATAAATAATGACGCCACAATTTGCAAAAATCACAGCCGCTAACTATAAGTCATGGACTGGATAATTTAGCTCGTCCACTTTCAACTAGCGTGAGCTATATGCACTAACCTTTCCGAATTGAAGAAGAACGTATCTTAAGCCGCTCCCTGAAATATTAATATAGATCTCATAGCCGTCTGTACCACATGACGAACTCAAGATAAGCATCGTGGTCAAACGACTCTTTAACTCCTCAAAAGCTCGTGCGCAGTCAGACGTCCAAACAAACTTCTGATCTTTCCTTGTCAATGTGGTGAAAGGTAAGACTATCAGCGAAAAGTTCTTTACGAAGCGCCTGTAGTAGCCCACAAGTCCAAGGAAACTCCTGACTTCAGCTATAGTAGACAACACAAGCCACTCCTGTATCACAACTATCTTTGCCGGATCCACTGCAAAACCTTCTCCACTAACCACATGGCTAAGAAAATCCACTGACGATGGCCAAAACTTACACTTTGAGAACTTGGCATAGAGCTTGTTTCTCCCCGGGGTGTGCAAAACCATTCACATATGATTTGCTTGATCTTCTTCGGACTGAGAGTACACCAATATACCGTCAATAAAGATGATCACAAATTGGTCTAAGTACTCTCTAAACATTCTATGCATTATGTCCATGAATACCGATGGCGCATTTGTTAGCCCAAATGACATTACAGTGAACTCATAATGGTTGTTTCGTGTACCAAACGTTGTCTTGGGAATATCGTCTTCCCGTATACTCAACTGATAATAGCCAGAATTTAGATCCATCTTCGAGTGGACAGTTGATCCCACAAGCTGATCAAATAAGTCATCAATTAGTGTTATCAGATACATGTTCTTCTCCGCTAGCTTATTCAACTCTTGATAATCAATGCATAGACGTAAGATTCCGTCCTTTTTCCCAAAAAGAACTGGGGCACTCCAATGGGACATACCTGGACATATATAACATTGCTCTAGCAATTCTTGCAATTGAACTTTCAATTTTATCATCTCCTTTGGCGCAACACGGTACGGTGAGCGGGCCACAGGTTTCGCACCTGACACCAACTCTATAGTGAAGTCAATCTCCCGTTCGGGCGGTAACCCAGGGAGATCCTTAGCAAACATGTCTGCATACTCCAATACAATAGGAACGTTACTCAAACTGAACTTCTGCTCAACAACCTCTAACAACGTGAAGAAAAACTCTGCGCCCTTTCAAACAACTTTGACTACCTAGAGAGCAGACATCAATATTTTGCTCGATCCCCGCATAATAGCGAACCTAGTCTCTCGTTCGGAATAGTCATCAACCACCACAAGGATGTCGTTCGGTGTTCTGTCCCAGTGTAGACTTATCCGCACACATCATGCATCTGTTAGGTAACAAAACCTTTACTCTATCTGTCGACATAAGAGTAGTCACTCTGATCCGCGATACAAATTCCTCAGATAGAAATGAATGTGAAGCACCTGTATCAAACAATGCCCTCGCCGGATGGTCCCGAATAAGAACAAAGCATATTCTTATCAAGTTATACATAAGCAATTCACAAGTGATAAAGTATATAAAGTATGAAAACTATATACTAGTCATACCTGTAACGATATCAGCCTGTTTAATGGCCGCTTGTTGGCCAAGATTGTACACCCTTGGCTGAGCTGGAGCATATTGGGATGCAGTGGAATCCACCGCCTTTCCCTCTTCAGCATACGATGCTCCTGCCTTTTTGTCCTTCTTTAGAAGGCCACTGGTACAATCACGGGCAAAATGCCCTGGCTTACCACAAGTGTAACATGTGAGCGGGCCTCACCCTGATATTGCTCTAGAAGTACCAGCAGAGGGAGCCTGCCCAGAAGATTTGGACTTCTTATTTCATCTCTTACAGTAGTCAGACTTTCTAGGACACGACATTTTGAACTTAGGCTTTATCACAACAATATACCTCTTGTCATGGACCCTCTTCATGGCTTTCTCTAATGAATGAGCCGTATTTTCCAACACTTAGAAACATTGGTTCATTGGACCCGAAAGCAATAACCTCAGCTCATCTCTCAGTCCCTCATAGAACCTATTGGTCTTATGCTCTTTGTCTGTAAAAGTAGACCCCGCATAATGCCCCAACCTGGTAAACTCATGCATGTAGTCATCCACACTACCCTCGCCTTGAGTCAAATGCTGGAACTCATTTTCCATGACAATTCACTGCGAAGATGGCAGATGCTTTTCTAGGAACAGTCTCGAAAACTCCTCCATCGAGACCTCCGATAGTCGCCTTCCCGCGAAATGGTGTAACTCCAACTTATCCCACCAAAGCCAGGCCTCTCCTTCCAACAAGAAAGTGGACAAGGCGACCTTCTGTCCCTCCTCTGTCTCGATCGCCGTCAATATCCTATTGACGCGCGAAAGCCAGTCCTCTGTCTGCGTTAGGGATCCTACACCCGTAAATGTAGGCGGACTAAAAGCTCATGAAGTGCTTCAGCTGCCGTTCAGTCGCTCGCTTCTCAACCAAAGCCTCAGCAGGCACTTGCCTCACAGCTATAGCTCGGCGACACCAACCTGTACTGGCACCATTGCTGGTCGCACTTGCCCAATCGATTATGCATTCATCATTTCAAACACTACTTCAATAACTAAACGTACTATTTCTGTATAAGGAGGAGGTGGGGGCACATCAGCTGGTACCATACTCTCAATAGAATGCTAGGGTTCAGACTACCACACACCACTTTTAGTCACCTATATGTGTAAAATACACAATTTAGTGACTACGAAAAAGGCAAACAATAACTATTAGGAACACACAGGTTCCTCAAACAAGTGTATTTTCATTACTAAGTGGGCATTCTTGAGTTCATTTGTGTTATAACGGTAAGCACAAACACGTGCTCTCCACCCCTCAAAAGAATTCGATCACGTATTCGGAGAAGGAAAAACTAAGACAAGCTGATACCAAAATTGTAACACCTCCATCTATCACATGAAATATAACAGAGGGTCCGGATGGGGGCCCACGCCATATCCCACAGACAGTCGACGAATTTACATGTTAATATCAAACTACATGCATCCTAACTCAGATCATTCTAGAGGAAGCTTCAGGGTTTGCACTTTGAACTCAAGCAGTACAAATGTCCACTAATAAAAACCAAATAAGAATGTTACAAAAATACACCAAAGTTAAAATTGCCTTACAACGGTTTCCTTTTTACACTAGTGCTTTCATACATCAGCACACAGACTAGCCACACATGAAAACACTAAAAAGACTTCGCTTGGCATTCAAGGGCCGACATATTAATAAGGGCAGCAACCCAATATTTCCCGCTCGGCTCTCCAGCACCTACACAGGGACAATCCACCACAAGGACGACAAACAAGGCAACGGTCAGCTTTCAGCCGACTAATTTATAACGACCCTACCTCATTACTGGGGCAGTGGTATTCCTTCCCTACAGGATAGCATTAATAAAATAGATATATCACAAGGAGGTGCACTCAAACAGCAATCAATATATCACAAACAAATGTCTCAATGACCAAACGTTTCTTGCACTCAGGGCATATTCTCGGTGTACCAGACTTCTCCGGGTCCCACCACCATCCACAGTTCTGGACTTGATGGTTCACTTGAGCATTCTAGTCTTTCTGGCACGGGGCCTAAGACACTCATTATGCCAACGATGAAAGCCAGTTACTTTAGGAAATGTAGTCCGAATGACATAATGTAGGTACAGTTCAGCCACATCCCGTTGCTCAAATCACCATGACAATGCAGACGGTCCCAACCATTAAGGCGAACGACAAGATGCGGGTCAACCTCCCCTTTCCCGTTCGGATCTCTATGCTTTCTTTAGTTGGGCTCTTCAAGCTCTCAGCTTTGACTGTCGCCCACCAGGTCCCCAGGACTAGAGCCTGCAATCGATACACAATGGCACTCACGGCCATAGCTGGGCACCCAGGCTCACTGCTTACCTGCTAGCCCTTTAGTCTCCACAAGACAGGCCTTTCAAGTCATAAGCTATCTGGAAGCTATCGCCAGTGATAGTCACTATCGCCTGGCATTAGAGACAGAACTCTCTTCTATCTCCAAAATCAGCCACAACTGGAACATCCATCCAGCCAACACTATGCAGAATCCTGCAGTGCTAGAAAACTGGTCTTTCACAATAATCATAACACACCAAGAGCTATCGCCGGCGATACTCGCTATCGCTCGACGATACCCAACAGATATGCAAACTGTGGTTTTTTGTAAGTATTTTCTTGGAGCTCACCCCCAGTACTTCCTGCTACTCTCATTTCACAGGTACAACCCACAGATCCCGTAAACTACTTGTTTATACTCGAAGTCTTCTCCGGCACGCAAAATAAAACATCACCAATCTAGAACAACCCGTCTGGATGAGCTTCACACATCATGCATATTTCGTACTGCGATTTCCGAATTCTATATGTAAAACCACTCGAGGATATGACGTATCAACCCATCAGAATTCCCTTGATTCACCGCCTTTTGGTGGGGGATTCCATGCATATGCAAAAAGGAAGACTTCTCTTGTCAAATAAGGAACATAGTTACCCTCGTAGTTCATTTCGGAGCCATGAATGAGTTTTCTATTCGGATGGGAAGGATCACCTCACTTTCCTCTTCACGGATCTTGCCTCAGTTCTCAATTTCGACCACGGGAACTCCTCCACTAAGCTAGCAAAGCTCAGCCTCGGTCTTCTTCTTCCTTTCTCCCAAACACTTGATGAGAAGGATGAGAGAGTGAGAGAAATAAATTTTCTCTCCACCTTTTCTCTGTTTAAGCAGCCTCGGGAATAAACCCAGGCACACGATCCTCTCATCACAAGAAAGCAAATGTCACAATTTCAGTTGACAAGTCAAAATTAACGCTATCGCCTGGCGATATCCGCTATCGCCTGGGCGATATGGTCGGTAGCCGCTTTGACCCCAGTCAACCACCACTCATCGGCTGCCTTCTGCCATCCGACACGTGTCCAACCATACGTGGCAGTATCGCCCAGCGATACCCACTATCTCCACTCTGATAGCTCACTCAACACTTTGTCGAGTACGTTGAGAGCGTCGAGTGCGTTGAGGACATTGAGTGCGTTGAGAGCATCTATTGCTATCGCTATCGCCAACGATACTCATTATCGCTGCGTGATAATATTCGCCAAGCCTACTCAATGCTTTGTTAAAAGCATCAAGTGCGTCGAGTCCACTCAACGCTTCGTTGAAAGCGTCGAGTGTTATCGCCAGCAATACTCACTATCGCCTAGCGATAGCCACCAAAAGTTCTATTTTCTCATTTTTGGGGGGTGTTAGATGTTGAGCCCAACCCATATAGTGGAGCTTTTGCCAGAGAAGTGTGGTTTGGAGCAAGCTCGTCGGCGACACCAACAAAAATGGCTCACTGTCACAACACCCACTGCCAAGCCCATCTCCAGGTATGTTTCTCCTCCTCTCCCCTTGTGCTAGCCTCTGAGACCTATTAGGAGAGAAATGCGAATCAATTGAGCTCGATCCCATGTGAGAAAATGTGGATTTTTCGGATTTTTTGTGAACCCACAGGTTCGCCGGAAAATACTCCCTCTGGTGGCCAAGCCACCGCTAGATGATAGCCACCGCCTCAACGATGGTGGTGTTGGTAGTCAGCCGGGGAGGTGGTCAGATAGTCTGGAATTGGAGAAAGAAAATACTCTAGGACAGCTTGATCGTGGTTGTCGGCTCAAGGAGGAAGACGACTCCTGGGCCCTTGACCAAGCTTCAAGATCCGTGTTGATTAATAAATATACATTATATAGTTTTTATTCATTTTGTCTCATTATTTACAGTACTTAGAATATTTAGTTAAGGGTATTTAGAGGCATTTTCAGGGAAAATGATCAACATGAAAAGGTATCCCTAATGTTTACTTTAATTAAAAATTTAATTCATACCATTTGAAGTACTATAGCCCCTTGTAGGGCTGTTTTACTAAGGTGTGTTCTTAGGAAAGGGCAAACACTAAAATGAGTGTACATGTTAGATAACACATTGCAGGGGACTAAGATTTTTGTCATGCCATTATATACCATAGACGCACACCCTGTCCAAAAGTGGGAATTTTTGGACAATATTTTTCTATAGTTTTTGGGAAAAATGTGATGTTTCATATAATAATTAAATATGTGGTCAAATCAACTCCAACCGAACCAAATTTTGGGTGGCATACTATTTTAAGTATAATAGGTCACTTGTAAAATTTTTGAGACCATTTGGACCGCTGCATGTTGGTGGATTCCACATATATGACTTAGGGCATGTATGTAATTAAGAGTTCTTTAATACAAAAAGGTGTGTTTTGTGAATTTTGCACCAAGGCCATGGTGCATGTTGATAAAATTTAGGTCATGTATCTAACATGAGGAAAAGAGTCATCATTAGAAAAATTAGGATTTTTGGGGGTCAAAAATCATAGGGAATTAATTATGATTGTGAAAGTGAGGGTTAGATCTGGAATACTCTAGGGGTGGGGGTGGGGGTGGTGAATAGAGTATTTAGGGTTTTTATAAAATTTTCGTCTACATTAATCTTGTCCTAGTGCTGTAGGAATAAAATTAAAGCACAAACACAGTTATCCTAACTAGCACAACCACAACAAGAAGCAAAAGAAAAGAGCAACCAGACAACACAAGAAATTTATAGTGGTTCCCCAACCTAGGTACATCCACTCTTCTACCACCCTGGTTGGAATCCACTCAGATTTTTGATCAGGTGCCTGACAACAATGAGCTTTTGATCAGGTGCTCAAAAACAAAACCTCAAGTCTTTTGGTCAGGCAACTTGCAACCAGGAATAACTTTTGAAGGGAGTTAAGAACCCTTTTTACAGTGGGGGTGAGAGATTGATTTTGTCTTCTCTTTCTCAATGTACAACTGAGAAGACTTTGTGGATTTGATGTTAGCAAAGGGCTCCCCCTAAGATGTTGAATGGTTCAGGGAGATGGAGCTTTGCTTCAGGGTGATAGGCCTTCAGTCTTTCAGCTTTGACCAGACAAAGTACATGAACTTCTTGACAAATAGAGGATTTGTTGTCCTTTGAAGTGTCCTGGAGTATAGAAGAAAGAAGACTCTTGATTTTGATTTGATGTTCTTCTTCAGATTGCTGATATTCTTCTGGTCTAGATCTTGTATTTCTGTATCAGCTTTCTATCTCTTTTTATTTCAGAGTGTTGTCGAGAGAGAGAGCAACAAAAGATTCTTGATTCCTGATCCACACAAAACTAACTGTCTGTCTATGTGTATGTCTATCTCTGTTTCTTTTTGGAGAAGAAGATGGAAAATCCATTTTTGTATATTCTATATTATCTTCCTTTTGAAATTTGAAATTCTTCTGCATTTAATGCTGACGGTCTGAAGAATGTTTTGAATTGATTGAGTTACCCCAACTGTCCCATGGAAAAATGGCAAGCAATAATCCTGATGAAGACCATAATTAATGCTCCATCTAATGGTAATATTCAGAGAATATTTTAGCATTAATTGCTCAGGAATTATTACAGTAGGAAAGGGATAGAAGGATGGAAATAACCAAGTCTGGATTCGTCGAACAGAAAACAGAAATCGTCGAGCTGAGTCCATAGTTCGTCGAGCTGAGGAGTTGTGTTTGTCGACCAGATGGATTCTATTCGTCGAGCTGATTTCCAAAATTGTCAAGCTGAGAACAGATAACTGCATTCTCTAGAACTTTGCCTTTTCTGCATATCAAGTTCATCGAGCTGAGAATTTTACTTCGTTGGATGTGTCGACACAAGTCCTGTGTGTCGACATAATTTCTTCTTATCTCGACATAGTTGTTGTTTTGATAAAAATCTAGAGTGTGTCGACATAAGTCCTGTGTGTTGACACAATTGCTGTCGATAGATGTTCTGTGTGTCGACACAAGTCCTGTGTGTCGACATAATCTTGCTTCTGGTGTCGACACAGTTAATGTCGACAGATGTTCTGTGTGTCGACATAAGTCCCGTGTGTCGACACAATCTGGCTTCTGGTGTCGACACAGTTGATGTCGACAGATATTCTGTGTGTCGACACAAGTCCCGTATGTCGACACAATCTGGCTTCTGGTGTCGACACAGCCTTTCCCAAGTATTGACAAAATTGCTTGAGTCTCTGGCAGTCTATTGAAGGATAGTCCATGTGATGTTGATTCTAAGGACTTGGCCTAGACTCTAGGACACAACCATGACCCTGACTATACATGATGGGTCATATGATCCTAACTTAGTGAACCTAGCCCAAATCAAACTAGGGATCCAACAATCTCCCCCTATTTGGGTAAGGTCACTAATTACAGACACATAATAAAATCAAAAAATTTACAAAGCATGAAAACATATATCTGGCAGGAAAAATAAACACATGCAGTAGATATATATATATATACAAAGTAAGCTTTGCATCAAGAAATTAATAAGTAGTTTCAAAACAACACAAACTTATCAGTTCAGGTTTCACTTTCTCTTCTTCTTCTCCTTGTGCTTATCCTCTTTAGATCAAATCAAACCAGGCTTAGTAAATATAATTTCCCTGTTGGGATCAGCAGCTTGCACCTTTTTCATTATCATATCAATAGCCCCTATGATATTTAGAGATGTAGCCCTTGGGACCACTACTTCTGGATGCAATTTCATGTAGTCATCAATATTAAAGAATTTATTAGCCTTTTCAAACCTGTTGAGCTCTTCCTTTCTGTATTTTGACATAGTAGTATACTCTGATGGATCCTTTCCTTCAGCTCTGGCTTTGTTGATCATAGAAAGGCCAACCACTTCTTGGAACCTGGCCATCCTAGCTGTTGTTGTTGTTTCAGGATCTTCATATGGTACAAGTGGGGAAACAGGTCTGTTGGAGCTTTCAACTTTATGATGTTCTGGGATTTATTCCTGTAGTTGTTGTTGATGTTGCTACTGTTGAGGTTGGTGTTGTTTGCCTGAAGAGTAGTATCTATGCTGGCTGCTTCCTGGGGATGAAGACCTACCCTGATGCCTTTTATAAGTTTGAAACTGAATAGTCCTTTGAGATGTTGTGTCTGAAACACCATCAGCTGGAGGAGGAGGTGGAGGAGGATCCTTCCTGAATCTTTGTGTAAGAGAAGGTGAATACCTTCTGCTTCTCTTTCTTTATTTCTGTTCATTTTTAGATTGCCACATCCAAGCAGGCATACCCTTATAAGGAGTGATTTTATAAATGATATAATAAGGGGTGTCATTTGCTGGATTGAGCTTTGGAACAGGAGGTGGAGGTGCTTTCCTCTTTTTAGAAATTTTCTTTTTCTTAGGTTCCTCATCTGAGTCTTCATCTTCATCATCATCATCAGAATCCTGAGGATTGTCATACAGTGAATCCAGTGCTTTGAGAGCCTCTGTAGAAATCAAAGTTTTATCTGCCTGAGAGGGAGTTGGAAGAGGAGCTGCAACTGGAGCTGGAGTAGAAATGGTTTCTGGAGGGGATGAAACACTGACTGAATCAGCCTTAGGTGGAGATGGAATGACTGTAGTCTTTAGAGTGGCAAAAATGTCTTTGAGTTGCTTGACAACTATAGGACTTATTGGCGAGGAATATGGAATAATAGCCAAAGATGGCTTAGTACTGTCAGCTGGAGGAAAGCTCAAGTAAGCTGTATCAAAAATTCTTAACAAGCTTGACAAATCAACTGTGGGATTAATGATATAATCACCACCAGTACTAATTTCTTCTATTACTGACTCATCTATGTCCATGTCAGTTTTAATAAAATGAATTAAATCAAACAAATCTTCATCATCTGCTACTGTTGCTACTATTTTTGCTGGAACTGATGCTACTGCTGGAACTGCTGCAGCTTATTCATCAAGTATCTCCCCTTGCTCGGTTTCAGTGCAAACTGGAGCCAGACCCCTAACTGACGAGGGGGAAGCAGAGAGGGCAGAGATTTGGGTAGCAAGAGATGATATAGAAGTAGCAAGAGGTGAAATGACCTCTGCTATGATGGTTTTTAGGAGGGGAGTAATGGGGGTAATGAGAGAGGAGATGGTAGAGGGGTCCAATGGTGGAGTTGCAAATGGTGTGTCAGAAGGTGTTTGAGGGGAAACAAATGGAGGGATGGTAGTAGTTGGTGGGGTTGGAGGAGTAGCATCTTGCATTTGGTCATCTTGTGGGGAAGGAGAAATGAGGGTGATAGCAAGTTTAAGGATGGTATGGTGGACAAATATGGTGGAAGAGGAGATGAAGGAGGTATTGGAAGTGGTGATGGAGATGGTGTAGCATGGGGAGATTGAGTTGGTGTTCCATGTGGAGATTGAGGTGGGGTAGGAAGATGAGTATGAGGTGGAGATGTAAGGATGGGGGATGATGGAGGTGTGGGAGTTTGAATGATTGTGTGGGATGTGGAGGGAAGTTGTGTTTGAATTGCTGGAAGGGATAGGGGTGAAGGAGTGATCTCTTCAGATGGGTGGGGAGTGGCTGTATCAGCCCTTGTACTTTCAAAAGCTTTTGGGGAAGAGGGAGACTTGGAGGGCTTTGTGATGGTCCTCTCCCCTTGCCAAAGAGAGCACAAGTTATCCTCTTACTGGCATTTATGAATATGGTCTGGGAGACTAGTGATTTAGCAGCCTTCTCTTTCAAGAAAATCCCCAGGATCCTTCCAAAACTAACTTCCTTTTATTATTCTTTTTCTTAATAAGATCAAAAATGATCTATGCCCAGTTCACCTGTTTCTTGTTCACCACTGCACACATAAACAAAAATTGATGCCGGGTTATATAGTTATGTGCAGTGTGCTTGCCCAGCAAGACTTTCCCAACTATGTCTACTATAAACTTAAATTCTGCAGAGAGATGTTTCTTCAGTAATTTATTAGGGTTTTCTCCAGAGTAACCCATTAGACTTAGCATCTCATCATACGCTACATTATCAATCTCTAATACATCTTCTCCATTACTTAATCCAAAGATTTCAGTTAAAATGGCGGGAGAGAGAGAAACGACATTACCCGCTATTGTTCCAGTTAGTGTGTTGTCATCTATTGGAGAGGAAGTATATTCCCATTCCCTGATTTCTGATCCACATATTTTGATCCTTGTGGATAGCAGAGTTTTCAATTTCTGGTCGTCAAGAAGTTGCAGGATTTCCAGAAAGACATGGTCGGAATGTTGGAATGAATCGAAATCCACATCAAATCCGGTATCAAACTTCATTATTGCAAGGGTTCCCGTTGGAATCGCCATTTGAGTACCTGCAAGAGAAAAACGACGATCAAGTGCAAAGGAATATAAAGCGCGGGACGGAGGTCGAAGAAAACCTAGATGTAGGGTTTTCTAGAATATGAATCGACAAACACCGTTCCACGAAAATTAAAAGATTCTTCGTGCTGAGGTCGACGAAATAATATAGAGTTAAACAATTCGTCGAGCTCAGTCTGAAGATTTGAAGACATTTCATTGAGCTCCATTCGACGAAAGTTTTCTGAATCAGATTTGTCGATCTCCGGTCAACGAAAATTGGTTCACTCACAGAGAGTTCGTCGATCTACGTTCGACGAATGTCTTAAGAACTTTTCCCAGATCGTCGAACTCCGTTCGACGAACTGTGAAAAATTCATCTAGTGCAGACAAAAACTAAATTAAGTCTTCTCCATTGATCATTCCAAGCTGATTTATAAAGAATAAGTGATTTCTCTCATCCAGAGGTTTGGTGAATATATCAGCTCTTTGTAAATCAGTGTAGATATAAACAAGATTAACTTTGTTTTTGTCTACACACTCTCTAATGAAATGATGCATAATATCTATATGCTTGGTCCTACTATGATGAAATGGATTTTGTGCTATGGCTATAACACTTGTGCTATCACAAAATAGAGTTGAATTATTTAAGTTGAGACCATAATCCAGCAATTGATTCTGAATCCACAACATCTGTGAACAGCAACTGCCAGCTGCTATGTATTCTGCTTCAGCAGTTGAAGTGGACACATATGATTGTTTCTTACAGAACCAAGACACTAATCTCATCCCAAGGAACTGGCAAGTTTCTGAGGTGCTTTTTCTGTCCACCCTGCATCCTGCAAAGTCAGCATCAGAATATCCAGTTAAATCAAATTTTGACTCAGTAGGATACCATAGGCCTAGACTTGGACAACTCTTTATATATCTCAAAATTCTTTTTAAGAAAATTAGATGAGATTCTTTAGGGTTCACCTGTAATCTAGCACAAAGGCATCTAGCAAACATGATATCAGGTCTGCTTGCTGTAAGGTATAGTAGGTACCCAATAATGCCCCTATATAGTTTCTGATCCAAAGGTTTCCCATGGGCATCAAAGTCTATTACATCATTTGTAGCCATGCGTGTTTTCTTTGCTGGGCATCAGCCATCCCAAACTTATTTTTAAGCTCTTTAGCATATTTAGCTTGGGAGATGAAGATGCCATCAGGGAGCTGCTTCACTTGGAGACCAAGGAAGTAGGAGAGCTCACCCATGATACTCATTTCAAATTTTGAATGCATGAGTTCAGAGAACCTCCTGCATAATTTGGAATTAGTAGACCCAAATATGATGTCATCCACATATATTTGTACTAACAAGGTTTGATTCTTATGATGTCTAGTGAAAAGTATTTTATCTACTATGCTTCTGATGAATTTTTGCTCTACCAAAAACCTAGCTAGGGTCTCATAACAAGCTCTTGGAGCTTGCTTTAGACCATAAAGAGCTTTATGTAATTTAAAAACATGATAAGGATGAGTTGGAGAGACAAAACCTGGAGGTTGTTCAACATAAACCTCTTCTTTCAGTACTCCATTCAAAAATGCACACTTTACATCCATCTGATACACCTTGAATTTCTTGAAGGCAGCATAGGCCAGAAAGATTCTGATGGCCTCTAACCCTGCAACTGGTGCAAAGGTCTGATCATAATCTATCCCTTCTTCTTGTCTGTATCTTTAAGCAACAAGCCTAGCCTTGTTCCTCATAATTGTACCTTGGGCATCCAGTTTATTTCTGTATTCCTATTTGGTTCCAATGAATGGGTAGTCTTGGGGTCTTGGAACTAAATCCCAAACTCTACATCTCTCAAATTGATTTAGTTCCTCTTACATAGCAATGATCTAGTGGGGATCCTGCTCAGCATCATGTATAGATTGAGGTTCAACCTGAGAGAGAAAACAAACATGCATCAAATCTTGGTTGAGTTGATGCCTTGTCTGTACACCATCTGATATGTCTCCAATCACTTGAGATCTAAGGTGATCCCTTAGTGTGACAAGATCATTTGGTGGAGTTGGTTCAGCAACAACATTTTGAATTAATTCCTCTTGTGGAATTATATTTGTTGTTGGATGAGGTTCAGTCACTTCAGTCCCTTCTTCTTCACTTTCTTCTTCATCTTGTGGAGAAGGATGTGTTGGAGCCTCTTGGGTGAGGCTTAGTCCATCCAAGTTCTCACACAAGTGAGGTACCTGCAAAGGATTACTGGTAGAAACTTCTTTCTCCTTGCAAGCCATGTTAGCCTCATCAAATGTTAAAAGTATAGACTCTTCAATTTTCAAGGAGGATTTATTAAATACCCTATAAGCTTTGCTTACTTGGGAATATCCTAGAAAATTTTCCTCTTCAGCCTTAGCTTCAAACTTTCTAATGTATTTCTTGTTGTTATTATGTATATAGCATATACAACCAAATACTTTAAAATAGTTGATTTTAGGTTTCTTCCCTTTAAGTAATTCATAGGGAGTCCTATTCTTCAGTTTATGTATCAAGCTCCTGTTCAGGACATAGTTTGCTATGCTTACAGCCTCTATCCAAAAGGTTAGTGGCATGTAAGCATCTGCAAGTAATGTACCTGCAGCTTCAATTAGGGTCCTATTTTTCCTTTCAGCTACCCCATTTTGTTGGGGAGTTCTAGGAGCTGAGAAACAGTGCCTGATACCTTCCTTCTCACAGAACTCATGCATAAGAAGAGACTCAAACTCTGTACCATGATCACTTCTGATCAATGCAACATGAGTAGAGTACTCAATCTGTATGGTCCTGAGAAAATCTGTAAGAACTTTAAAGGTATTTGACTTAGATCTCAGAAATGACACCCAAGTGAACCTTGAGAAGTCATCTACAATAACTAAAGTGTAGGATTTCCCTCGTAGGCTTTGCACAGCAATGGGTCCAAAGAGATCCATGTGTAGCAAATACAAAATCCTAGGTGAATCACTTTTATTTACTGATTTAAAGCTAGTTTTAGTTTGCTTGCCTAGTTGACAAGCCCTGCAAAGGCCTTCCTTCTTGTAGGGACCAGAAGGTAAGCCTCTTACAAGACTGTCTTTAGATAACCTAGCAATGTTTTTCATGTTAACATGACCTAGCTTTTGTGCCATAATTCATTCTGAGTACTAGCTATGTTGAGTAGGCAGATATCTGAATTGGCAGAATAGAAATTAACTAAGTAGATGTTGCCTTGTCTATTTCCAATTAAAATAATTTGTTTTTCTTTATTAGAAATAATGCGGGAGGTTGAGTTAAAGTATACATGATAACCTTCATCACATAATTGACTTACGTAGATGAGGTTATGTTTGAGTCCTCTGATATATGTCACTTTCTTGAAGGTGACAGCTCCAATTTTCACTTCTCCATATCCTTCTGACTGGCCACACTTTGAATCACCAAAGATTACCTTTAGCCCCAGCTTGGACTTATAGTTGATTATATTGTCCTTGCTGCCAGTCATGTGTTTGGAGCATCCACTGTCCAGGTACCAGGTTTGATTAATTAATGGACAATCCTTTTCCTGCAGTAAAAACAGTTAGTTGTTCTTGAATCAGGTTACCTTGGGTCCTTTATATTGTTGGTAAGAAAAGCTAGATATTACAGAAAACTCTGGTTGAGATTTGTATCCTAGTGGGTGATATCTTCTAGGTGGAATTATCCAGTCAGCTAATGGATTAAATGGTTTCTTAGATTGATTAGAGTTGCTGTTGTAGTTATAATTTTTGTTAAGTCTTTCTGGGTTCGACGAAATATTGTGAGTTCGTCGACCAAAGTTCGACGAATTGGGATGAGATCATCGATCTCTGCCTAGAGAATGAACATAGTCATTTTCTGTGCCCCACGTTCGTCGATCTCTGCTCGACGAACCATACAAAGTTCGTCGATCACAGTTATACGAATAATTATAGTTAAAGTTTGCGTTCACAGTTCGTCGATTAGAGTTCGACGAACTGTTCATGTTTTGTCGATCTGAGTTCGACGAAATCTGCTGAACTTTATTTTTACCTTAGGTTTTCTGATTTTTGTTATTTTGACCTGTTGATTTGGGAATTCCTTCTATGGTTTGTTTATAGTTTATTATTTCTTTTCCTTTAGCAGAAACAAACTTGATAGAAGTTGACAAAATATTTTTCTTGAGAATTGGGGGCAAACTTGATGAAGCACCCAAGCCTAGCTTGCTATTCAGTCTGGCATTTACAGTGCTTGTGATGTCCATCAGCTTGAAGCTTCTCCCACTGAGAGATTCCTAAAGTTGTTTAGCCTCACATAGTTCAGTTTTTAAAGAGTTAATCTATTCATTTGCTAGATTTAATTCTTCCTTTAACTTAGTGTTTTCATATGTCAGTATCTCTTGACTAACTAGTTTTTCCCTAAGTGTTTTAATTTCTTTTTCTGAATTTATTAGATCTATACACATGATTTTAAATTCAGATTTGAATTATTCATAATTATAGTCAAATAAAGAAAATACCTGGTCAGCTTCAGATTCTAAAGCTTCTTCATTATCAGACCCTTCTTCATCTGATTGGCTCCTAGAAGCATCAATGGCCATAAGGCAAACTTCCTTGGCCCTTTCTTCTTCTTATTCTTCACTGGAGCTGGAATATGTTGATTCATCTTCAGTTTCACTCCAGGATTCAGCTACAAATCCTTTCTCCTTCTTCTTGTATCTGCTCGAGAAAGGTCTTGAGCTGTGTTGTCTTCTGGTAGCCTTCTCTCTTCTCTTATAATTCTTTTGATTTTCTGGACACTCTGAGATGAAGTGTCCAGATTTCCTGCAACCAAAGCAAACCCCTTCTTTAGTGGGGGTTTTATCATACCTGTGCTTGTCATCCATCCTGGATGACTTTCTTCTGAAGTCTTTCCTTGCCAGCTTGTAAAATCTTTTGGCAAGTAGACCCATCGGCTCTTCATTTATTGTTGGTGCTTCTGTCTCCTCAGCAGCCTTGAATGCAATACTGTAATCCTTCCTTGCTGGTGGAGGTGTTCTTTGCTCAGCTATTTCTCTAGATTTGATGAGCTGTTCATATGACTTCAGCTTTCCTAAAAGAGATTTAGTGGAAATCTCATTCAGGCTCCTGGCCTCCTTGATGGGCCAGATCCTTGAATCCCATGTGCTTGGGAAGCACATAAGGATTTTATCATTCACCTCTGTGAGGGTGATGTCTTTGTCCAAGGTTTTCAGCTCATTGATGATTGAGCTCAACCTATTGTACATCTCTGCAACTGATTCAGCTTCTTCTTTCTTGAAGTTCTCATATTGTGATATGAGATTGGATCTTCTATCTTTTCTTTCATCAGCAGACCCAGCCACCATTTGATTGAGGGAATCCCAGATGGCTTTGGCTGATGTGCATTCAGCCACTTTTTGGAAAATGACATCTGACATTGTTTGGGAGAGAATATTCATGGCCTTGGCATCAACAAATTTTGCCTTCTTCTGGGCATCAGTCCACTCAGGTGGTGGAACTGTATTGTTTCTGGATGTTGTTGTAGAGGTGGAGGCAGATGGTTGAGGAGGACCTGTCACAATGGAATTAAAAATATCCTCATCAATAGAATTTATATATAACTTGATTCTTGCCTTCTAGATGACAAACCTATTTAGGTTGCAAACTGGAGGTCTGGTGCTTGCATAGTCTTTGTTCTGTGTCATGCTGTGTGTGAATATCTAAAAAAAATGAAAATGCAGATCTAACTCAGGATCTTTGGTTCAAGGGTTAGCTTGTACAACCAAGGGAATCCCGCTCTGATACCAATTGAAAGTGAGGGGTTAGATCTGGAATACTCTAGAGGGGGGGGGGGGGGGGGGGTGAATCGAGTATTTAGGGTTTTTATAAATATTTCTTCTACTTTAATCTAGTCCTAGTGCTGTAAGAATAAAATTAAAGCACAACACAGTTATCCTAACTAGCATAGCCACAACAAGAAGTAAAAGAAAAGAGCAACTAGACAACTTAAGAAATTTATAGTGGTTCCCCAACCTGGGTACATCCACTCTTCTACCACCCTCGTAGAAATCCACTCAGATTTTTAATCAGCTGCCTGACACCAATGAGCTTTTGATCAGGTGCTCAAAAACCAAACCTCAAGTCTTTTGGTCAGGCGACTTGCAACCAGGAATAACTTTTGAAGGGAGTTAAGAACCCTTTTTACAGTGGGGGTGAGAGATTGATTTTGTCTTCTCTTTCTCAATGTACAACTGAGAAGACTTTGTGGATTTGATGTTAGCAAAGGGCTCCCCCTGAGATGTTGAATGGTTTAGGAAGATGGAGCTTTGCTTCAGGGTGATATGCCTTCAGTCTTTCAACTTTGACCAGACAAAGTATAGGAACTTCTTGACAGATAGAGGATTTATTGTCCTTTGAAGTGTCCTGGAGTATAGAAGAAAGAAGACTCTTGATTTTGATTTGATGTTCTTCTTCTTCAGATTGCTGATATTCTTCTGGTCTAGATCTTCTATTTCTGTATCAGCTTTCTATCTCTTTTTGTTTCAGAGTGTTGTCGAGAGAGAGAGAGTAGCAGAAGATTCTTGATTCTTGATTCACACAAAACTAACTGTTTGTCTGTGTGTGTGTCTATCTCTGTTTCTTTTTGGAGAAGAAGATGGAAAATCCCTTTTTGTATATTCTAAATCATCTTCCTTTTGAAATTTGAAATTCTTCTGCATTTAATGCTGAAGGCCTGGAGAATATTTTGCATTGATTGAGTTTCGCCAACTGTCCCATGGAAAAATGGCAAGCAATAATCCCGATGAAGACCATAATTAATGCTCCGTCTAACGGTAATATTCAGAGAATATTTTAGCATTAATACTCAGGAATTATTACAGTAGGAAAGAGACAAAAGGATGGAAATAACCAAGTCTGGATTCGTTGAATAGAAAACAGAAATTGTCGAGCTGAGTCCACAGTTCGTCGAGCTGAGGAGTTGTGTTCGTCGACCAGATGGCTTCTGTTCGTCGAGCTGAGTTCCAAAATTGTCGAGCTGAGAATAAATAACTGCATTCTCTAGAACCTTGCCTTTTCTGCATATCAAGTTCGTCGAGCTGAGAATTTGACTTTGTCAGGATGCGTCGACACAAGTCCTGTGTGTCGACACAATTGCTTCTTGTCTCAACATAGTTGTTGTTTTGACAGAAATCTGGAGTGTGTCGACATAAGTCCTGTGTGTCGACACAATTGCTGTCGATAGATGTTCTGTGTATCGACACAAGTCATGTGTGTCGACACAATCTTGCTTCTGTTATCGACACAGTTGATGGCGACAGATGTTCTGCGTGTCGACACAAGTCCTGTATGTCGACACAATCAGGCTTCTGGTGTCGATACAGTTGACGTCGACAGATGTTCTGTGTGTCGACACAAGTCCTGTGTGTCGACACAATCTGGCTTCTGGTGTCAACACAGTTGATGTCGACTGATGTTCTGTGTGTCGACACAAGTCCTGTGTGTCGACACAATCTGGCTTCTGGTATCGACACAGCCTTTCCCAAGTGTCGACACAATTGCTTGAGTCTCTGGCAGTCTGTTGAAGGCTGGTCCATGTGATGTTGATTCTAAGGACTTGGCCTAGACTCTAGGACACAACCATGACCCTGACTATACATGATGGGTCATATGATCCTAACTTAGTGAACCTAGTCCAAATCAAACTAGAGATCCAACAAATTGTTTTTGTAACAAAGTGTATTAGTAAAATAAATGTGACTTAATAATTTAGTTAAAATCCAATGTTCTGTCACATGGTTGCAGTTTATGTTTTAGGAATTTATGGCCCGCGAACAGACTCTTATTGTGGTTGGTTCGATGAGTCGATCGTCGCGGGCTTGCTAAGGTAGGTAAGTGCACATATCGCAAGTAGTACTCGATATTCAGGAGAATACCGAGGTCGTATTGTTCTCGGGATCGGGTTGATTATTCTTACTCCTCCAAGAGGACTATTATTTTACTGAAAGTAAGGCAGAGATTTTACTTAACTAAAGAAAAGAGAAGTGCGAAAACGATTTATAAAAATTCGATGAAGGGTTAACGCTCGGCATCGAATCGGATTAAGATTAAAATAACTTTTAATAATTATTGAACATAAATTTCAAATTAATAAAAGGCAACTTGGCCGTGGAGGTTCCACAGATATGAGCTCACCTAGCTATAGGGATATCGCTCACCTGAACGCTAAGGCTCTTCGACCGAACGTTAGTCCGACGAAGGATTCCTCTTAACGCCGCTTTACGCTAAGAACCCCGCTATTGGGTGGGGAACCCAATCCGGAAGAATTACGCTTGCCCTCTCTCGAGGGTATGCACGCAACTCTCTTTACCCAGGGGTGATCTATCCGTACGCACGACCTCTCGGCTAGCTAGTGTATGGATAACGGAAATAGGGCCCACACATCGATTTGTGGTCCTACGCGTCGTTAACCCGGGGTAAACCATAAGTCCTAAAATTAAAGTGAAAATAAGAACTTTAATTATTTCAAATCTTTTTTAATGTCCCAATGCTCTTCGATGCCAAGGCTAATAACGATTAGCCACACAACAGTATGGGGATGGCTTTATAATTTGATGAGGCGCGAGTTCGTAATTAAATGCTAAATAATTATAAGAAGAAGACATGAAAATAACAAACGTTTAGAAAACAGAAAAGTTAGCTAAAAAGAGAACTCACACACACTTCAAATTATAAATAAACAAAAAAAAACTAAGTTACAAAAAAGGAAAAATTACAAGTCCTTCTCAAATGAGTAGGCGGGAAATAAGGGTGCGCCATTTAACTCTTAACGAGTAGGCGGAAAAGAAGAAAAAGAAAATTACATGTCCTACTCAAACGAGTAGGCGGGAAATAAAAGCACTCCATTTAACTCTTAACGAGTGGGCAGAAATAAATGCGCACACACAACACACTCTACATAATTTGAAGAAAGCATTAAAAGAAGACATGAAAATTTATCTCCTACACACACACACTCTACATGATTTGAAGAAAGCAATAAAAGGAAGCATGAAAAATTAAGCTCATACACTCACGCACACTTCATGAAATCTTAAAGAACCAAATGAAAAACTAACTTATACACTCACACACACAAATTGAAAACAAAATGAAAGTTACCTAAAAATTAAAACAACTACTTTTTTATACTTGGATTTTAACTTAAACTCATAAAAAGAACAAATTAAAAAGAAAGAGAACAAAATTTTTTCAAAACAAGTCAAAAACTAAAGCCTTTCAAAAATTAAAATAACAACTTTTTCATTCTTAGGTTTTCATAAAAATGATTAAAAAGTAAAAAGAAATTGAAAAGAACAAAAAAGGTTTTACAATCCTAAAACAAAGCTAAGTAAAAAAAACAAAATCACTTTTAAAATCTCTTTTGCAAATACATAAAAATGAAATTTAAAAAAAACACTAAGGAAGAACATGTAGAAGAAGAGATAAACATATCATACCATGTTTGGAAATGAAATCTATAACAAACTCTATCATTGAGACAAGTAAAAAACATAGAAAATGAACAAGTTACACTCACACACACACACACACACACACTTTTGATAAAGAGAAAAACAAAGAGATATAAAGCGATAAAAGGAGGAAAAGATAAGCCACCCATATGAATTTTTCATGCCACGTAGAGAGAGAAAATCTAACAATTTTATTAACATAATCAAACTATTACAAAGCTAAAAGCTAAAGCAAAAACAAACATGAAAGGCAAGGGGGAGAAATCTCCTTACATAGCACTTGAATCCACGGATGCAACCCACAAAACACACTAAAGTTGGCTCAAAAAAGTGAACCCTTGGTCCTTACAGAAATGGGCAATTTATAGGAAAAAATCCAAGTACACGCCCTCCGACACAGGCGTGTCGGGGGGGGGGGGGCGTGTCAGCATTGTGCGCGATGTGATCCGGCGATTTGACGGCATAGTTGACTTCTGGCTGGACATGTGTCGGTCACGCGGCGGTCATGCCCCAGGTCACGGGCGTGACTCTGGGCGTGTTGGGGAGGTAGAACTGGGCGCGGGTTGCATAAAAAGTCGCCGACAGCATCTTGTCGGCCAGGTGGAGGAGTACACATGTCGGTCACGCCCGTGTCTCTGTTTATAAAGGGCGTGTCGGGTTGCTCGACGATCGTTGAGAGCGGAATGTCGAGCTGGAGTGTCACAACCACGGTCACGGGGCGTGTCAAATGACACGGGAGTGACCCCGGGCGTGACTAACTTTTCTCTTCAAAAATAACGGTTTTCCACGGGTTTGACATGTCACGCCTTGGTCACGGGCATGACTCAATGTACACGGGCGTGACATGTCAAAATTTTGTCTTTTTCCTGAAAATTTCAGAAATCAAAATTATGGTTATGTTAGTTAAATATTTACAAAAAAGAGCAATTTATTAAACGAAACTAACTAGAAAAACAAAACTAAACTAAAATATCATAATAAAAACATAGAAAAAATATGTATAATTACAACTTATCAAATACCCCCATACTTAAGATTTTGCTATTCCAGAGCAAAAGTTTGAGGTGAACTTATAAGGAATAGAAAAAATTCTACGTTTAGCTACCACTTAATTAATTATAAGAGAGATCGAAATAAATATACGGGGTGTAAGAGTTAAGTCCTAAAATTATGTAGATGATTTAAATAGCGCAAAAGTTTTGGCCAAAAGACTTCTTGATGTAATCAAATAGAAAGCAAAAATTGTACTGGTTAGATAAACAAAAATAGTTTGGAATTATATGAACTTTAGCTTATAGGAGTTTACTGGAAATAATGCAATTTATAAATTATGCTCTCAAAAAGATTTTTGAATTAATTCTAGAATCGTGAAATTGGCTAAGGGGATTGACGTTGGTTTATGAAGAGGGTTTTGATATTGAGGTGAGGTGATTTTTTCTCGAACTTCCATTTTTTTTCTTTTGGAATATTAGGAAAATGAAATCTTATTTTCCTAATATAATTTTTTATCTTCATATTAAAATTGACCAAATGTATATGTGTGGGAGTAATGAATTTTATCCTCTTACTCCGTAACATACAATCTTTTTAAATTATTGTGTGCCTATGTTTGCGGAACGAAATCTTATTCTCATTGACATATGATCTTTTAGGGATAAAATTTTTATCATGCCAAGTAGGTCATGATAAATAAGGGAAGAAAAGAAAACTTGATGTTTAATTAAAATAAATTTTTGAGAGCAACCTTAGTAAATTATACGTTCCAATTTTTCAGAAAGCTAAAAGTAAACATAAATGAATTCTATAGTCGTTATTTTCTAACATAATACACGTGCTCCTATCAATGAAAAATTAGAAGTAGTGCCTAAAATGAGTTCACTATTTTTAACAAAGCATAATGAATTCTTTAAAACTTAACCCCGGCTATTTAAAATTTTTAATCGATAATTAACAAACAAATAGCAAACAATGAATTAATAAAATTCACATATAAATAAACTCAAAACAGAATTTTTGGATAACAAGAAAATTAAGGATGGTATACTTGATTTATTTGTTTCAAAATAATTTTTTTGATTTTTATAGTTTTTATCATCATTTTTTGTGTTTTTCATTTATTATCTTTTTTTTGAATTTTTGATTTATTTTACTCAATTTTTTTGAATTTTTGAACTATTTTCTTTTAATTAATTTTTTGGTTTTTATGCTTATGTCTTTAATATATACATATACATACTAAAGATGCATACTTTTTTTTTTTAAGATTTTTAAGTTTTGAAATTTTTTTGTATTATTTTTTTTAAAGAAAATTTTTATTCTATTTACAAAGATTGGGAGAAAAAGAAAAGTTATTTACAAACAAAAGGAAGGGGGAGAGAGAGAGATGAGTATTTAAAAAAAGAATATTTACAAAAAATATTCACAAAAATATTTACAAAAATATTTACAAAATGAAACTAAATATTTTTGGAATTTTTGTTTTATAATTTTTTTGGGATTTTTGTTTTTTTTTAATTTTTGGAATTTTTGTTTTCAAGGATATTTACAAAAATGAAACTAATTTTTTTGGAATTATTGTTTTACAATTTTTTTGAATTTTTGTAATAAAAAGAAAGGAAAAGAAAAAAATTTGGATTTTTCATTTTAAAGTTTTTTTTGTTTGTTTTTTTTTATTTTGAAATGCAGAAAAAGTAGAAGTGCAGAAAGTAAAGCACGAAAATACCCCCATACTTAAGTCCAATATTGTCCACAATATTGTAACGTAAGTATGCGGAACAAACATGAAATGCAATAAGTACAAAAAAAATAAAGAGGGGGGGGGGGTAGAAGCTTCCCTGAAACGCGTTTGGGGAGGCCGATCAGAAACCCTGCGTTTATCAAATAAAGCAACAAACATAATAAGGAGAGAGCGAAAAAGATAAGCGAGAGATGCCTCCCAAGAGCGCTTTGTTTATAGTCGTGTAGCTTGACTATTTTGGCGAGTTTATAATGTGGAGGAAAGTTATGGTTTTGTTAAAACCGATCACTTGATCACCCACTATATAAAACTTTAACCGATGACCGTTTACTTTAAACGAATCTTTTTCCGGGTGGGAGACGAGTACGGTCCCATATGGAAAAACTTCTTCAACTAGGAAGGGACCGGACCATCTAGATTTTAGTTTACCCGGAAAAAGCCTAAGACGTGAATTGTAAAGAAGGACAAGATCGCCCGGAGAAAATAATTTTGGGGACTTGATTTTTCGATCGTGATATAACTTAGAACGCTCCTTATAGAACTTATTGCTCTCGTAAGCATTTGCACGCCATTCATCGAGCTCGTTTAGTTACAGTTTCCTATTCTGAGCAGCTAAGTTGGCGTCGAGGTTTAAGAGTTTTAAAGCCCAAAGAGCGCGATGCTCTAGTTCTACGGGTAAATGACACGCTTTGCCATAGACTAACCGGAACGACGTACAACCAATTGTGGTTTTGTATGCCGTCCGATACGCCCACAACACATCGTCGAGTTTAACGGACCAATCTTTCCTATTTAGTGAAACGGGTTTCTCTAATATTCGCTTAATCTCTCGATTAAATACCTCTACTTGGCCACTAGTTTGCGGGTGGTAGGGGGTGGCGAGTTTGTGCGTGACTCCTTATTTAGCTAACGTCTTAGCCATAAGAGCGTTACAGAAATGTGTTCCCCTATCACTAACAATTGTGCGAGGCGTGCCAAAGCGAGAAAATAGTTTTTTAAGAAATGTAACGACGACTCGCGCGTCGTTGGTGGGGAGAGCTTGCGTTTCCGCCCACCTCGATATGTAGTCGACCGCCACTAAAATATACATATTTTTGAAAGAGGGAGGTAGGGGGCCAACAGAATCTATGCCCCATAAATCGAAGACTTCGCATTCTAAAAACATGTTTTGGGGTATCTCATCGCGACGAGAGATGTTACCCGACCGCTGACAGCTATCGCATGCACATACAAAAGTGTGCGCGTCTTTGAAGAGAGTGGGCCAAAAGTAGCCCGCCTCTAGCGCCTTCCGAGCGGTCCGGTTGGCTTGATAATGCCCATCAGCTGGACCCTCGTGGCAGTGCTTAAGAATTTGCAAGCACTCCACACCCGCAACGCATCTTCAGACCGCTTGGTCCGCGTAGATACGAAAAAGAAATGGGTCCTCCCAAAAGAAATTTTTCAAGTCAAAAAAGAATTTCTTCTTTTGATGACTTGAAAATTCTTTTGGAAGCACCCGCGCTACTAAGTAATTTGCGAAATCTACGAACCAAGGTGAAGATGACAAAGAATTATGAATGGCAAGGAGACGTTCCTTGGGGAATCTGTCATTTATTCCAGATTCGACGAGCGCTTCCGCACCCGAATTTTCTAAGCTGGAGAGGTGGTCTGCCGCTAGATTTTCCGCGCCGCTCTTATCTCGGATCTCCAAATCAAACTCTTGTAGGAGGAGAATCCATCAAAGAAGGCGGGGCTTCACATCATTTTTAGCTAATAAATATTTAAAAGCGAAGTGATCAGTAAATACGATAACTTTGGATAGCGTTATATACAAGAGAAACTTATCAAAAGCGAAGACAACGGCTAAGAGTTCCTTTTCCGTTGTCGTATAATTTACTTGTGCGGAAGTGAGCATCTTGCTAGCAAAAAAATTAGATGAAAATGTTTTTCTACGCGTTGGCCAAGAATGACACCTAAGGCAATATCACTAGCGTCACACATAATTTCGAACGGAAGGGACCAATTAGGGGCTACTAAAATTGGTGAGGTGATAAGTTTTTATTTTATTAAATTAAAGGCGGACTCGCATTCGCTACTAAAGATGAAACGTGATTCCTTTTCCAAAAGGTGAGTTAGCTGCTTTGTTATTTTTGAAAAATCTTGAATAAAACGTTGGTAAAAGCCCACATGGCCTAAGAAACTACTAATAGATTTTACGTTTGTTGGTTGCGGAAGTTTTTCTATGATTTTTATCTTGGCCTTATCCACCTCTATCCCCTTAGACGAAATCATATTGCCGAGGACCAAACCTCATCGAACCATAAAATTGCATTTTTCCCAATTTAAAACAAGGCATGTGTCCTCGCACCGTTGAAGGACACGATCTAGATTGTGAAGGCAATCGGGAAAAGAGCGTCCGAAAATAGAAAAGTCATCCAAAAAGACTTCCATAATTTCTTCTACTAGCTCGCCAAAGATCGCTAACATACATCTTTGGAATGTAGCCGGCGCATTGCAGGGTCCAAATGGCATTCTTTGATATGCGAAGGTGCCAAACGGGCAAGTAAAAGTTGTTTTCTCTTGATCATCGGGGGAAATGGGGATTTGGAAAAACCCCGATAAACCATCAAGAAAACAATAATATGGATGACCGGATAAACACTCTAAAATCTGGTCCAAAAACGGAAGTGGTCCTTGCGGGTGGCATCATTAAGTTTTCTATAATTGATGCATACTCGCCAACCCGTAACAGTACGAGTTGGGACGAGCTCGTTATGCTCATTCGCCACTACGGTTAGACCGCCCTTCTTGGGCACGACATGCACGGGACTAACCCATGCACTGTCCGAAATAGGGTAGATAATCCCCGCATCTAATAACTTAATAATCTCGACTTTAACGACGTCTTTCATGTTTGGGTTAAGACGACGTTGCAGCTGTATCATTTTGCGGCAATTATCGTTAAGAAATATCTTATGGGTGCAAAAGGAGGGGTTAATCCCCTTTAAGTCAGAGATTTGCCACGCAATTGCGTGGCGATGTTTAAGTAAAACTTCCAATAAATCGGAAGTCTCCGAATCACTCAAGTCCGAAGAAATAATAACGGGAACCGTATCGCCTTTTCCCAAAAAAGCGTATTTGAGTGATGCGGGTAAGGGTTTGAGGTCTAGGATGGGCGGTTCTTCTAGGGAGGTTTTAATTCCTATGTCTTTCTTACCAATTGGTTCGAAAGGCAAGTCTATAGAGGTATCCTCATCGCATTGAAAATTTTCAAGCGCATAAATATCGTCATTTAAAAATACGGACTCGAAAATGGGAGAAGAACGATCTCCAAAAAAGGTATCTAAAGAATAACAAAAATCATTGTTCGATGACAAATTGTCCATCGAGGGATTAATAGAGAAAGTAACTTGATCATCGCCTACTCAGAGGAGAAGACTACCATTACTAACATCTATTAGTGCGCGGGAGGTGGCGAGAAAAGGGAGACCGAGTATTATTGGTACCTCGGCATCCTCCTCGATGTCTAAGATGACGAAGTCTACCGGAAAGGTAAACTTGTCTACTCGGACAAGGACGTCCTCCACTACCCCGATAGGGAACTTAACCGAGCGATCCGCTAATTGGATGCGCATATTCTTAGGACTAGGAGTACCCAAACCTAAACGTTGAAAGAGCGAGAACGACATCAAATTAATGCTAGCCCCTAAATCAGCTAAGGCGTATTTTACTAATATATTGCCAAAAAGGCACGAGATGGAAAACCGTCCCGGGTCGTTTTGTTTTGTGGGCAATTTATTAGTAAGGGCCGCCGAGCAGACAACGTTGAGAGATACATGCGGAATATCCTCTAATTTACGTTTATTAGAAAGTAATTCTTTTAAAAATTTCGCATATTTGGGCATTTGCGAGATGGCCTCGCAAAAAGGAACATTAATATGAATTTGTTTTAATAATAAAATAAATTTTTCATATTGCGCGTCCTTACGCTCGTTATCTAATTTATGCGGATACGGTAAAGCTTGTTTAAAATAATTTTTTCGTTTATATTCGGTAAAGGTAACGTAGACAAAGAAGAGGGAAGAGGGGTCGGAGGTGAAATATGTACCCGAGGGTCGGTCCGTTTTGGATCGACCACCTCCTTTCTGTTACGGAGGGTTATAGCGTTGGCGTTCTCCCGCGGATTGGGCTCCGTGTTTCCCGACAGTGCCCCGAGCGTGCGCTCGGACATCATTCTCGCCAGCTGTCCAACCTGTTGTTCGAGTGTTTTTAGTGATCCGGTGATGTTCCGAATATTTGACTCGTTGGACGCAATATACTTCGAAAAATTTTCCTCCATCGGGGAGGGTTTTGGAAGAGGAGGATGCGGCAAAAATCCGGGCGCATAAGAAATAGGGGGAAACTGAGCATTGTTCGGGTTGCTCCAAGAGAAATTTTGGTGATTCCTCCAACCCACATTATAGTTATTACTACAAGGTTTGTTGTTGGGGTTGAAGGAAGGACGACCCGAATTTCCCATGAAATCCATGAACTCTTCAGCCACGCATACATTAGGGGGAATAAAACAAGTCGGTGTGGGGGAGGCAGCAGTCATCTCCGCCACCTGCTTTGTTAACCTTTCAACTTGAAGGGTTAAGAAAGCAGTGGAATCCACTTCAAAAAGGCCAGCCGCCGGCTTTGGGCGTCCACGCGGGACGTTCCATTGATAGGCGTTCATAGCTATCTCTTCAAATAAAGCCTGAGCGGCCTCAGGGGTTTTGTTATTCAAGGTACCCCCGGCAGCCGCATCAATCATTTGACGCATCTGAAAATTAAGGCCGTTATAAAAAATTTGTACCTGCAACCACGTTGGCAGCGCGTGGTGCGGGCACCGGCAGAGGAACTCCTTAAACCGTTCCCAAGTCTCATAAAGAGACTCGGGTACGTTTTGCACAAACTAAGAAATGTCCGCCCGCAACTTTGCAGTTTTTGCGGGCGGAAAGTACTTCGTTAGGAACCGCTCCGTCAACTCAGCCCACGTGGTGATACATCCTCGTGGGAGGGAATTCAACCACGCCTTGGCTTTGGACTTAAGGGAAAAAGGAAATAAGCGCAAGCGAATGACATCATCAGTGACACCATTAATTTTGAAGGTGTCGCATATTTCCAAAAAGTTGGACAAGTGGACATTCGGGTCCTCATCCGACAGTCCATCGAACTGCACGACGTTTTGGACCATTTGAATGATACTGATTTTATTTACAAATTATTATTCGCCACCGTAGGGCGAACAATACTAGACCCAGTATTGTCCAAATTCGGCTGGGCGTAATAAGATATTGTTCACTCGACAGCCGCGTTCAGATTAGGGTCGGCCATTACTACGACAGAGGGTTCGCCGATAGATTCTTCGGGGTCTAAAGAAGGAATTCGGCGTTGAGATCGAATACACGCAAGGGAGCGTTCGATCTCAGGGTCGAAGTCAAAATCTTCAGACTCGGAGGGTTGTCCATGGGTCATACACCCTAAAAACAAATAAAACAAAAGAAACCTTTTTTTGGTTTTTGTTTGTTTTTTTAGAAAATAAGTAAAAGTAATAGACTCTGGAATTCAGAATAACAACTCAAAAGAAGTCCCCAACAACGGCGCCAAAAACTTGATGTCCCGCGAACAGACTCTTATTGTGGTTGGTTCGATGAGTCGATCGTCGCGGGCTTGCTAAGGTAGGCAAGTGCACCTATCGCAAGTAGTATTCAATATTCGGGAGAATACCGAGGTCGTATTATTCTCGGGGTCGGGTTGTTTATTCTTACTGCTCCAGGAGGACTATTATTTTACTGAAAGTAAGGCGGAGATTTTACTTAACTAAAAAAAGGGAAGTGCGAAAACGATTTATAAAAATTCGATGAAGGGTTAACGCTCGACATCGAATCAGATTAAGACTAAAATAACTTTTAATAATTATTGAACTTCGATTTCAAATTAATAAAAGACAACTTGGCCGTGGAGGTTCCACAGATATGAGCTCACCTAGCTATAGAGATATCGCTCTCCTGAACGCTAAGGTTATTCGACCGAACGTTAGTCCGACGAAGGATTCCTCTTAACGCCCGCTTTACGCTAAAAACCCCGCTATTGGGTGGGGAACCCAATCCAGAAGAATTACGCTTGTCCTCTCTCGAGGGTATGCACACAACTCTCTTTACCCAGGGGTGATCTGTCCATACGCATGGCCTCTCAGCTAGCTAGTGTATGGATAATGGAAATAGGGCCCACACATCGATTTGTGGTCCTATGCGTCGTTAACCTGGGGTAAACCTTAATTGTTGCGTGGCTTGTGAAACACATGAATTTTCGTTGTTAATTTATTCATAGATCTTGTAGGTGTTTTCTTTTTTCCGTTTAAGTTCGTGAGGTGTGGCGGCCCTCGTTTTATTTTGTTGGGAGAGAACCACCCGTGTCCTAATCTTTTGTTTTCGGTGGATTCTCTTTTGGTACAACAACGCTCGACCGAACCGTGTGAGTTCCTTTCGCTTGAGAGGACCTTGACCTATCACCTTGGTATTATCTTGATGGGATTTGCGAACTATCCGTAATCTCTGAATATTGAAAACACAAATTGTGTCGTTGCTGCGTTTAAGGCTTGAGCATGGCGTGAGAGTTATCGGAGAGCGTTGCGTTAGTTACGTCGATCACCATAACGCCCAAAAGGACTAGCCTACATCAATTTGGTATCAGAGGGAGGTTCACGTCAATTTGTTAAGTAGCGCCCTCCCCCTTTTATTTGCACGTCGACACGTACGTTTCTAGTTCGTTTATTTGAAAATTTAACAAAAGAAAAAATTTTGTGGTCTGCCAATAGCAGTGTAAATTTCTCATTTTTCAGTCAATTTTTTTTTTAATTTTTTTAATCAACCTCATATTTTTTCGAGCAAGAAAATCTATTTTATATAATTATAATCTTAGTGGCTAAACGGGAACAATTCTATCTTTCCTAGAATTAGTTATCTAGGTACCCTTTCTTTGCATTCGCACAAAATCCGGATCGAGTGTCCTCTCCGGTTCACACTGAAATGGCTTTCGACATTAACGCTTCCAATCGTACCCCGACTTATCTACACACTAATATTTTTTTACCGATGATGGTTATGGCGATCCCAAGTATTTTAGATACTGGTTTGAGGGGGTAGAAACCTATTTCGAATATAACCAATTGGGCGAATACCTAAAGATTAGTGTAGTTCGAGAGCGGTTAAGAGGTCGAGCCCACGAGTTTTGGCTGAACGAAGAGAAAGAGCGCGGTGCTGGTAGCTATCCTTATGCTTGGCCGCACATGAAAAGAATTCTCTCAGCGAAATTTGATTCCCCCTACCGCCTTAGTACTAACCCGACATCCGATAGCCAGTATTGTTATGGCAATAGAACCAAGCCGGATCATAGGAGTGATATATTATCCCAAGATAGGTCGTTTCCCCAGGTTGGTAGAGCTACCCCTAGCGTACCTGCACCCACCTATAGAGGAAGGGAAACAGTGAGGTCTCCTATCCCGAGTTCTGTACATATGACTGCTAGGACTGCCATGAGCCCGCGGGGTGAGAGTAGTCCTACCCGTAAAGGTAGACAAATGATTACGACATATCTATCAAGTGGCGCTCCTGATCTTGGCTCTATTGAGCATCCTACCCTGATTACGCCCTTCGGCCCTATTAAGTCTCTCCCCGAGTTGCCTGAATTAGTCGTTGACTCTCCTATTGAGTCTGAGCCGGTGTCTAGGACTGTGCCCGTCACTGAGGATGAGGCTGAATACGCTGGTGATTTGAGTGACGATGACGAGATTGGTTACCCTAGTGACCTGGACGAGGATTTCTCCTCTGAGGAATCGTCTCCTCTTCCTTTCGGTGATGTTTCTGAGGCGTCTCCCTTAATAGTTATGGAGTCTTCTAATGACCCTGAGTCAGCAGACATTCCGGCCAAGTCACCCTATATTGAGAGCTTACCTGTTACTGATTTAGGTGATGACCTGCTAGAACACGAGCTAGTTCCTTCTAGCCCGAAACATATTGAGGTGCCCATTTATTTAGCTTTCCCGTTAGATCAATCCAGTCGGGTAAGTGAGAGTGAGGATCACAATATTATAATGATTGATCCAGGATTGGTAGATGTTTCAACGGTGTTGGAAGAGTCACCTTGGGATGGATGTTTATCGTGGGATAATCTTAGTGGTGTACATCTGGGAGATAGTTCATTGATATTATCATCATTAATTGAGGGTCATACTAATTTAGATTCTCCCCGGGATTCGATTTGCCCAACCCTCCATCATGATTTAGAAAATGTACCTACTTCGTGGGAAGATTTGGTTAGCGAAGGATGTGACGTTTTGGAAGATTTACCCTGTATGGGAAGGCTATTTGTGGATGACGGTAGCACTGAGGACCCGATAGACATTTCTTTGATGTTAGCTCCTTCGCCAGAAGCCCAAAATGGATTTGAAATTTTGTCGAGTACAATTTTGCCTACTTTTGAGACCAATACTGATTCTGATTTGGACGAATTATCTAGTGGGTTGGAAGACATGTCGGCTGAGTTGGTAGAGTCACCATGTGATGAATGTTTATCTGATACTGAGTTAGATGCTGACGATCCGGCTGAGTTTTCGGTAAGGACGAATCTACTGTTTGATTTTTTCCTTTGATTTTGATGGCTTGCACCCGGAGGATTTTTCTTGGACGTTAAATCCATGTTTTGATGGTGAGTATGATTTAGTTCCTCCTCCGGAATCGACCATGTCGACTCCTCCTCCGATTAACTTGACTCGATTAGATGACTTGTTAGGGAACGAGCTTGTCATTTCTAGCCCGAGATATCTGGAGATGTTTATTTATCCAGCTCCCCCATTAGACTTACCCAGACGGATGTGTGTGAGCGATTTGTTAGTTGTCGCGTTCGGTCTTTCCACTACTTTTCATAGATCTGACTATGTTGTTCCTAGGGTGGACCGTTCATCTGACCGCTTGGCGTTGGGTAAGGCTTCGTGTTGGACTGCTAGTGATTCCATGACAATGGTATGTTTTGATGTGGTGTTCCCTAAACACAATTATTTGCCAAGCCCGGTCGCTTGCATTTATCCTCTGCCTTTTGATGATCCGTGCATGCACACATTAGTGAACGTAGTTGGGTATGTTGAGTTGTGTCTCCCGCACTACCTTTCAACCCCAGGAGCATCCAACTCTATAGTTGGTGATGAGTGTTTTCCGCGGGCATTTCTTTGTAAAATTTTTAAACCTAAATTTAAAACTACGACGTTGGACTCCACGGAAATCATTAATGAATTTAAAGCACCCGTGCCACTAGACTTAGTCCCGTTAATTTCTACTATTAATTCAAGTCATGTTGCACATGGGTTCACCCCTCACAGTTTTAATTTAATTAGGCGCATTCATAACATCTTAGTTTATCAAAATGCATACTTTAAACTACTTGCTAGTTTGTATCGAAGAGTCTCCCACCGTTATGTGGATGATTTGGTTTTGGCTTGTCTCACCCCTGAACGGATGCCCCCGGGCACCTTAAAAATATTAACGAATCGACAAGTCCATCCTTTGCGAATCTTAAGGGAGTTTGGAAACATGATATTTCTTTTAGAATTTTCCACTGATTGGGGCATAACTTCTATTTTCATCGTTTCATATTTTACGCTTCATGCTTCTATACCACTTGAAATATCTACCTTTTCGTATATATTTTCCACTTTGTTTTTTTTGCTCTTGGTAGTGAGTTTGTGCTTGGATCGCTATCTTCATCGGTCTTCACTGGAGGTACGTTGGTTGTTGATGATGAATTTTGTTTTCCTTTATTGCCTAATGCGTTGCCAAGGTTCCCTAGGAACATATTTTTGCATGACAGGATACTCCAGGTTATTGTGCCCTCCTCTCCTAGTGGTGATGTGTGCCGCTTCGTGGTTCTAATGGATGATGCTTTCCCGCACCTGTACATTCACATCTACTCATCGATGATGAGTACTTTTGAGCGGGGGTGGATTGATGGAGACGACGGCCCTCAACATGTGGAAGACGATGACGACGTGCTTACGGAAGATATTTCTCCGCCTCCAGATAAAGACTTGCGGCGCCGTGACGACCATGTGGAGCGACGCCAAAATATCCGCCCGCAGCGCAAACCAATATATTAATAATTAATAATAATTATTAATAAATTATTATTAATTATTAAGTCACTTGTTATGTTTTGTTTTATTATTATTTTATTTTGCAATGTTATTTAATTTCATGTATGATGGGTGCCTATAACCATCAATTGCTATCTTTATTTAATGTCATTAATTATTGTTTTGTTATGACTTGATGGGTGCCATTAGCCATCATAAGTGGTTTAATATTTTATGGTGGAGATTGTGTGGTGTAGCCTATATATAGGCCTTTTCATGTAGGATTGAGTAGGAATGAAAAATTGAAAGTCAAGGATTCAAAATTTGAATTCCCCCCTCCTCACTCTTCCCCTCTTGGAAAATTCATTTCCTCCTCCTCCTCCTCTCCTCACCTCCTCTCCAAAATTTCGGCCTCCCCCTTTCTTTCCCCACTCTCTACCTTCTTCTTTCAAATATTTGACCAAAGCCTTCAATACCTCTCCCAAAATCGGCACCCTCATCAACCACACCAAGGACGACTATCCTCCTCAATACAAACCCAACCACCACCTTCCCCCTCACTAAAAAAAAACGATCATCCCCTTCCTTGAAGAAATCCGACCAAGGACAAAGGCTTGCTGTTGTGGATTCTTAAACCCCGGCGTGAAGCGGCGAAGGTGGACAAGTTCCTCTCCATCCAGCGTGACTCCGGTGGAGCCGTTGAAGGTCGAACCAAGTAGAGAGTAATCAGAATCATCCATTTCGGTTGGGTAACGAATATATCTTCTACTCTGTGATTTTCCCTCTTGATAGATCTTGTGGCATATGCGTGTTGCGTGGCTTGTGAAACGCTTGAATTTTCATGGTTAATTTCTTCATAGATCTTGTTGGTGTTTTCTTTTTTCCGTTTAAGTTCGTGAGGCGTGGCGACCCTCGTTTTATTTTGTTGGGAGAGAACCACCCTTGTCCGAATCTTTTATTTTCGGTGGATTCTCTTTTGGTACAACAACGCTCGACCGAACCGTGTGGGTTCCTTTCGCTTGAGAGGACCTTGGCCTATCGCCTTGGTATTATCTTGACGGGCTTTGCGAACTCTCCGTAATCTCTGAATATTGAAAACACAAATTGTGTCGTTGTTGCGTTTAAGGCTTGAGCGTGGCGTGAGAGTTATTGGAGAGCGTTGCGTTAGTTACGTCGATCACCATAACGCCCAAAAGGACTATCCTGCATCATTAGCACTTACTATGCAAAATTACATATTTACCCTTTCAATCATAAATGAAAATTAAGAGTATAATATTTCTGGAAAATTGTGAAATTCATTAAATCATGTTATTTTATCACTTATTATCACTGATAATTTTATTAGAGTATTTGAAGTTTTGGATAAGATACTTCTTTTGATAATTGATGCAAATCAAGAATTTAATGATTTTTTATTGATGGTCAAATTAATTTGTAATGTTATGAAATTTTGATAATTTTTTGATTTGGTCATGAAGAACATATGGTATGAATTTTAGATCAATTGGACAAAATATAGTGAAGGTTGCATCTCAGAGAACAAAACTAGTTCAATTTCATTTTTGTCTGCAAATATTGGAAATTGATGTATTGATTAGGCCATCAAGATCATTTAGGAAATTAATGAAATTCGGAACATAGTTGTAATACATCATTTATATCATCCCCTAGAAGTTGTAGACATTTTGGAGAACTTTCATCTATATTTTTGAAATTAATTTAGAATCATGTAACACTTCTAAATGAAGGAATAAATGAGACCTTAATCACCTTAGGAAATTATGATAATCATTCAGGATGATATTATAATCACGGTGAATCATTAGTGTGAGTTTGAAAGTATGTAGATGAACATATAATATTTACACCACACTTAGTGGATCAGAGGTCTTAAGAGTTGAGCATCGTTCATGAGAATGCTTGCTTTAGGGTAACCCTTGGAATATGATTATAGAAGTTAATCTTAGACTAAGTTAGTGGAAAGTGAATAGCCATAGAATCCTGGTTAAAGTACAGGTCAAGTTACCAAAGGGTGACGAAGGTTAGAGAACATGGACACTAAGGGGAAGTATTAGTCTTAATGTCTGACAAAAGATCGTCACTCCCCTATAAGTATCATAAGACATTTAAGGTTGCATAAGAGTGATAATGAGAGTGAGGTATTAGTAATAGGTAGCCACTAATAAAAATAATTGTCCTAGAAAGGAGGATTTGGGCTTCAGCCCATTGTATTCCCTAGTACCGCTGCGAGCCTTTCACCGGGTAACCTTCGGGAAGAAACTTCTAAGTGCAATTATAATTAGAAAAAGTAGTATAATTAGGAGAACAAATGATACTGTAAACCTCATCCTGGATTATGGGATGGAATGGTGCATGACGGATAGTCCCGCGAGCTAAAGGCTCGGGAAGTCCCGACTCGGGAAAAGGTTGGGGGGAGACCTTACACCATGCTAGCGCGCATCTCGTGGGCCGCGGGCCACTGGCGGCCATGGTCGCCCACGGAGAGCCCTCACCGCCCACTTTAATGTCGTCAGCCTCCGACCGCCGCCATCGCCTCCTCTTGAACTACCAGTGGGAAGGATTGGCACTTTCGTCATTTAGTTAATTTTGGTGATCCGCATGATCAAAATGAAGCGTCTCTATTCGCCTGCACAAATCACTCTCTGGTACAATTACCGACGCGCCCATCTAGAAAACTATATATAGACCCTCAGGTCTTCATTTCATGCCAAACAACTCTAGAGATAGGAGTGATCTCCAAGATTTTCCGGCAAGATCATGGAATTAGGCCTATTCTCCACTCCAGAATTTGCTCCGCTCTTCTCCCTGCTCTATTGGTTTCTCACGCATAAAGTGACGTCAACCGCCTCCGTGAGTGCACTCCCATTTAGACTTTGCATCAACTTGAGAGCATTCACCTGAAGCCCTATGGACTTAGAAGATTTTCCAGTTGAAATGCTCCCACCAAGGATCCATGAGCTCGACGCCATCTCAAGGCCAGAGAGTTTCCATCATGGCTTCGAGGACTTAGCCATTTTCCTCTTTTTCTGTAACAGAGTAATGCCATGTCACCCCCTGAGATCAAACCAATTTCTGTAACACTCCAAGGAGCTAGTGAATTTTGGCTCGATACAGTTCCAGCCATGCGGTTTTCTCCATTTCTGGGGTTTCCACGTCAAAAATGTCTCTTGTCCATTACTGCAGTTTTATTTAACTGATTGCATGCCCGAATCGACCCCGAGCTAAGGCGGTCCGATTCTCCGGACTGCGGAAAAGGCTGGGTAACCGCAATAGTGTGCATGATCAAATATTTTTGAAACCTTAATCTAACATGTCTATAAAATGGAGATCAACATATAAAATAATAAATAGAGCAATGTGTCAAAAAACATGTTAATGTATATTTGGACAAATATCGGGTTCAGAGGCTTAACGGGTCGGTTCGGATACATGGATATCCGATACCCGTAGTTACTCCTAGGGTTTGCATATTTATACCCACCTAAGGGAAACGGGGAGGAGATTCCTCTTAGATCTCCATCCGGATGCTTCAAACAAAACCTAACATTCTCGAATCAATCCCCTCTTGCTCGTAGTATTTCGTGGTGCTTCTGTCTGCAAAGTTCGATCCCGCCATTTATAGGAGGGAAGAAGGCCTGTCGTCGATACTTTGCTGGATCAGGATAAGGAAGCCCTCCTCCATCACTACCGCCACCATTTCGCAATTTCTGGACGCCTTCTTCGTCGTCCTTCGTTGAGAGTAGAGAAATCGTAACCCTAACTGCTACTGAAGGTCGGGAACGTAACTCCACTGCTATCATCACGTAATACTTTAACTTTAAAAATGTTAAATTCATTACTTCATTAGCTACTAATGTAGTGTCTATAAGTTTGTTATGTAATGCTGATATGACTTTTACTTTTTATAGCAGTAGAGTAATACTATAAGTTAACTCTCACTATTTTGGATGTGCATACGTCTAAAATAGGATGTACTGACTAAGTCTAGCAAATGAGATAGTTCAACAAGTTCAAACAAACTTAGTTAGCCCTAAGACTCTACATGAGAGACTAGAACACATAAACTGCAGGAGAATGTTCCAAGTAGCTATAACTCACCAAATCACATTAGACACTAAAAATCAACCTGAGAAATGTGAAGTGTGTGCTCAGACTAAGATTACTAGGAAATCTTTTAGTGCAGTTACTAGGAGCACAACTTTAACACCTCCATCCGTCACATGAAATATAATAGAGGGTCCGGTCGGGGCCCCACGCCATATTCCACAGACAGTCGGTGGAGTTACGTATTAATATCAAAACTGCACGAATCCTAACTCAGAGCATTATAGCGGAAGCTTTAAGGGTTGACTTTTGAACTCAAGTATACATGAATGTCCATTATATATAAATATCAGGAATGTTTACAAGATACACAAAAAGTTACGGCCTTAAGGACTTATGGTTAAACTTCAAAAGTGTGGTTTACAAACATCGACGCATAGGCCGACCACATATGAAAACAATAAAAAACCTTCGCTTGGCCTTCAAGGGCCAGCATAGCATTTAGGAATTCAGCCCTCTACTTCCCTCTCAGCTCTCCAGCACCTGCACAGGGATAATCCACCATGAAGGTGGCAAACAAGTCAATGGTTAGCTTTACCTGACCAATTTATAACGACCCTACCCCATTCTTGGGGCAGCGGTATTACTTCCCTGCAGGCATATCTTTCATATATGTATATCACAAAAAGGTACAATTAAGAACCATTCAATATATCACAAACATTTGCGTTACTGCCAAACATTCCGTGCACTCAGAGCACATTCTCTATGTACTAACAATGCCTAGTCCCACCACCGTTTAGAGGTCCCAGACTTGATGGTCAATTTATGAGCATTTTAGTCTTTTCGGCTTATAGCCACAGAGTTCCTCTCTCTTTTCCACCAGTAACTCACATGTACTTTAGGTCTGTTTAACCGATTGACATCGAGCGGGCACAGTTCTGCCTTTTCCCGTTGCTCACATCATCGTGCCATCGTCGAAAGCCGAAGCCTTCAAATACACACGATGCGGGTCGGCCTCCACTTTCTCGTAATCAAAACATAACCAATGTTATGTACAATGGCTCTCATGGACACCAAAGCTGGGAACCCAGGCACACAACTCACATGCTAACCCCAAGGTATCCATGAGACAGGCTGCGCAAGCATATTCTTATCTGGAAGCAATCGCCAGCGATAGTCACTATTGCCTGACGTTAGCGACATTATTTCTCTTCTGTCTCCAGACTCATTCATAACTGGAACATCAGTCTAGAAAACCCTGCAGCATCCTTCTGTGCTAGAAATACTGGACTTTCACATCAATCAAAGCTCACTAGGATATATCGCCGGTGATACTCGCTGTCTCCCGACGATATCTAATAGTTATGCAAACTGTGATATTTTCTGGGTATTTTCCTGGAGCATACCACCAGTACTTCCTGCTACTCTCATTTTACAGGTATAACCCGCAGACTCCGTAAAGTACTCATTTATACTCAGAGTTTTCTCCGGCACGCAAAACAAAATATCACAAATCCAGACCAACTTGTCTAGATGGGTTTCACACAACATGCCTATTCTGTACTGTGATTTTCGGATCTATATGCAAAAACACTCGGGGATATCACCTATCAACCCATCAGAAATCCCTCGATTACAATGTAGTTTTCTTTTGCAAAATAATGTTACAACATTAATTTACAAACAACTCGGGAAATTCATCGTGAATGGTTTGCTCACTCTCCCATGTCAGTTCTTCTCGGCCATAATTATCCCAATGGACTTTGACCATCCCGATTGTCATGTTTCGTAGTTGCTTGATGCCCATATCCTCGATTCGAATGTGCCTAACTTTCTTTATCACCACACTGTCCACCGGTACTTGATCATCCATAATAACTTGAGTTGGCTCATCATAGCTTTTCACAACACTGATATGTGAAAAACATCGTGCAAGACACTTAGCTCCGCCAAAAGAGCTAACCGATAGGTAGCTTCTCCAACTCGCTCAACCACTTCAAACGGACCAATATACCTCAGACTCAACTTTTTCAAGCGTCGAATCCTGGACATGCCTTTGAATGGTTTTATATTTAGATATACCCAATCACCTATCACAAACTCCACATTTCAGTGTTTAGAGTTGTAGTATTTTACCTGCCTATCTTGGGCTGCTAATAGCCCTCACGTATCAAGAAGATAGTCGAATTTGCATCTTCGACTTCCTTCCGCTTATAAAACTTCGATTCACCAGTTTCCGCCCAATCTAAAGGAGTACGACACTTCCTACCGTATAAAGCTTCAAAGGGCGCCATCTGAATACTAGCTTGATAGCTATTATTATAAGTGAACTAGATCATATAGAGATGGTCCTCCCACCTCTTCCCGAAATCCAGGGCGTACATCCAGAGCATATCCTCCATTGTCTTGTTGGTCCTCTCGGTCTAACCATCCGTTTATGGATGAAAGACCGTTCTGAACTTCAGTTGAGTACCCAATAACTGGTGAATTAGCCTCCAATCACTCGAAGTAAAGTGCCCATCTCGGTCACTAACGATGCTACAGGGCACACCGTGTAATCGTACTATGTTGTCCATGCACAACTTAGCCAACGTTTCCACTGAATCGTCCTTCTTGTTTGGTATAAAGTGTGATACCTTTGTCAGCCGGTCAACGATCACCCATATGACATCATTTTCGCTCTGTGATCTCGGCAGTCCATGCATTAAATCCATAGAGATATCATCGAACTTACATACTGGAATTGGTAACGACTTCAGGAAACCTCTAGGATTTTGACATTTAGATTTTACTAAGGCACAAGTTTGGCACTTTGCCATGTAAAGAACTATGTCTTTCTTCAAACCCGGCCACCAGAACATCTTTTTCATGTCCTTGTACATCTTTGTGCTCCCTGGGTGAATTGAGTATTTCATAAAATGTGCCACATACATCAATTCCTCCCGTACTTTTCCCACATTTGGGATGCACACACGACCATTTTTCTCAAAAGGCCATCTTCGATGGAGAATTGGGAATTTGACCCATCCACTACATAGTGTTTCATACTCTCATCGAGTTCTGTTGCTCACCGAACCCTATCCGCAAGGTCATACTGTACCTCTGTCTAGTTCTGGCACGCTTTTGTAGTAAAATTCTTGTCAACACAAGAAATCTTTAAGGCCTCCAACTCTAGGATCAGACGCTCATCATTCATCAGCAACCAATTTACCCATACCGGAGTCTACCGACTAAAGGCATCCGCGACTACATTTCCCTTCCCGGGAGTATAGTGTATCTGGAAGGTGTAGTACCTAAGGAACTCCATCCACCTCCATTTCCATATATTTAGATCCTTCTGATCTATTAAGTATTTCAGGATCTTATGGTCCATGAATATATCCACTCTCACGCCATATAAGTAATGACACAACAGTTTAAGTGCAAAGATCACAGCCGCCAATTCCAAGTCGTGGGCTGGATAGTTTCACTCATGCACTCTCAATTGGCACGAGCCATAAGCAATAAACTTTCCAATCTGAAGAAGAACGCATCCTAAGCCTCTCCCTGAAGCATCACTATAAATCTCGTAGCCGTCTGTACCACATGCCGAACTCAAGATAGGCTCCGTGGTCAAACGACTCTTTAACTCCTCAAAAGATCGTGCGCACTCAGGCGTCTAAATGAACTTCTGATTTTTTCTCGTCAATGTGGTGAGAGGTAAGGATATCAACGAATAGTTCTCTATGAAGTGCCTGTAGTAGCCCACAAGTCTAAGGAAACTCCTGACTTCAGCTACAGTAGATAGTACAGGCCACTCCTGTATCACAACTATCTTGCCGGATCCACTGCAATACCTTCTCCACTAACCATATGTCCAAGAAGAGGCACTAATGACAGCCAAAACTTGCAATTTGAGAATTTAGCATAGAGCTTGTTTCTCCTCAGGGTGTGCAAAACCATCCGCAAATGATTTACATGATCTTCTTCGGACAAAGAGTACACCAATATGTCATCAGTGAAGATGATCACAAACAGGTCCAAGTACTCCCTAAATGTTTGATGCATTAAGTCCATGAATACCGATGACGCATTTGTTAGCCCAAACAACATTACAGTGAACTCGTAGTGCCCATAGCATGTATCAAACGCTATCTTGGGAATGTCACATTCGCAAAGCCTCAACTGGTAAGAGCCAGACTTTAAATCCAGCTTCGAGTAAATAGTTGATCCCACCAGCTGATCGAACAAGTCATCAATCTATGGAATCAAATACTTGTTCTTCTCCATTAGCTTATTCAACTCACGATAATCAATGCATAGACGCAAGTTTATGTCCTTATTCTTCACAAAGAGGACCGGTGCACTCCAAGGAGACATACTTGTACATATATAGCCTTGCTTTAGCAATTCTTGAAATTGAACTTTCAATTCTGCCATTTCCTTTGGCGCACCACGGTACGACGCGCGGGCCTCAGGTTTCGTACCTAGCACGAAATCTATAGCAAGTCAATCTCCCACTGGGGTGGAAGCCTAGGGAGATCCGCAGGAAACACATTTGCGTACTCCGATATGATAGGAACGTCACCCAAACTGGACATCGGCTTAACAGCCTCCGACAACGTGAAGAATAACTTCACGCCCTTCCAAACAACCTTGACTACCTGGAGAGCAGACATCAATATCTTGCTCGATCCTCACATACCAGCAAATTTAGTCTCTTATTTGGTGTTCTATCCTAGTGTGACTTCCTTTGAGTTTCAATCTATACATGCACGCTACTCCAAGAGCCAATCCATACCAAAGATTACATTAAACTCAGATATCGACAACATAGATGCTTCCAATCCAAAATCCCGACTTCCTATCCCCACCTCAAGACAGTAAGGCCTATCCGCATGCTTCAAGCATCTGTTAGGTAAAAACACCTTTAGTCTATCTGTCAACACAAGAGTAGGCACTCTGATCCACGATACGAAGTCCTCTGATAGAAATGAATGCGAAACACCTGTATCGAATAGTGCTATTGCGAGAGAGTCCCGAATAAGGAGAAAGCCTATACTTATCATGTTATACACAATAAATTCATAAGATATAAAGTATAAAGCATAAAAACTATATACTACTCATACATTTGATGACATCAGCTTGTTTGATGGCCTCATACTAGCAAGATTATACACTCTCGGCTGAGCTGGAGCATACTGGGATGCATTAGACTCCACCGCCTTTTCCTTTTTAGCGTACGATGCTCCCGCCTTCTTATCAACTACTGGACGACCATGCCAATAGTCTCGAACCATATGGCCCACCTTGACACAAGTATAACATGCAAGAATGGTTCGCCCAGAAGTTGCTCTAGAAGGAACAATATATGGAGTCTGTCTAGCAGACTTGGACTTTTATTCCATCTCTTGCGACAGCTATATTTTCCAGGACGCGACACTTCGAACTCGGGCTTTATCACAGTCAAGTCCTTCTTACCCTGCTCCATCTTCATGTCCTTCTCTAGCGATCAAGTCATATTAACCAACACTAGGAACCCTTGGTTCATCGAACCCGAGAGTAATAACCTCAGCTCATCACGCAGTACCTTGTATAACCTATTGGTATTATGCTGTTCTTCAGCAAATGTAGACCCAAAATAACACCCCAACATGGTAAACTCATGCAGGTAGTCATCCACACTACCCTCGCCCTGAGTCAACCACAGGAACTCATTTTCCAAGGCAATCCGCTGCGACGACGACAGATGCTTTGCCAAAAACAGTCTCAAAAACTCCTCCATCGAGACCTCTGATAGTCGTCTGCCCGCAAAGTGGTGTAACTCCAACTCGTTCCACCAAAGCCAAGCCTCTCCTTCCAACAAGAAAGTGGTCAAGGTGACCTTCTGTCCCTCCTCTGTCTCTGTTGCAGTCAATATCCTCTTAATTCGAGAAAGCCAGTCCTCTGCCTGTGTTACGGATCCCGCACCCGTAAACGCAGGAGTACTAAAGCTCATAAAATGCTTCAGTTGACATTCAATCGCTCGCTTCGCCACCAAAACCTCATCAGGCATTTGCCTCGCAGCTATAGGCTTGGCCACACCAACCTGTACTAGCACCATCGCAGGTTCCACCTGCCCAGTCAGCTGTGCACTCATCATTGCAAACATTGCCTCAACAACTAAGCATACAGTTTTCGCGGAAGGAGGAGGTGTGGGCACCTCAACTGGTGCCGCACTCTCTACAGAACGTTGGGGTTCAGATTACCCCGCACCACTTCTAGTCACCTATACCTATAAAATACACAATTTAGTGACTACTCAAAAGGAAAACAACAATCAATAGGAACGCACATGTTCCTCAAACATGTGTATTTTCATTCCTAAGTGGACTTTCTTGAGTTCATTTTTGTTATAACGGTAAACACATACACGTGCTCGCCACCCCTCAAAAGAATCCGACCACGAATTTCGAGAAGGAAAACAAAGACAAGATGATACCAAAATTGTAACACCACCACCCGTCATATGAAATATAATAGAGGGTCCTGTCGGGGCCCACACCATATTATATAGACAATCAGTGGAGTAATGTATTAATATCAAAACTACACAAATGCTAACTCAGAGCATTCTAGTGGAAGCTTTAAGGGTTTACTTTTGAACTCAAGTACACACGAATGTCCACCATATATAAATATCAGGAATGTTTACAAAATATGCAAAAAGGTATAGCCTTAAGGCCTTACATTTATACTTCAAAAGTGTGGTTTACAAACATCAACGCGCATGCCAACCACACATGAAAATAATAAAAGCATTCGCTTGGCCTTCAAGGGCCGGCATAGCATCAATGGCTTTAGCCCGCTACTTCCCGCCCGGCTCTCTAGCACCTGTACAGGGACATCCACCATGAAGCTGGAAAACAAGGCAACATCAACTTTAGCTGACCAATTTATAACGACCCTATCCCATTCCCGGGGCAGCGGTATTACTTCCTGTAGGCATAACATTCATATATGTATATCATAAGAAGGTACACTTAAGCACCCTTCAATATATAACAAACGTTTGCATCACTGCCAAACATTCCGTGCACTCAGGGCACATTCTCAGTGTACTGGCAATGCCTAGTCCCACCACCATTCAGAGGTCCCAAACTTGACGGTCAAATTATGAGCATTTTAGTCTTTCCGGCTGACATCCTAAAACTTCCTCTCTCTTTGACACCAGTAACTCCCTTGTACTTTAGGTCTGTTTAACCGATCGACATCGAGTGGGTACAGTTCGGCCTTTTCCCATTGCTCATATCGTTATGCCATCGTCGAAAGCCGAAGCCTTCAAATACACATGACATGGGTCGACCTCCCCTTTTGCGTAATAAAAACATAACCAATGTTATGTACAACGACTCTCATGCCCACCAAACCTGGGCACCCAGGCACACAGGTCACCTGCTTACCCCAAGGTCTCCATAAGAAAGGCTGCGCAAGCACATTCTTAACTGGAAGCTAACGCCACTATCGCTTGGCATTAGCGTGTAACGCCCCAAAACTCAAAAGAGCGACGAGGGACGTTTTGGTCCAGATTTGGAATCTGGCAGGACGCATACAGCCTGGGACACGGGCGTGTCCCAAGGCGTGTCAGGTTGGAGTCGACGACTTGGCAGCGAAGTCGACATTTTACACTCGACGAAGTGTCGAGATGGGGCACATGGCCTGAGACACGGGCGTGTCTCAGGGCGTGTCGAGCCCGTGTCGACAACAGGCCCGGGGTGTCGACATTTTTGCTCGACGATGCGTCGATACATGGCACACGACCTAGGACACGGGCGTGTCCAAGGCCGTGTCGGGTGGTCGACGAACTTCGCTCGACGAAGTGTCGAGACCGTGAACACGGCCTGGAGCCCAGGCGTGTTCGAGTGGACACGGGTTAGGATACGGGCGTGTCCAAGAACCCGTGTGAGTCTCGGGTTGTTTTCGGGCTAAATCGATGGGGGCACACGGCCGTGTCAGTTGGAACACGGGCGTGTCAGGTCGAACACGGGCATGTCGGATACCCGTGTGTTGTTCCATGCACGTGGATTTTGACGGCGAATGAGGGACACGGCCCTGGACACGGGCGTGTGCCAGGCCGTGTTCGGTCCAGATTGCACATTTCAGTCCCGAATCAAAGCCGTTCGTTTCTTTAATTTGGGATCCAACAGCTGGGGGTTATTCCTGATGGGATATACACGGGATTAGATCCTTGAAACCCTCATTTCTTTTGAGTGGTTATCTTTCTAAAGTATAGAGAGAGAGGAGAGCCAAGGGAGGAAGAAGAAGCTAGATCCGGCCATTGGAGGAGCTTTGAAGCTCCAAATCGCGAGCCGACTCCGGATCTACGGAGGCAAAGAGAGTGCGGTGCTTTTCGTCCGCTTACTTTTACATGGCGCCAAAGAGGAATGTTAGGGTAATGATTCTCTACTTGAGCATGTGAAGCTCTTCTTCTTTGCATAGGAAGCCCGCTCTCGCGAGTTTGCAGTGAGTTGGATGCGTTCCTACGGGTAGACATGAATAGTCCCCATTGTGTAGAGTCCGTAAGCGAGAATGGACATAGACATGATGTGTGAAGCCTACCCGGACATGTTGGACTGGATCGGTGATGTTGCATTGTATAAATGCCAGAGAAGACTCCGTGCGATTGGGTGTTTTTCGGGTTTTCTACGTGGTAGATTGCAACAGGGAGCCTTGGGGATTAACCCTAAGGTGCACCCGGAAAACTGGGCGGATGCGTGATCTTGCCAACTTGGTTGCCTGAGAGCTAACTTGAACATAACCGGGTTATGTGAAATGTGATAGAAATGGGACTCAGGAGAAGTTTGACCCGCGCATATGGCTTAAACTGTCGTTGCGATGTGAGCACGGGTTAGATGGAACCGTACCCGTTCTATGTCGTTCGGTTAAAGAGACCTAAGGGTACGTGGCACTTGTCGTTGGCATAGATTAGGGTCTTCGGCGGTCTATGATTTAAATTGACGTGACCCAGGCCAAGAAGACAAAATGCTCATAGGTTTGGCCGTCAAAGTGGCGGTGGTGAGTCCGGAATGTCTATGGCTTTAATTGACGTGACATTGGCCGGTTCACCGAGAATGTGCCCTGAGAGCACGGGGCGTGTGACCGTGCGAGCCAACGCCTGTGATGAAATGTATATTGATATACTGCTTGGAGTATTTACTGCTTTTATTCATGTATGACCGGCCTGCGTGCCGTGGTTTGTAAAACATGTAATATCAAGTAAACCATTTTTGTAAGGCCTTAAGGCCTGTACTTGTGTTGTATTACATTCCTATTTGGTATTAGTGGACATTCATGCTTTTGAGCTGGGTTCTTTATTGCAACTTATTAAACTGCTTCTGCTAGAATGCTCTGTGTAGTACGTTATGATTGGTTGGATGGTTTCCATGAGTAACCACCCGGTCTGTCTGTGGTATATGGCGTCGGGCCCCGGCCGGACCTACTACTATATGCTATGTGACAGATAGGGGGTGTTATAATTTGGTATCAGACTACTGGTTTTGGTCGGGCTTAAGATGAATTCGTGGACGAATTCTTTTTAAGGGGTGGTGAGCACATGTGTGTGCGTCATCGTTATAACAGTAAAAGAACCCATGAATGTCCACTTAGGAATGAAAATACACATGTTTGGGGAACCTGCATGTTCCTATAATTGCTGTTTGTAATTTTATTTGGTCGCTTAATGGTGTTTTGTACCATTATAGGTGACCAGAAGTGGTGCTGGGCCGTCAGAACGTCGAGTTTCTGAGGCTAGCAGTGCACCTAATGATGCTCCTGTAACACCTCTATCGGCTGAGACCATACGATTGGTGGCCGAAGCAGTGTTGGCTATAATTAATGCGTAGCCTGCAAGGCAAACGCAGCAGCCCACTCCTGCGATGGAGCAGGTACCTCTACAAGCGGCTAAGCAGCGAAGAGTGGAGCAGGTGGTAGTGGAACCGGTGGTGCCAAGGAGGGCAACCGAGAGACAGCTCAAGCATGTCATGAGCTTTAATCCTCCGGTATTCTCGGGGTTGGGAACCCCATCTCAAGCTAAAGACTGGCTCTCCAGGGTGAAGAGAGTCATGACAGCAACGAAGATGGAGGAGTGGCAAATGACCACCATTGCTACGTTCCTTTTGGACGGTGAAGCGAGAATGTGGTGGGAAGGATTGGAGCTGCATCTATTGAGAGGTAGGCAACTTGGTGATGTCTCGATGGAGGAGTTCTCGAGAATGTTCTTGGCTAGATACCACCCTTCAGCGCAGAGGATAGTATTGGAGAACGAGTTCCTGAAGTTGGTATAAGGAGACAGTACCGTGGATGAATATCTCCACGAGTTTACTCGTTTGAGTCGATATGCTAGGTCCACCATTGAGGATGAGGAGCGCAAGACAAATCGATTCTACGAAGGGTTGAGAGACGAGCTGAGATTACTACTCTCGGGGCCGATGACGCAGGATTTCTTAACCTTGGTCAACACGGCCCGGTCCTTGGAGAAGGACATGAAGAATGTCCAAGCAAAGAAGAGCGTTGGTGACAAGAAATCTGAGTTCAAAGTGCCAACTACTTCAAAGTCTGGCTATCAAAGGTCCTTCAAGAAGCATAGGACTTCAGGTCCAGCTCCTTCTGGTGCTTCTGGGGCGACTACGAGTCGGACCCCGGACGCATGTTTTACGTGCGGAAAGTCGGGGCACTTTGCCCGCGATTGTTGGAGCGGACGTCCCAAGTCCGAGAGAAGGCCTGGAGCGACCTATGAAGAGAAGGGCAAGGCAGTGGAGTCAACCGCGTCCCACTATGCTCCGGACCAATCGAGGGTTTATAATCTTAGCCAGCAGGAGGCCATTAAACAAACAGATGTGGTGACAGGTACGGTCTAATTTATAGCAAGTTAATTTCTTTAAATACTTGTTATGCACATGTTACCTTACCACTGCTTGTTTAGGATTTGTTTTGATTTGTGAAAATCTGGCAAGAGCACTCTTCGATATGGGAACTTCACACTCCTTCTTGTCCGAGGGATTTATATCACGCATCGGAGTCCCTTCTTCGATGGCGAAGGATAAGTTGGACGTGTTGTTGCCCAATGGGTGTTCGATGTGCGCGGATAGGATCTGCGATGTTAAGATTCGTATTGGGAATCAGGAGTTCGATCTGCAAGCATCGTTACTTCCGTTGGTGGAGTTCGACGTTATATTTGGCATGGACTGGCTCTCGGAGCAGCAAGCCTATATTGATTGCGGTCGCAAGGAATTCAAGTTGGGAGCAAGTCGTGAGCTGACTTTTACGGGCTTAAAGGGGTCGAGCAAGACGTTGATGTCTGCTCTTCAGGTGGTGAAGGCGGTTCGTGCCGGTGCAGAACTATTCTTTACACTAGTGGAGGTTGCAAAGCCGAAGCCCGCGTTGGATAGTATTTCAGTGGTATCGGAGTACCCTGATGTGTTCCATAGAGATCTTCCTGGAGCCCCGCCTCAACAAGAGATAGATTTAACGATTGAGCTAGTGCCAGGTGCAAAGCCTGTGTCACGATCTCCGTATCAGCTAGCGCCTAAGGAAATGACGGAGCTGAAGGTTCAACTGCAAGAGTTGTTGGAGCAAGGGTATGTACGCCCAAGTTCTTCGCCTTGGAGCGCGCCGGTCCTCTTTGTTAAGAAGAAGGACGGAAGCTTGAGGCTATGTATTGATTATCGGGAGCTCAACAAGTTGACGGAGAAGAACAAGTACCCGATCCCCCGGATCGATGATCTTTTTGATCAGTTGGTCCGGTCGACAGTGTACTCAAAGTTGGATCTCAAGTCTAGGTACTATCAGTTGCGAATATGGGAGAGTGATATCCCGAAGACAGCATTCAGTACGAGATACAGGCATTATGAGTTTACGGTCATGCCGTTTGGGCTGACTAATGCGCCGTCAGTGTTCATGGATTTGATGAACAGGACCTTCAGGGAGTACTTGGACCATTTTGTGATCGTCTTCATCGACGATATTTTGGTGTACTCGCAGAGTGAGGAAGATCACTTCAAGTATCTTCATTTGGTTTTGGAGACGCTAAGTAGAAATCAGTTGTATGCCAAGTTCTCGAAGTGCGAGTTTTGGTTATCCTCAGTGGCATTCCTCAGTCATATAGTGAGTGGATAGGGTATTGCTGTGGATCCGGAGAAGATTATTGCGATACGGGAGTGGCCTGAGCTTGCTACGGTAGCGGAAGTCCGGAGCTTTCTGGGGCTTTCCGGCTATTATAGGCGCTTCGTAGAGAACTTCTCGCGGATAGCGTTACCTCTCACTACTTTGATGAGGAAGGAGCAGAAGTTCGTTTGTACGCCGGAGTGCGCGCGAGCTTTTGAGGAGTTGAAATGTCGGTTTACCACGGCGCCTGTGTTGAGTTCGCCGATTGGGACTGAAGGCTATGAGATTTATAGCGATGCTTCGGGCAGCGGTTTGGGTTGCGTGCTACTGCAACACGGAAGTGTGATAGCTTATGGCTCGAGACAGCTGAAAGTGCACGAGAGGAATTATCCGGTCCATGACTTGGAGTTAGCGGCCATGATTTTTGCCTTGAAGCTGTGGAGGCATTATTTTTACGGTGTGAAGATTGATATCTACAGCGATCACAAGAGCCTAAAGTATCTGATTGATCAGAAAGATCTGAATATGCGGCAGTGTAGATGGATGGAGTTCCTGGGAGACTATACATTCATGATCCACTATGTGCCTGGTAAAGGTAATACGGTTGCGGACGCGTTGAGTCGCCGATCCCCAGCTCAAGCCAATTGGCTATCGATCCATGATGAGCGGTTGGTGCGGGAGTTGGAGGCGCTGGAGATTGTTTGTGTGGATAAGCAATCAAGTGCTGAAGCAGTACTGAATTGGACTGAAGTCCAATATGACCTGGCTGATCGGATTCAGAGGCTTTGGAGATGGATGTCCATATGAAGCAGTTCATGGTAGAGGCTCTGGATGGGTCAAATTCCCAATTCGTTGTGGAGGACGGATTGCTTTGGAAAGACGGTCGTCTGTGCGTCCCAAGTTTGGGCAATTTTCGTGTGGAATTGTTGTACGAGGCACACCATACCAAGTACTCGATTCACCCGGGGAGCACGAAGATGTACCGCGATGTAAAGAAACTGTTTTGGTGGCCGTGTTTGAAAAAGGATGTGGCACTCTACGTGGCGAAGTGCCAAACTTGCGTCTTGGTGAAGGCAAAATGCCAAAAGCCGGGAGGATTTCTTAAGTCCCTGCCTATTCCGGAGTGGAAATTTGACGACATCTCTATGGACTTTGTGCACGGTTTGCCAAGGTCGCAAAAGGGGAACAACGCCATTTGGGTGGTCGTTGATCGGTTAACGAAGGTGTCGCATTTCATTCTGCATAGGAAGGATGATCCGGTGGAGAAGTTGGCAAAACTGTATGTGGATAACATAGTTCGGCTTCACGGTGTGCCCCGCAGCATCGTGAGTGACCGAGATGGGCGGTTCATGTCCAATGATTGGAGGCTTGTGCATCAAATGTTGGGAACAAAGCTAAAATTCAGCACAACCTTCCATCCGCAAATAGATGGGCAGACCGAGAGGGTCAATAGAACTATGGAAGACATGCTTCGCATGTGTGTCTTGGATTTTGAAAAGCTATGAGAAGACCATCTTTATTTGGTGGAGTTCGCATACAACAATAGCTACCAAGCGAGTATTCAAATGGCGCCCTTCGAGGCCCTATATGGTAGAAGACGTCGCACGCCGTTGTCTTGGCTAGAAACGGGTGAGTCAAAGTTGTATAAGTGATTAGAAGTGGAGGATGCTACTTCTTTGGTGAGAACCATTCGGGAGAGGTTGCTTATCGCTCAGGACTGACAAGCGAAGTACTATAATGCCAAGCACAGGAATGTGGAGTTCGCTGTGGGCGATTGGATGTACTTAAAGATCAAGCCGTTCAAGGGTGTCTCGCGGGTGCGGCGATTGAAAAAGCTAAGCCCGAGGTACCTTGGGCCGTTTGAGGTTCTGGAGCGAGTTGGTGAAGTAGTCTATCGGTTGAAGCTTTCAGTGGAGCTTGGTGGATTACATGATGTATTCCATATTTCGGTACTTCGAAAGGTGATGCAAGAGCCTACGCAAGTGATCGCAGTTGATCAAGTGTAGGTGGATAGTGGGCTGACGACAAAAGTCAAGCCCATGAGGATTGAGGACTCGGATGTCAAGCGACTATGCAATAAAGAGATCAGGATGGTCAAGGTCCGATGGGACAATTGCGGTCGAGAGGATCTCTCTTGCGAGCGAGAGCAGACTATGCTTGACGAGTATCCGGAGTTGTTCCGCTCAGGTACAATTTAATTTTGTTCATGTCTTTCCTTTATATAATTTCGTGGATGAAATTTTTTTAAGAGGGGGAGAGTTGTAACACCCCAAAACTCAAAAGAGCGATGGGGGACGTTTTGGTCCAGATTTGGAATCTGGCAGGACGCACATGGTCTGTGTTGGGTACATTGGAATCTATGTACCTGATTTGAAGAAGCCTCACCCTACTTAATGATATACATCAAGGTGTATTTGATGTGCTTTGAGTTTATTTGTGCAGGTTAAGTAACTGCAGGATTGCAGGAAAAGTTTCTAAGTCCATGTGTCGACACCTAGAGGTGAAGTGTTGACACTTAAGAAGGCTTTTGTCGACAATTAGAGAAGCAGTGTCGACACTTGGAGTAAATGTGTCGACACCAGGAAGGTAGAGTCAACACCAGAAGAAATGTGTCGACGCATACAGGCAGTGTCGACACATAGTGAAGAATTGTCTACATAATCAGTGTCGACACTTAAAAGCAGTGTCGACACTCAGAGAAACTTTGTCGACATCAAAAGTGTCGACACCAGGAGGCTATGTCGACACTCAGCGAACTTCAACAAAGTTTAAGTGTAAGTGTCGACACAAAGGAGATGTGTCGACACTCAGCAAGATTTCAACACATGAAGGGAAGTGTCGACACAAAGGAGATGTGTCGACACTCGGCGAGATTTCAACACATGAAGGCATGTGTCGACACAAAGGAGATGTGTTGACACTCAGCAAAGTTTCAACACATGAAGACATGTGTCGACATAAAGAAGATGTGTCGACACTTAGCAAGTTTCAACACAAGAAGTTGTGTCGACACAAAGGAGTTCTGTCGACACACAACAGAAATCAACTAAGTATTGAAGAAGAATTACTTGTGTGGACAAACTCAATCAGTGTCGACACATTCAATAGAAGGCTTGTGTCGACACACAGGATCAGTGTCGACACATTCTGAAGAAGCAGTGTCGAGAAGCTGTTACAACAACACAAGGAGTTGTGTCGACACCATGAAGGCTAGTGTCGACACTTAGTCTACTTGTGTCGACACTTAGTCTATTTGTGTCGACACATAAAGACTATCTGTCTCGACACTTTCAGAGAGTGACAGAGATTTCAAAAAGTGACTGGATGACTTGACAGCTTCCAATTCAACCGGTCAGCTGCAACTGTCAGAGCTGTCAGAAGGTTGTTAGAAACCGGATCAGCCGGTTACCTTGGAGGAAGACTATTTATAGACCTTTCTCCTTCAACAGAAATGAGAATGATCAATGATCAATGAATTGAAAAACAACACAAGAAAGAAGAAGACCTTCAAGAGAAGATCTAAGTAGTTGGAGAGAGAGAACTCCTTCTAAGAAGAACAACTGTTGAACCACGCTGAAAAGTAAGTTTCAGATTGAGATCTGATTCTCAAGACAGAAGTTGATTGAAGATCATCTTCAGAGGAGACTCAACCCTACTGTGTTCTAATTCAAGAAGCTTTGAAGAAAGCCAAGGGAGGTTGATCTCTGCAAAGTTCTTTCAAGAACTCATCAAGAAGCCAGTCAACTTATCTCTCTCTTTCAGAGTTGTGGTTATATACTTTGTAAACTATATTTTCTGTAGGATCCTAAGGGATCTGAGCTGTAAGCCTAGTTTATAAAGGCTGAGGTAGGGTGATTGTGCCTGAGTGTAGGAGATTTTATTCTCTGAGTGTAGGCCTTGATTGAAGGCTGAGGTAGGGCTGTTTAGCCTAAGTGTAGGTCTTGGTGAAGACTGAGTGGTAAGGCTTTGTGCCTGAGTTGTAGGAGTGGGGACACTCTGAGTTGTAGGAACCTGATTGGGGTTCTGAGTTGTAAGATTTGAGGATCTGAGAAAAAGTGGAGAAGTTAGGCCGAATCTAGTACATTACTAGATAGGCGAAGGGGGAAGTGGATATACCCAGACCTTGGGGAACCACTATAAATCCTGTGTGCACTCTGTGTATGTTTGATTGTTTGGTTGCTGTGTGGTGATAATTGTAGAATTGCATTTACTGTATAGTATTTCTGCCTTTAAAGTTAAAAAGATAAAGGACACATATTCACCCCGCTCTAGGTGATTAGGCTCTAGTTCTTTCAAGTTGTATCAAAGCGAGGTTTCTCAAAAAGGGACATAATAGTCTGAGTAAGATCCTGTAGGCAGATTCAGAATAATCAAGATTCAAGAAAATGGGTTCTAGTGAGAATCACAAAGAGCTGGGGTCCATGAAATTGCCAATCTGTAGAAAAGAGATTTTTGGCATTTGGAAAGAGAGGGTTAGACTCTTTATGGAAGCATCTGATCCAAGAATATACATTACAGTCAAAGAAGGGCCATATGTGCCAATGAAAGTATCTATTCTGGATGCAAATCATAGAACTCCCAAAGACTATTCAGAAATGACTAAAGATGAAATTATTCTGGCCACTATGGACAAGAGGGCCCAGAATATTATTGTTAGTGCAATTGATGATGCAACATTTCAGAATTTAATTCACTGTAAAACTTCTAAAGAAATGTGGGACACACTAATAGTCTATATGGAGGGATCAGAAGAAGTAAGACATGACAGGAATTCTTTGTTAAATCAGGAATATGAAAGCTTCAGACAAGGAAAGTCTGATAGCATTACTGAATGCTACAAAAAGTTCTATAGGATAGTAAATGAATTTATGTCCTATGGAAGAGAATTTAGCAACTATGAGCTGAATGACAAGTTCTTAAGATCCATGACTAAGGACTGGGACACCAAGATTTGTGCCATTAGGGAAATGGCTAAATTAGCTGATATACCTCCTCCAACTTTGTTTGGAAAACTGTTATCTTATGAGATGCAGTTAATGGTTAGAAAGGAGGAAGAGAAGATTACTAGAGTGGAGTACAAGGAAAGGTCTGTGGCCTTCAAGACTGAAGCCACTAGGAAATATAGAAGCAAGTCTCCATCTCCACCTCAAATAGTTGCTGAGGCTGAGACAGATAATTCAGAAAGCAAGCATTCAGATAACAGTGAAAGTGATGAAGACTTTGCTGCTTTTACAAGACATTTTCAAAAGTTTCTGAAGAAGAAGCAGTGGAGGTCTAAGCCATCCACTTCACAGACAAAAGATGAATACTATCAGAAAAGGAAGTCATCAAGGAATGACAGAAAAAAGTCCAAGCCAAGTAAAACTACATCCTCAAAGATTGTATGCTATTGTTGCAATAGACAAGGACATGTAGTGGCTGACTGTTCTGAAAAAAGGAAGGAGTCAATTGACAGAAAGAAGACACATGTTAAGGGCAAAATGGAAAAGTCCTTTGTTGCCAAGAAAGACAAAAGTTTGACTGATCAGTCATCTTCAAAAACAGATTCAGAAGCTGAAGCCTATATTGGGTTGTTTGCTGAAGAGGAGGAAGATAAGTTCATGCAGATAATGAATTCAATTTATGAGCATGAGGACAATCAGTGCAAAGGGCTGATGGCCTTATCTGAAGGAGACAAAATCCAGGATCAGCCTGGACCAAGTAAAGTACAAAGTTGTTCTTCCAGTTCAATTTCTTGTACTGAGTCAGAATCAGATACATCTGCATCAAGTGATGTGGGTGGGTCTGAATCTGAAGGAGATATTCATCAGTTAATTGATGAATATAGGGACTTGTTACAGGCCTTGAATAAAAGCAAAACCTTAGCCAAAACTCAGGCAAAGGATGTTGCTAGTCTTAAATTGGCTGCTGCTGATTGAGACAAGTTATTTGATGAGAAACTGAATGAAATAGCTAGGCTGAAGAACATTACTGTTATTCAGATGGGTACTATTACATTTAAGAATGATCAAATTAGAAATCTGGAGGCTAAACTTCAGAAGGAGAGAGAGATTGTAGCAAGTTTTTCTAAACCAAAATCTGTTTTACCTTTGATAGATGAGTTTGTACCTCATAAGGGTAAAACTGGATTGAGGTTTACAAAACCTGCCTGGACAGTTAAGTCCAAATCTAAGGGCAAAGCCCCAACACTAAACAAGAAGGCTGCAGTAGAAAATCCAGCCAGGGTTGTACCTAAACAAAGGTACAACAGGTTTGAGTGCTGGTGTTGTGGCAAGATAGACCACTTTGCCATAGATTGTTGGCACAATTCAAGTGTCAAGGAGAGTAGCAAACTACCTGCTAGAAGAGCTACAGGTAGTTTTGTTAAAAGTCAAACTAACCTGCACCAAGGACCCAAGAATTATTTGGGTTCTAAGGTTAAGTAATCTGTTTTGCAGGTGAGTCCAAGTGGCCATGCCCCTATATGGTACTTGGACAGTGGATGTTCCAGGCACATGACTGGAACTAGGGGATTGCTGAAGGACTATACTCCAATCAAGGATGGCCCTAAAGTTACCTTTGGTGGTTCAGAAAAAGGAATCATCAAAGGCTTTGGTAACATTTCTAGTAACCAAATTATAATTACTCAAGTGGCTTATGTAAAGGGTTTGAAACATAACCTCATTAGCATAAGTCAGCTGAGTGATTTAGGATATGACATCTCATTTGTCAAGGATGGTTGTCATATCAAAAGGTCAAGTGATCAAAAGATCATTCTGACAGGATATAGGAAGAGAAATGTCTATTGTCTAGACATTATGTATGAGAACATTGTTTCTCCTATTTGTCTTGTAGCTGATGAGAAAGTCTCACATTATGTTAAATGGCACAAGAGCTGGCTCATCTTAACTATAAGACAATTGACCAACTCTTTAGCAAAGAGTTAGTGAGGAATGGTCCTCAGGTTAAGTGTATCAAGGATGAGATATGTTCAGCTTGTCAAAAAGGAAAGCAGACCAAATACACCTTTCATAGCCTTGAGAATAAAGATGCTGTGAGGTGTCTATACCTCTTGCATATGGATCTTTTTGGTCCTATGCCAGTTCACAACCTAGGTAGGAAGGTCTACACATTTGTGGTTGTAAATGACTATTCAAGGTTTTCCTGGGTGTTCTTCCTTAGACAAAAATCTGAAATCTCAAGTATCTTATATAGTTTTGTTAAACAAATTCAGAATGAATTGGACAGTACAGTGGTCAAAATTAGAAGTGACCATGGTACTGAATTTCAGTCTGACAGTATGACAAAAATGTGTGAAGAATTTGGAATTTTTCAGGAATTTTCCTCACCAAGAACACCTCAGCAAAATGGTATTGCTGAGAGGAAAAATAGAACCTTTATAGAGGCTGGTAGTACCCTATTGAGTGACACATCTCTCCCAGAATATTTCTGGGCTGAGGCAGTAAACACTGCTTGTCATGTGATCAATATGGCTACTATCACCAAGAGCCACAGGAAGACCCCCTATGAGATTGTGAAGGGCAGAAAACCAAATTTATCCTATTTCAGGATCTTTGGTTGCAGGTGCTATATCCTTAACAATGGTAAGTCTTATCTAACCAAGTTTGCTGCCAAATCCCAAGAGGGGATCTTTGTTGGGTACAATAATAATAGTAAAGCTTATAGGGTCTACAACTTGATTACTCAAGTTGTAGAAGAGTCTATTCATGTAGTTTTTGATGAAGCTAGACTCATTAACAATGAATTGCCAAGAAGTGTTTGCAGCTCTACAGGTGTAACTGAGAAGATGGACAAGCTTACCTTAACAGAAGGTTCTTCTGCAAGTCAGCAAATGGAAGATGGTGGCTGTTGTCCAGGGGAGTACAAGATTCTCCTGATGCTGAAGAAGACCAAGTGGTGCAGCTAAATGAAGAGACTGAAGGTGTACAACTGAAGACAGGCTGCCTCCAGCAAATAGGCATTTGAAGGATCATCCAGCCAATCAAATAATTGGAGATCCCAGACAAGGGGTGCAAACAAGGAGCAGGAATCTAAGTACAGTTCTTTTCTCCAGTTTTCTATCCCAAGTAGAGCCAAAGAAGTTTGAAGAAGCTATCCTAGACCCTCATTGGATTGAGGCCATGCAAGAGGAGCTGAATCAATTCAAAAGATGCAAGGTCTGGGAGCTAGTTCCTAAACCCAAGGACCACAACATTATTGGAACTAAGTGGATCTTTAGGAACAAGTTGGATGAAAATGGAATAATCATAAAGAATAAAGCTAGGCTTGTTGCAAAGGGATATAGACAGGAAGAAGGTATTGATTTTGATCAAACCTTTGCTCCAGTAGCAAGACTGGAAGCAATAAGGATGTTCCTTGCCTATGCAACATATCAAGGATTTAAGGTATATCAAATGGATGTTAAGTCAGCCTTTCTGAATGGAAACCTGAAGGAAGAAGTCTATGTAGAGCAGCCATCAGGTTTTGTTGATTTTCTTAAACCTGATTATGTATATAGACTTAGGAAGGCTTTGTATGGGTTAAAACAAGCCCCAAGGGCTTGGTATGAAACCCTGTCTAGTTTCCTCATTGAGAATAAATTCTCAAGGGGGAAAATAGACAAGACTCTATTCCTTAGGGAATCCAGAGGCAAGATTATCTTAGTCCAAATATATGTAGATGACATAATATTTGGGTCTACAGAAAGTAGTCTTTGCAGAAAGTTTGCAAAACTCATGCAAGGACAATTTGAAATGAGCAGTATGGGGGAACTTAACTTCTTCTTGGGTCTCCAAGTTAGACAGACTGAAGATGGATTATCCATATGCCAGTCTAAGTTCACCCTAGAGTTGATAAGGAAGTATGGTCAACAATGTCTCTAAGCAAAGATGATGCAGGGAAACCTGTAGATGAAACTTTGTATAGAGGGATAGTTGGCTCCCTACTGTATTTGACTGCTAGTAGACCAGATATCATGTATGCTACATGTGTCTGTGCTAGGTACCAAGCTTGCCATAAAGAATCTCATTTGACAGCAGTTAAAAAAATTTTGAGATATCTTAAGGGCACTCCTTATCTAGGCCTTTGGTACCCTAGGAATGGAGATTTTGAACTGACAGGTTATTCAGATGCAGATTTTGCAGGCTGCAAGGAAGATAGGAAGAGTACTACAGGAACCTGTCAATTTCTAGGTGGAAGGCTGGTGTCATGGAGTAGCAAGAAGCAAACCAGTGTGGCTATCTCCACAGCAGAGTCAGAGTATGTGGCTGCAGAAAGTTGCTGTGCTCAACTTCTATGGATTCAACATCAACTAGAAGATTATGGTATTCAAGTAAGTAGGACACCTTTATTTTGTGATTCTACTAGTGCCATTTCTATTGCAAATAATCCTGTCTCCCATAGTAGGACTAAGCACATAGAAATTAAATACCATTTTCTAAGAGAACATGTGGAAAAAGAAGACATTTCCCTAGAGTATGTTAAGACAGATAATCAGTTAGCTGATATGTTTACTAAGCCCTTAGATGAAACCAAATTCAATAAGTTTAAAATTGAATTAGGAATGATAAACTTAGAATAGTTTACAAAAAAATTTGGCTAAGTAAAATAGTGTCGACACACAGAGTTGTCTGTGTCGACACATAGAAGTGGTGTCAACATTTCAGAGTAATGGTGTCGACACATCTAGAGAGTCTGTGTCGACACTTCAGATAATTAGTGTCGACACATGCAGTGTAGGTGTCGACACATCCAAGGTGGTGTTGACACTTAAGATTTACACAGAATTAGTCTAGTAGATTCTCGACTAAGTGTCGAGCTGAGATATATAAGTGTCGACACATATATTCTGTCGACTATACTTGTGTCGACACATAGTTGTCGAGACATTAGAAGTAAGTGTCGACACTTATCAATAGTGTCGACACATTTCAAGTATTTTGCCGCGCCTTTTCACCTTCAATTCTAGAAAGGTATAAATAGGTTTTCACCATTGTTTGTCGACACGCTCACCTTAGTTTCGAGACCAAACTTGTGTGTCGACATCTCTCTTCTCTAAATTCAAAATTTCTTCAAACCCTAATGGCGCCCAAGCTAGAAGAGAACATTAATGAAGGATATGAGCTCGTGCAATACGCCTTTGATGATGTGGAACCAGAAATCCAAGGTGTGGTAACCATAATTGCCGAGACTGGATTAGAGTATCTTGTATCAGAACCAATCAAGATCTGGAAGAAGGAGGTCCTTGAATTCTTGAGTGCAGCTACTCTTGATGAATCTGGACTCAAGATTAAGTCCAAAGTTCATGGGGCAAAGGTGAAGGTCTCCCATAAGACTCTAAGAAAAGTTCTACATCTCCCTAGAACTAAAGAAGAGGAAGATATATCTGCTTCAAATACAAGGGAGGCACTGGCATGGTGTGGACTTGATTCAAGCCTGAAGAATGGATCAGTGTTCAATAGGAAAGGCATGAACATGCATGGCAAGTTTTTATCTGAGATAGTTGGCAAGGTAATACTGAGTAAGCCTGGTGGGTATGATAGGATATCAGCTCACATGTTCAGTTTGATGACAAGAATAATTTTCAAACTTAATACTGATTGGACAGCAGTAATGTTTGATAAGATCAAAGAGAGTCTGAAGAAACCCAATCTGGGTAGAATTCTGAGTTTATACTTAGCTGGCAGTATTCCCAAAGTGATGAACCAAGCTGCAGGTTCAAAGATAAACCACATGATGAGAATGGATGTAAGAATTTTCTCAAGGTGGGATAGAGTGCTGACAAAGGAACTGCCAACTCCAGAAAAGGAAACATCTCAGAAGAAGAAGAAGAAGACAGCCATTGTGGCTCAAGAATCCTCAAGTAGCTCAGAAGAACAAGTGGTTTTTAGTTCTGATGATGGAGAAGATGATCATGCTGGACAGTCACCAGCAAGACAAGAAGATGCTCAGAGGCAGGGGGAGCTACCCTCAGCTAGCCCAATTCACCTGGATCCACTCCAGGGGGAGCCTTTACATGTGGATGAGCCAACCCAGTTAGAGAGTGAAAGAGCTACCCAAACAATTCTAGAGGTAATCACTGAAGTTAATCAATTAAATTTCCCTATTAAGGATGAAGTTTTGACTGAATCATTACTTGGTGTTGATCAGCAAACACAGTTACATAGTGAACCACAAGATGTTGTCATGGAGGACACATCTGTTGCTGATAAAGAAGTGTCAGTTGCTCCTAAGATAAGAGATTCTCCTGTACAACCTCAACAGGAATATACACTAGAGGAGCTGTTCCCTGATCTTTTACAAACTGACTTAGAGGGAGAGAAAGCAGCTGTTGAGGGGGAGCAGGTAGACTTTGAGGGGGAGCATGTGGAGCATGTAGAGGAAACTGCAAGAAAAGAGACTGTGGAGCCAAAGGATGCTGAGGAAATACAAAGGACTGAGAAGGAGTTACCTCCTAGTCCTAAGGACAGGGTAGACATTGTCAGTACTTCTGCTTCAGAGGATGAAGAGGCTGCTAGAGCCAAGAAAAGGAAGTTCCAGGTCTTCAAGAGAAGAAGCCAGACCTACAAGAAAGCACTACAGACAATTGATCCATAGCCTGCACCAACTACTGATTATAGTTCTCTGATAGTGGAATTGCAAATTAAGCTAGATGAGCAAAGGAAAGCATTACAAACTTATATGGATGAAGGCCATAAATCACTTCAATTTGATCTTGCTCAAGACATAAAATCTATAAGATTTGAAGTGAATCAAAACAAGAAGGAAATGACTGATTGTTTCCATAAAGGAGGGAATGCAGTGGTCTATCTGGCTACTCATCAAGAGAATATAAAGAAACAGATTGATGACTTGGCAGTCAAACAAGGATATGTCCTGGATAATCAGCTTAGAATGAATGATAATCTAACTGCTTCTCATAATGCCATTGTCACTGAAATGAAAAATATAGCTACTGCCCAGACTGCTGTAATTGCTACTGCCAAAGAAGCCTTTGATAAGAAACTACAAGAGAGCCTCACTGCTGTTAAAACTGTCATTGAAGATTCTCAGAAGGCAATTACTGAAAAGCTCCAAAGGTTAAAACCTTTTTATAAGGATGGAGTTAACTATTTGAATGGTCAGATAAGATTCCAAAAGGATGATCTTAGAGATCATATAGAAAGAGAAGTCATAAAGGGGGAGAGGGTGTTAGTCAAAGTAGGCTCTGATCATGAAAAGTGGATTTCAAACTCCATCAGAGCCATCCTTGGATATCCACCTTTATGTGATGATGATAATGTGGCAGAGTCTGGCATAAATCCTGCATATTTTGGAGGAGAGCAAGCTGAAGTGGCTCAAGTGATATATCCTCCTGCAGATTTTGACATGATACATCAGGAGGTACATTCTATGTATAATCCTCCTAAGGGTAATCAGAATGTTATTCTTGAAAAAGTTGTACAGCCTGTGCCAGGGGCAGTTCTAAAAGAACAAGAGGCCCAATTATCTAAGAAAAGGTTTAGAGAGCAAGCTGAATTAAGGCCAGATTTTGAGCAATGGAGCCCAACCTCTAGGAATATCATATTGACAGCTTGGAAGGCTGCTAAGGATAATTTCCTAGAGAGAGGCAAATGATATTCTGGCCAGGAATGGAAGAAACATGAGGCTAGGCAAGAGGCCATAGTACAATACAGAAGGAAGGCTAAATTAGGGAAGCTACCTCCTAATGTACAGGAGCCTAGCAAGTATTTCCCTAAGCCTTATCACTATTTTGAAAGACAGAAGATAAGGGCTGAAGAACAAAAAAAGAAAGATATTAAAGGGAAGAAGCTTGCTGATGACAATGATGCTCCAGTCCAAGCAAAGATTCAATCTGGAAAGGGCATTGTAATCAAGGAACCAGAGCAGCCATATGATAGAATTTTTCTTAAGTTTACAATTTGTAATCATTTGCATTTAACTCTATGTAAACGTTTGATTAATGAAAATGTTTGAAGTTGTAAGAACAATGTTATATGTTCAATCTATTACATTATTGTTCTGAGATAATTGTTTATACATGTTCTGTTTATACATGTTTAGTTCTTACCCTGTCATTTAATATTGTTATACATCATATTGAGTATTTGTTATATATGGTGTATATCATTGACTAAGAGTTATGACTTCTCCAAATAAGGGGAGATTGTTGGGTACATTGGAATCTATGTACCTGATTTGAAGAAGCCTCACCCTACTCAATGATATACATCAAGGTGAATTTGATGTGCTTTGAGTTTATTTGTACAGGTTAAGTAACTGCAGGATTGCAGGAAAAGTTTCTAAGTACATGTGTCAACACCTAGAGGTGAAGTGTCGACACTTAAGAAGGCTTGTGTCGACACCTAGAGAAGCAGTGTCGACACTTGGAGTAAATGTGTCGACACCAGGAAGGCAGAGTCGACACCAGAAGAAATGTGTCGACACATACAGGCAGTGTCGACACACAGTGAAGAATTGTCTACATAATCAGTGTCGACACTTAGAAGCAGTGTCGACACCCAGAGAAACTTTGTCGACATCAAAAGTGTCGACACCAGGAGGCTATGTCTACACTCAGTGAACTTCAACAAAGTTTAAGTACAAGTGTCGACACAAAGGAGATGTGTCGACACTCAGCAAGATTTCAACACATGAAGGCAAGTGTCGACACAAAGGAGATGTGTCGACACTCAACGAGATTTCAACACATGAAGGCATGTGTCGACACAAAGGAGATGTGTCGACACTCAGTAAAGTTTCAACACATGAAGACATGTGTTGACATAAAGAAGATGTGTCGACACTTAGCAAGTTTCAACACAAGAAGTTGTGTCGACACAAAGGAGTTCTGTCGACACACAGCAGAAATCAACTAAGTATTGAAGAAGAAGTACTTGTGTCGACACACTCAATTAGTGTCGACACATTCAACAGAAGGCTTGTATCGACACACAGGATCAGTGTCGACACATTCTGAAGAAGCAGTGTCGAGAAGCTGTTACAACAACACAAGGAGTTGTGTCGACACCATGAAGGCTAGTGTCGACACTTAGTCTACTTGTGTCGACACTTAGTCTATTTATGTCGACACATAAAGACTATCTGTCTCGACACTTTCAGACAGTGACAGAGATTTCAAGAAGTGACTGGATGACTTGACAGCTGCCAATTCAACCGGTCAGCTGCAACTGTCAGAGCTATCAGAAGGTTGTTAGAAACCGGATCAGCCGGTTACCTTGGAGGAAGACTATTTATAGACCTTTCTCCTTCGACAGAAATGAGAATGATCAATGATCAATGAATTGAAAAATAACACAAGAAAGAAGAAGACCTTCAAGAGAAGATCTAAGTAGTTGGAGAGAGAGAGCTCCTTCTAAGAAGAACAGGTGTTGAACCACGCTGAAAAGTAAGTTTCAGATTGAGATCTGATTCTCAAGACAGAAGTTGATTGAAGATTATCTTCAGAGGAGACTCAACCCTACTATGTTCTAATTCAAGAAGCTTTGAAGAAAGCCAAGGGAGGTTGATCTCTGCAAAGTTCTTTCAAGAACTCATCAAAAAGCCAGTCAACTCATCTCTCTCTTTCAGAGTTGTGGTTATATACTTTGTAAACTGTATTTTCTATAGGATCCTAAGGGATCTGAGCTGTAAGCCTAGTTTATAAAGGCTGAGGTAGGGTGATTGTGCCTGAGTGTAGGCCTTGATTGAAGGCTGAGGTAGGGCTGTTTAGCCTAAGTGTAGGTCTTGGTGAAGACTGAGTGGTAAGGCTTTGTGCCTGAGTTGTAGGAGTGGGGACACTCTGAGTTGTAGGAACCTGATTGGGGTTCTGAGTTGTAATATCTGAGTATCTGAGAAGAAGTGGAGAAGTTAGGCCGAATCTAGTACATTACTAGATAGGCGAAGGGGGAAAGTGGATGTACCCAGACCTTGGGGAACCACTATAAATCCTGTGTGCACTCTGTGTATGTTTGATTATTTGGTTGCTGTGTGGTGATAATTGTAGAATTGCATTTACTGTATAGTATTTCTGCCTTTAAAGTTAAAAAGATAAAGGACACCTATTCACCCCCCTCTAGGTGATTAGGCTCTAGTTCTTTCAGCCTGGGACACCGGCATGTCCCAGGGTGTGTCAGGCTGGAGTCGATGACTTGGCCGCGAAATCGACATTTTGCGCTCGATGAAGTGTCGAGACGGGGCACACGACCTGATACACGGGCGTGTCTCAGGGCGTGTCGAGCCCGTGTAGACAACCGGCTCGGGGTGTTGACATTTTCGCTTGACGATGTGTCGAGACATGACACACGGCCTAGGACATGGGCGTGTCCAAGGCCGTGTCGGGTGGTCGATGAACTTCGCTCGATGAAGTGTCGAGACCATGAACACGGCCTGGAGCCCAAGCGTGTTCGAGTGGACACGGGTTAGGACACGGGCGTGTCCAAGAACCCGTATGAGTCTCGGGTTGTTTTCGGGCTAAATCGATGGGGCATACGACCGACCACACGACCATGTCAGTTGAAACACGGGCTTGTCAGGTCGAACACGGGCGTGTCAGATACCCGTGTGTTGTTCCAGGCGCGTCGATTTTGATGGCGAATGAGGGACACGGCCCTGGACACGGGCATGTGCCAGGCCGTGTTCGGTCCAGATTGTACATTTCAGGCCCGAATCAAAGCCGTTCGTTTCTTTAATTTGGGATCCAATGGCTGGGGGTTGTTCCTGATGGGATATACATGGGATTGGACCCTTGAAACCCTCATTTCTTTTGAGTGGTTATCTTTCTAAAGTATAGAGAGAGAGGAGAGCCACTGGAGGAAGAAGAAGCTAGATCCGACAATTGGAGGAGCTTCGAAGCTCCAAATCGCGAGCCGACTCCGGATCTACGGAGGCAAAGAGAGTGTGGTGTTTTTCATATGCTTACTTTTCCATGACGCCAAAGAGGAACGCTAGGGTAACGATTCTCTACTTGAGCATGTGAAGCTCTTCTTCTTTGCATAGGAAGCCCGCTCTCGCGAGTTTGCGGTGAGTTGGAGGAGTTCCTACGGGTAGAAATGAATAGTCCCCGTTGTATAGAGTCCATAAGCGAGAACAGACATAGGCATGATGTGTGAAGCCTACCCAGACATGTTGGTCTGGATCGGTGATGTTGCATTGCATAAATGCCGGAGAAGACTCCATGCGATTGGGTGTTTTTCGGGTTTTCTACGTGGTAGATTGCAACAGGGAGCCTTGTGGATTAACCCTAAGGTGCACCCGAAAAACTGGGCGGATGCGTGATCTTGCCAACTTGGTGGTCTGAGAGCCAACTTGAACATAACCGGGTTATGTGAAATGTGATAGAAATGGGACTCGGGAGACGTTTGACCAGCGCATATGGCTTAAACTGTCGTTGTGATGTGAGCACGAGTTAGATGGAACCGTACCCGTTCTATGTCGTTCGGTTAAAGAGACCTAAGAGTACGTGGCACTTGCCGTTGGCATAGATTAGGGTCTTCGGCGGTCTATGGCTTAAATTGACGTGACCCAGGCGAAGAAGACAAAATGCTCATAGGTTTGGCCGTCAAAGTGACGGTGGTGAGTCCAGAATGTCTATGGCTTTAATTGACGTGACATTGGCTGGTTCACCGAGAATGTGCCCTGAGAGCACGGGGCATGTGGCCGTGCGAGACAGCGCCTGTGATGAAGTACAACTTATTAAACTGCTTCCGCTAGAATGCTCTGTGTAGTACGTTATTATTGGTTGGATGGTTTCCATGAGTAACCACCCGGTCTGTTTGTGGTATAAGGCATCGGGCCCTGGCCGGAACTACTGCTATATGCTATGTGAAGGATAGGGGGTGTTACATAGCGACAATATTTCTCTTTTGTCTCTAGACTCAATCATAACTGGAACATCTGTCCAGAAAACAAGCTGAATCCTGTAGTGTCAGAAACACTGTACTTTCACATCAATTAGAGCTCACCAATAGCTATCGACGACGACACTCGCTGTCGCCCGGCGATATCCAACACTTATACAAACTGTGGTATTTTCTGGGTATTTCCCTGGAGCACACCTCCAGTACTTTCTGCTACTCTCATTTCACAGGTACAACTCACAGACCCTGTAAACTACTCGTTTATACTCGGAGTCTTCTCCGGCACGGAAAATAAAAAATCACCAATTCAGACCAATCTGTCCAGATGTGTTTCACACAGCATGCCTATTCCGTACTGTAATTTTCGGATCTATATGCAAAAACACTCTGGGATATCACATAACAACCCATCGGAATTCACTCGATTCTCCACCTTTTGGTGGGGGATTCCATGCATATGCAAAAAGGAGGACTTCACTTGTCCAAGAAGGAAGATCGTCACCCTTGTAGTTTTCTCCGGAGCCATGGACGCTTTTCTGTCCAGTTGAAAGGAGCACCTTGTTTACCTCTCTATGGATCTAGCCTCGGTTCTTGCTTCCGACCAGAGGATCTCCTTCACCAAGCTTTGCTAAGCTCAGACTCAGCCCATAGTTCTTCCTTAACTCCTTCCAAGAGAGAAATTGAAGATAGAGAGAGAGAGGGAGAGAGGTGGAGAAGTAAAATGAGACTTCTCTCCATCTCTCCTCTGGTTAAGTGGTCTCGGGATTAATCCCAGCCACAAAATCATTTCATCAAAAGGATGCAAAGGCCACATTTTCAGTTGACAAGTCAAAACTAATGCTATCGCCTGGTGATATCTGCTATCGCCTGGGCAATATTGCCGTTAGCCTCTTTGACCCCAGTCAACCACCGCTCTTCGGCTACCGTACAACCATCTAATACATGGCTAGCATACATCGCAGTATCACCCAACAATATGCACTGTCGCCACACATAGCTCACTCGACGATTCGTCGAAAGCATCGAGTGTAGTGAGTATACTCAACACGTCGTTGAAAGCGTTGAGTGCATTGAGTGGTATCGCCACACGATAGACACTATCACCACACGATAGTCTCTTACTCAACAATTATTCGAGTTTACTAAATGCTTGAAAGCGTCAAGTGCTATCGCTATCTCCAGCGATACGCAGTATCGCTCAGTGATAGCTATCAAAAGTTCTGTTTCTATTTTGGGGTGTTATAATAACACCTCTAGAGCTTATACATTCTGATATCTATGACTTTAAAAGTTTTGTCACTAAAGGAGAAAGGAAGGATATGATCAAATTTATTGATGACTACTATAGGTTCTGTCATGTTTATCTTCTTAAAACAAAGATGAACCATTTGAAAAGTTTTGTCTTTTCAAAACCAGGGTAGAAAACTAACTAGACAAGAAGATAAAAAAGGTTTAGAAGTGATAGAGGAAGAGAATACGTGTCAAGTTAGTTTAGATGTTTCCTGGCCTCTCAAGGAATCATTGTAGAAACCACTGCACCTTACTCACCCTAATCGAATGGTATAACTAAGAGAAATAATAGAACATTAACATAGATGTTGAATTCTATGCTCCTTACTACTAGCATGCCTACTGCTTATTGGGGAGAAGCAGTTTTAACTACAAACCACATTCTAAACAAAGTCCCTCAAGCTAAGTTAGAAATTTCACCCTGCGAGCTTTGGTTTAAGAGACCCCCGTCTATAACTAGACTCAAGACCTGGGGATGTATAACCTATGTTAGGGTTTTTGACCCTAGAAGGTCTAAGCTTGGACCTAAGGCCAACACCTCTGTCTACTTAGGTTGTGATGAGAATAGTGCTGCAGATAGATTCTTAGATATTTCTAATAACATCATTATAGAATCTAGGGATGCAGTGTTCTTTGAGGATAAATTCCTTAAAGACAAGAACTAGTCACTCCCAGGTATGAAAGCAACAATTACTGAGGCAGATTCTGAATCAGTATCGAGCACCTCCTATTCAGTTTCAGTAGATAATAGTGGCCTAGAGTCTAGAAGGAATTCTGTGAGAGAGAGAACTCCCAGAACCTTCGGTAGTGATCTTGTCACTTACCACATCAAGGCTGATCCATATACCTATAAGAAAGTAATTAGATCAAGGGATTCACCACCCTGGAAAGAAGCCATAGATGAAGAGATGAACTCTCTACTTCAGAACAATAAATGGAAGTTAGTTGATAATCCAAAAGGGGCTAAAACTATAGGGTGTAAGTGGGTTTTGAAAAAAAGCTTAATCATAATGGTAGCATAGATATGTATAAAGCATGCCTGATGGCTAAAAGTTTCACACAAATCAGTGGGGTGGATTACTTTGATGTATATTCACCAGTGTGTCACTTAGCAATCATTAGGATCCTCCTTGTTATTGCGTCTATTAAGAACTTTATTGTTCATCAAATGAATTTTAAGACTGCGTTCTTGAATGAAGATCTAACCGAAGAGATATACATGAGCCAACCTGAAAGCTTCATAGTAGAAGGTCCCAAAAATATGGTCTGTAAGTTAATTAAGTCACTATACAAACTAAAATAAGCACCTAAATTATGACATGAGAAGTTTGACTATAGTGTAAAGAACATGAGATTCATGTCGAGACTCTCTGATAAAAGTCTTTACATATATCATAGACCAAATAAAGTCGCTATAATATGCTTGTATGTGGATGATATGCTGATTCTTAGTTCTGATCAATCTAAATTAGATGACATTATGTCAGGACTAATGAAAGAGTTTAACATTAAAGACCTCGGTGTAGCTGAAACTATACTAGGCTTGCAAGTGAGTTTTGGGAAAAATGGCATTTCCATAAGTCAAAGCCACTATATAAAATCCATGTTGGATATATGGGGATACAGTGAACGTAAAGCATTAGAGACACCATATGATTATAACAACCACTTAAAGCCCAATGAAGGAGCTGCAGTTAGACAGTTAGAATATGCTAAACTGATTGGTAGTCTAATGTATGCTATGGTGTGCACTAGACCTTACACAACCTTTACGGTCGGCATGTTAAGTAGATTAACTAGTAGTCCTAGCCAAGACCATTGGGATGCCCTCGATAGGCTAATGAGATACCTAAAGCACACCCAAAAGTATGCTTTATGTTACCATGATCATCCTACAGTCCTGGAAGGATATTCTGATGCATCATGGTACATAAAAATAAACGATAATAAGTACACTAGTGGATTTATATTCACACTAGGAGTAGCTGTAGCATAGAAGTCCAAGAGGGAATCATGTATTGCACTATCTTCTATGGAATCTGAACTCTATGCTCTAGATTCAACAAGAGAAGAAATAAAGTGGATAAGAGATTTGGTGATAGACATTCCACTGTCGAGCCTGAAATTGAGTTCTGTTGTAGTTTACTACGACAATCAGGCTACTAAAATGATTACTACGAATACTTTGTTCAATAACAAAAGAAAGCAACTAAGGATGAAATAAGCCGGGTTGACCTACCTCACAAGTCAAGGGATTATTACCCTAATTGATGTGAGGTCAAAAGATAATATTACAAACGCCTTGACAAAAGGATTAAATATAACTCTCACAATCAAAACATCAGGGGAGATGAGATTAAAGTTCATAGAAATATGAAACTTTCCTCTTATGTTTATGTTTTAATTGTAAGAGACTATAACTGCAACATTTTAGCATCTAATAATAGACTGAAAACCTGAAAGTGTGAGTTAGATCTGATATACTCTAGAGGGAGGGAGGGGGGGTGAATAGAGTATGGTGCTTGCTAAAAACTTTTACAACAATTGTTGTATTCTAATGTGAACAGGGAAGCAACTAGTAAATGTAACCACAAAATAATCACAATCTACAAAAGAAACTAATCACAAGCTACAGCCAGAAACAAAAGAAACACAAGTAACCAGAAGACACAAGGAGCTATAGTGGTTCCCCAACCAATCTGGGTACATCCACTCTTCTACCACCCTAGGTAGGAATCCACTGCAGGATGAGTTGATCAGGTGTCCTGGGCACCAATGAGCTTTTGATAAGGTGCTCAAAAACCAAACCAGATTTTTTGATCAGGTGTCTTGCCACCAATGAGCTTTTGATAAGGTGCTCAAAAACCACACACAAACTTTTGAAGGGAGTTTGAAAAACCCTTTACAGAGGTGGGGATGAGAGAGTGATGAAAGTCTTCTTTTCTCAATCACAGTGAGAAGACTATGTGGATTCAGTGATGTTGTCAAAGCTCCCCCTGAGATCTATAGTTGTTCAGGAAGTGAAGCTTTGCAGTAGGGTGATAGGCCTTCAGAAAATTGATCTCCAGCAAATGATGATTTCAGCAACAACTGAAATGTGAGGTGTCTGGAGTCTTGAATGATGATGGCCTTGAACACTTGAAAAAGAGATCTGAAGATATCAGTTTGTTGATCTCCTTTTGGTGTTGGTGTTCTGTATGAATTCTTGAGACTGAGAATGTTTGGAACTCTTTTTCTTTCTCTTGTGTGATTGTTGTTGTGAGAGTTGTTGCAGAGAAAATTCCTCTTCTTTTCTTTCTCAGAGTTCTCTACTGGATTGATATTACAGAAGTTGAAGAATTATCTTTTATTTCTTCTGTCTGAATAGAAATTGTCCATTGTCCGAGATAGCCATTGGCCTGTCATCAATGACTTCCTTAATTGCATTTGTATTCTAGAGGAAAGTCCAATAAAAACATTCCTTGATAATTCCTTGAAACTTGCTCCAGAATAAATGAAAACGACTGTAAGATCTCTGAATTAAATGCTGACAGTAATTCCGCAGCTGTCCAAATTTGAATCTTGAAAATCGTTGAACTCTTCAGAAAAACGTCGAACTGAGCTCCACTATCGTCGAACTGAGCTCAGAGATTTGAACTTAGACAGAAACAGAGATCGTCGATCTGAGCTCAACTATCGTCGAACTGAGCTCAGAGATTTGAACTTAGACAGAAACAGAGATCGTCGATCTGAGCTTAACTATCATCAAACTAAGCTCAGAGATAGAGAACCAAACTGGAGACAAGATCGTCGATCTGAGCTCGAAGATCGTCGAATGGAGTTCGACGACTTGATGAAGTTGAGCTCAGAGATCGTCGAATGGAGTTCGACGATCCGTCGAAGTGAGCTCAACGATCGTCGAATGGAGTTCGACGATTCATCGTACTGAGCTCGACGAAATGACTTAGTCTCCAAACTGAAAAACCTGGTCTTGAGGGCAGCTTCCAAACCTAACTACTAACCCTTAGACTCAATTCTAATTGACCTTTAGATCTATACAATGAGGTCAAAACAGGTTTCCTAAGACACATAGTGATCCTTGCCCAAATCAGTAATATGGTGTTCCAACAAAACCCTAAATAATCTCTTAATGAAAACCCAAGATGGTTTGATGTTAGTCATTCCACATTTGATGACTTAACATCTTTCTCATTGTAAGTTGATTTGAGAATTATTCAACTGAAAATAAAAAGTCATTGTGCGAGTTAATCTAACATTAGTGATCATAACACATATTTCACATTTGATAATGTTGCAAATGACGGTGTGTCAAGTAATATGATAAGGTATATAGTGATCACTAATGAGTAAGATAACAATGCGAGCTTTATTAAAATCATAACTTGAATGGTCCTACTGAGACTGGATAGAGATGCTGACAGTGTTACTTGACTACTACTATAAGTACTAAGCTCATTTAGGTAAAGCTAGCTTACTTTGATACGTCACTGCACATGTTTATGAATTTTTAGAGTCTGGCTCATGAAACTCCCTGCAGACACTGGTGAATATGGAGGAGAGAAAGTAGACTTTGACTTGGATGCTGATGATCTACTCTCTGAGTAAAATTATTATATGTTTTGATCCATTGTTATTTTATTTTCAGACTTATTTATTCATGAGTAGCATTGTATGTTTGGATGTTCATGTTATTATTTTTTTCTAAAATCCTACTTATATTTTACTGTGCTAACTCTTATGAAAATATGTAAAACCAAATTTTTTTCCTTTTAGTACACTCTACTTTCTGCACTCAGAGACGTACACATTATTTGTCACAAATATATTTGGACAAATATCGGTTTCAGAGGCTTAACGGGTCAGTTCGGATACATGGATATCCGATACGCATAGTTACTCCTAGGGTGTTTGCCTATTTATACCTACCTAGGGGCAAAGGGTAGGAGATTCCACTTAGATCTCCATCCGGATGCTTCGAGCAAAACCTAACAAAACACTCCTTATGAAATATTATGCTATGCTAGAAAATTATTATTTGCACGATTCAGATTTTGACATACTAGAAAATTATATGGATTTATTAGACTATTTTATAAGTCGACAAATTTTTTTTTCTGACTTTTATTATTCAACTGAGTTATTTAGTTATTGAAAGTTTTGAAATTATCTGGCAAAAAGTTTAATATTATAAGCAAACTTAATAATAACAGATTTAATATTTGTATTTTTTTCCAATTTTTATCATATTCATGTAAAGTGTAAACTTGAAATTTGTATTTTCTTAATATTAACAATTTTTTTCACTTGATTTTATTTTTTAAAATATAAAAAAAATAAATATTTAAAATTTAATAAAATTTAAAATATATATATATATATATATATATATAAGGTCCGACCCATCCCAGCTTGGCCCAACCTTGGGAGCCGTCACAACCCGTATTTTCTCGAGGTTTAAAGTATTATCAGGGTAAGAGAAAATACACGTCGTGATGCCACATCATGTAGGGGACAACTGCAGACCCTCATGCAAGGACAAACGTCTGATCAACTTTATAAAAAACATGAATTTTTATGGTTCAAAATGCTATTTGAGTTTAATGTTCAAGACCGTGTCCCTCAGTTTAATGAATAAACTAGTCCACATATGAGAAAAATATAATTTACACCGGAAAATATCTATTTTAATACATTCATTTATCCTATGTGAACGTGAAAATCAAACAAATATGATAATGTGTGTAGTTTCTAAATAATAAATATTTGTTACCTTTTGCACGTTAGCTTATGACTGCTTGTGCTAGACTTTGTTTTGATTTTCGATTATCCGGCGAGAGCACTGTTCGATATGGGAGCCTCACATTCCTTTTTTTCCGAAGGATTTGTATCATGCATCAGAGTACCTTCTGCGATGGCAAGGGACAAATTCGATGTGTTTTTGCCTAATGGGTGTGCAATGCGCGCAAATAGAGTTTGTTACGTAAAGATATGAATTGGGAGTCAAGAGTTTGACTTGCAAGCATCGCTACTGCCATTAGTGGAGTTCGACGTGATCTTTGGGATGGACTGGCTCTCAGAGCAGCAGGCGTACATTGATTGCAACCGCAAGGAGTCAAATTGGGAACTGATCGTGAGACGAAATTTGCGGGCATGAAAGGGTCGAGCAAGACTTTGATGTCTGCTCTCCAGGTGGTTAAGGCAGTTTGTGCTGGTGCAGAGCTGTTTTTCACTTTAGTGGAGGCTTCAAAGCCTAAGCATAGTTTGGACAGTATCCCAGTTGTATCTGAGTATCCTGACGTGTTCCCTGACGATCTCCCATGAGCCCCGCCTCAGCGAGAGATCAACTTCACTATTGAGCTGGTGCTAGGTACCAAACCTGTGTTACGCTCTCCGTATCGGTTACCACCTAAGGAGATGACCGAATTGAAAGTACAACTTCAAGAGATGTTGGAGCAAGGTTATGTGCATCCAAGTTCGTCGCCTTGGAGCGCGTCGGTCCTCTTTGTTAAGAAGAAGGATGAAAGTTTACGACTTTGAATCGATTATCGGGAGTTGAATAAGCTAACAAAGAATAATAAGTATCCGATCCCAAGGATTAATGATTTGTTCGACCAGCTGGTGGGGTCGACTGTGTGCTCAAAGTTGGATCTGAAATCCGGATACTATCAGCTGCGGATAAGGGAAAGTGACATCCCCAAGACAACTTTCAGCACACAGCATGGGCATTATGAGTTCACCATCATGCCGTTTGGGCTCACTAATGCATCATCCGTGTTTATAGATTTGATGAACAGAATGTTCAGAGAGTACTTGGACCACTTCATGCTAGTCTTTATCAACGATATATTGTTGTACTCGCAGTGCGAGGAGGATCATTTCAAACATCTGCATTTAGTGTTGGAGACATTGAGGAGGAAGCAACTTTATGCTAAATTCTCCAAATGCGAATTCTAGTTATCCTCGGTAGCATTCCTTGGTCATATAGTTAGTGGAGAAGGGATTGCGGTAGATCCGGCGAAGATAGTTGCGATACGGGCGTGGCCTGTGTTATCTACAGCGACAGAAGTCCGGAGTTTCCTTGGACTTGCCGGCTACTATGTTAACCCCGAAATTGGCGATCCTTCCCAAGGGAGCCAACTCGCTCGTCGTGGCCTTTCCCGGGTTCCTCCTGGAGGCCGTGATGCCCTAGGTTGGGAGGATAGAATTCTCTGTCCGCTCAGGCCGCGCGGCCTGCGCGGTCTGACCCCCAGGCCGCACGCCTTTCCTTGGTCGGCAGGGTCCGCGGACTGCTTCCGCAGTCCGCCTCTGCAGGCCTCCCCCTTTTTCAGCTTAACCGCGAGGTTGTATCCGCAGGTCTTTCTCTACCAGACTCAACTTCCTATCCGCCCAGGCCGGCAACAGGTTGCTCAGTCCTTGCCACCAGCCATATGGGCAGCCGACTCCTCCAGTCCGCCTGCAAGTTGCGGACTCCAATTTCGGCTATCCGACAAGACCAGCAGCATCCAAGTTCCTCGCGAGCTGGGCAGACTCGACGTGTGATCTAGTCTTCCAGTCCGCCTTCATCGCTGAACCCCAATAGCCTCAACATCCAGGCTCATCTCCAGCATATGCGGACTCAGCCTTGCAGCAGCCGTAGACTCGGCGGACTCCCTTTGCAGTCCGCCCCTTTCCTTAGCCAACACCAGCTTCTCGACAGCAGCGGAGTCAACTCCTCCTCAGTCCGCAGGCCTGTAACCGGCTCAGCCAGTAGTAGCAGATTTCTCCCTCAGTCCGCAGCCTCCGTGCGGACTCAGTCAATAGTTGCTGACGCCTTCCAGTCTGCCACTCAGCAAATCCTCCAGAAGGCAGTCCCAGTCTGCATAACCTCGTGCGGACTCGCCAGACTCCGCGGGCACTCTGCTGCCCGCATCCCTTGCAGCTCGCTCAGTTCTGCAGTGGTGGACTCCGCGGATTCTCCTCGCAGTCCGCCACATAGCTTCCAGCATCCGCCACCCCAGCAATAGGCAGATAGTCCCAGCTCAGCTGTGACGGACTCCGCGAACCCGCATCATAGTCCGCCACTGAGTCTCCCATTTCTGCCTGCAGCTCCGGCTCCAGTACCCAGTCCCAGTCCACACAGCCTGTTGTGGACTCGGCGGACTTCGTCTCTTTCTCGCTCCAGTTACCATCTCATCGGGGTAACATCATCGCAAGCCGTTACCTCCTCGGGCCTATAAATAGCCCCCCATGCCTCTCATGTGGGGGTCGGGGTCTCTACGCTCGGAGGATCGCTCTCGCTCCCGAAGTCAGCCAGCCAGCCCTCCTGCGGACTACGTTTCTCAGTCCGCACCCCCTTCTGCGCCTTTAGTCGCGCGCCATGCAGCCTGTGGTTCTCCAGTCCGCGCGGTCTGCTTCCTTTGCTTAACCGCGCGGCCTGCCAGCTTCGCATTTCAGTCTGCGCGGCCTCCTCTGGCATTCTTCTTCCTTAGCCGCCAGCTTCCTTTTGTACCCCTTTATTGCTTTGTTGTAAAGGTGTACTACCGAGTTGTAGCTCTCACTATTAATAAAAGGAAAGCCCGTCGCAAGACTGGCGTTTAAGCCGCGGCGGGCGAAGTCTGCTGTTGCCGCTGCTAGCGGCCCCCTCTCTCTCCTTTCTTCCTAGCTCAGCTCAGCTCTCTCGGCAACCAACCTGCAAGCACAACCGTCATATTAACCGTCTGCTCGACAGCTCCTGATCAACCTCCTTCTCTCTTGATCAACCTTCTCTGTTGATCAAGCCTCTCCTCTGCTCATCAACCCTCTTCCCTATCCCTGCAACCTCCTTGAACAAGCTGCTTGCTCCACTCTCGAGCACTCAGAAGCTTCCATCTTCTCCTCTGTCCCCGCAACCTTCATCCTCTTCCTCTTCTAGCTTATGAGATCGAACACTCCCTCCGTGTTAGCTGCCCCGGTGCCGTTTTCGCGCATCAACAGTTAACACACGACCTTCAGATCCGAACGGACGGTGAACAGCGACAGTTAACCATGTCAGATCATCACTTAGCTGAGAACCTTGCTCTAAGTCCCAGTGAAGATCCTCTCTGGGAAGCCTTTGAGCAGTCACGCCATGAGAATGCTCAACAGTTCAAAGTGATCAACTAAATGTTTGCTGTAATCACATAGCGGCTGCATTCTCAACCTGCAGCAGCTCCAGTTACTTCAGCTACTCTAATCAATCCAACGCCAACATTGGAGCATCAGCAAGCTTATCCTCCAGCTTGCCCGCCAGTCTATCCTCCTTACACAGCAACCTTCCCGCAAGATCCTGCAGCTCCTCTGCAACCTCAAGATGAGGAATATGCTGCTAGCCAAAACTTCTTCCGGGAAGCAGCCCGGGGAAGTCCTGCTAGATTTCTCAATTTTCAAGGAAGTCATCCTTACCCTGCAGCTCCTGCCTTTGCTCCTCCTGCAGCAGCTTTTACTTTTTATCCTCCCGCTTCTTTTGCAGCTGCATCTTATGCCTCCTTCTTTCCTTATACTGTAGGAGATCAAGAAGAACCTTCACCATTCACAGAGAATGTTCGCCATGAACTTACTCTAGCAAACTTCAGAGAGCCTCGACTGCCAATCTACACTGGAGAGACTGATCCAGTAAAACACCTTCAAGCCTTCGAATCGGCCGTTGCTCTCAAAACTCTGTCAGATGCAACCAAATGCAAGCTTCTTGTGACAACTTTTGATGGACAAGTGAGGGACTGGTTCTATGGCCTCAGTCCTCACTCCATCACTTCCTTCGTTGATCTGCGAAGAGAGTTTCTTCTCAGATTCTCTACCTCCACCAAGAGAAAGGGCGGTCCTGAACCCCTCTTTGAGATAAAGCAGTGCAGCGATGAAACTTGGTCTCAGTTCGTTGATCGTTTACACAGAGAAATTTTGGACATCGAGATTGCTGATCAAGAAATGTACCGAGTGGCTCTTATCCACGGTCTCCGTGAAGGGGCTCTCAAGTTTGAAGCCAATGTCCGTGCTACGAGGACATACGAAGAGTTGATTACTTTAGCCAACTCTTATATCCGAGGCGAGAAGAGCAACCCAGGCTTCATCTCCAGGCTTCTATCGGAGAAAGACTCTCCTTCTCACAAACAGCCTCCGAGGTCTCCTCACAACCATTTCCCAATTCACTCAAGGAAGGGAAGAAAGTTTCAGCGCCAACGATACTCCTTTCCGAGCCATGATCGTGCTCAAGATCAACTGCTACTACCACCAGCTCCATCTTATCAAACAACTGCAGTATATCAGCAGCAAGACAATCACTCACACGAGTCCGAACTAGATGAAATCATGCTTCAAGTGAGCCAAATCATGAAAGATAAGGATAGCAACAAAAAGCCCTACCGACCAGCTGATCAAAGATCAAGGGGTTCAGAACCTTACTGCGAATTCCACAAAGAGCCAGGTCACCTGACTGAGCACTGTCGAGCATTCCGTCAGCTTCTGAAAAGGATGCTCCAGCAGGGTAAGATGCGTGACCTGCTTCCTAAAGAAGATCGCCCTGATCCAGCAACCTCTATGGGCAAAGAAGTTGCAGACGTTCCTTGCTCCTCAAGGGGAGTAAACCAAGTCGAAGAGCCTCCTCTCCTCGTTGTTAACAATACCGTCGAATGCTTCGATGTCGATGATGAGGGTGTGCTTGGAAGACTATTCTAAGCCAGTAAAGGACTTCATAGTCCTCCAAATTCTTTCACAACCGTGATCGGTTACTCTTGCTTTTATTCTTTCAAACATTTTCATTTCAAAACACTTCTAAGTGTTCATTCTTGCTTTTCAATAAAGCTTTTATCTGGGATCTTATACTGACACAGTTCCCCTCTTGTGATGCTCCTTCCTCTATTTTTCTCTTTGCCAAAGAGATCACTACACCGTTGAGATATCGCCAAGTCTAAAACGTTCCCTCGGTATATTGTTCCCTGGCACGACCGCGACGACCACATATGGTGGGAGTACACCCATATGTGTAGTAGGAGCCATTCAATCACAATGTGGGGCTTCAGATTTCGGATCCTAGCCGGCATCTGACATAGAGTGTGTGCTAGGGGAGCCCCATGTGTTAGCTCTGTTGTGCTTCACAAAGGATACATTACAGTTATGATGATCTTTGCTTGACAAGCAATGACAATCAAGCGTAGCCTTGTCTCTTTGATCATCTCACAACTGTGATGGCCGAACACTCTCTGGTACTCTCGATCCGTGCCTTCACGGGTTCCCACAATTCCACTGATCAATCCATAGACAAGCAATATGCCACTTGGCGCAACTAGTCTCATTGATCAGTGATGATTGTACCCGAGGCAAGCGAGCAGTGCATCTAGCGATCCTTCTCGGGATTTTTTCCTTGCTTTTCCCTTTTGTGCCCTCCTAGAGGATGCGCGGCCAGCCCGCTTTGAGTAGGACTATACTCGAGATGATTTTCTCAGGCAAGTGATTCATAAGGCCCACGAGGAACACCTGTGGCAGCATTCAACCTTCTTTAGTCATTCCGAGTATAGACCTCTTTTTGCCAACTGCCTTCTTCCACAGGTGAACAGGTTAATCCGACCTACCAAGAGGACTTTAAGCATTCACTTTACTTATGCTCATCTTATATACATCGCTTGCTCAAAGCTCATCGGATGATGACTTACAATCTCTCTACTTGTACAAGCTCTATTAATCTCATCTTCTATTCACTGCCTGCTTAAGCACTATCAAATGAAGATTCACAGAGCTATTCGCTACTCTCACCAAATGCTAATGGCATCAAACATTGATCAAAGAATCTTACTCTCCTCAATCATCAAGCCATGCTATTGAAATCTAGTTAAGATTGGCGGAATTCGTCAAGTTCTTTCTCTGCTAATCTGATCATGTCTATCCAGCCATATCAACAGTTAGCGCTCGAGTTATTGATCTGGGTTTCATGATAAAGAGTTCATCATACATTTTCCTTGCTATATGGTCATATCGGCCTTATCTCATCAACAGTTAACACCTGCAAGCCTCATCCAGGTACTTGCAGTTTAGTTCATTATGATATACATGTTGATCACTCTTTTCTCTTTGCACTGATCAGCAGATGCTTGCAAGCCTTCTCCCAGGTACTTGCAAGCTCTTTTTCATATATATTGTTTGCTTCTAACTCTTTCCTTGCCGAGATTAGCAAATACTTGCAAGCCTTCTCTCAGGTACTTGCAAGTTCTTTTCACATATATATGTCTGCTTTTAACTCCTTTCTTGCAGAGACTAGCAGACACTTGTAAGCCCTCTCCCAGGTACTTGCAAGCTTCTTTCATATATATGTTTGCTTCTAACTCTTCTTTTTGCAGAGATTAGCAAATACTTGCAAGCCCTCTCCCAAGTACTTGCAAGCTTCTTTCATATATATGTTTGCTTCTAACTCTTATTTTTGCAGAGATTAGCAAACACTTGCAAGTCTTCTCCCAGGTACGTGCAAGCTTCTTTCATTTATATGTTTGCTTCTAACTCTTTTCTTGCAGAAATTAGCAAACACTTGCAAGCCTTCTCCACAGGTACGTGCAAGCTCCTTTCATGTATATGTCTGCTCCTAACTCTTTCCTTGCAGAGATTAGCAGACACCTGCAAGTCATATCCAGGTATTTGCAGCTTATTTTTTGTATGCAATACTTGTTCCTAACTCTCTTTTTGCAGAGATCATCCGACCCTTGCAAGTTCCTTTCAGGTACTTGCAAGTTACTTTCATATACTGTGCCTACTTTTAACTCTACTTTTGCAAAATCCAGCAAAGACTTGCAAGTTCCTTCCAGGTACTTACAATTCTTCTTTCTTGTATACTCTTCATCCTTCTTTTTTTGCAGAGGATAACAGGTGCTTTCAAGCCTCCATCAGGTACTTGCAAGTTAGTATGCTTTTATGTTTTCCTCTCACTTTCATTTTGCAGAACTTAGTGGAAGACACATCTTCTTCGTTTTGCAAAGACGAACTCAGGTACACACACGATGTACCACCCATACATGCCTACCCTAACTTTCCTCTTGCAGGAAAATAGACAGGCAGCACCAAACACCTAAGGAGAGGCTTCAGGTTCCATCTCTCCTTGCTCCTTCTCTTTCCTTTGGGGTGGATCACGATTTTCGTGGGTCTCCAACTTTTTTGAAGTTCTATTCAGAACTTAAAAAAGTGCGGGGATTATGTTAACCCCGAAATCGGCGATCCTTCCCAAGGGAGCCAGCTCGCTCGTCGCGGCCTTCCCCGGGTTCATCCTGAAGGCCATGATGCCCTAGGTTGGGCGGACAGAATTCTCTGTCCGCTCAGGCCGTGCGGCCTGCGCGGTCTCAGCAGTCTGACCCCCAGGCCGCGCGCATTTCCTTGGTCGGCAGGGTCCGCAGACTGCTTCTGCAGTCCGCCTCTGCAGGCCGCCCCCTTTTTCAGCTTAAACGCGAGGTTGTATCTGCAGGTCTCTCTCTGCCGGACTCAACTTCCTATCCTCCCAGGCCGGCAATAGGTCGCTCAGTCCTTGCCACCAGCCGCATGGGCAGCCGACTCCTCCAGTCCGCCTGCAAGGAGCGGACTCCAATTCCGACTATCCGACAATACCAGCAGCGTCCAAGTTCCTCGCGAGCTGGGCGGACTCGAAGTGTGATCTAGTCTTCCAGTCCGCCTTCATCGCTGAACCCCAATAGCCTCAACAGATAGGCTTATCTCCAGCATATGCGGACTCAGCCTTGCAGCAGCCGCGGACTCGGCGGACTCCCTTTGCAGTCCGCCCCTTTCCTTAGCCAACACCAGCTTCTCTATAGTAGCGGAGTCAACTCCTCCTCAGTCCACAGGACTGTCGCCATCTTAGCCAGTAGTAGTAGATTTCTCCCTCAGTTCGCAGCCTCCGTACGGACTCAGTCAATAGTTGTGGATGCCTTCCAATCCGCAACTCAGCAAATCCTCTAGAAGGCAGTCCCAGTCCGCATAACCTCGTGCGGACTCGCCAGACTCCGCGGGCACTCTGCTGCCCGCATCCCTTGCAGCTCGCTCAGTTCTGCAGTGGCGGACTCCGTGGATTCTCCTCGCAGTCCGCCACATAGCTTCCTGCATCCACCACCCCAGCAGTAGGGGGATAGTCCCAGCTCAGCAGTGACGGACTCCGCGAACCCGCATCGTAGTCCGCCACTGAGTCTCCCATTTCTGCCAGCAGCACCGGCTCCAGTACCCAGTCCCAGTCCACGCAGCCTTTTGCGGACTCGACGGACTTCGTCTCTTTATCGCTCCAATTACCGTCTCACCGGGGGTAACGTCACCGCAGGCCGTTACCTCCTCGGGCCTATAAATAGCCCCCCATGCCTCTCATGTGGGGGTTGGGGTCTCTACGCTCGGAGGATCGCTATCGCGCCCGAATTCAGCCAGCCAGCCCTCCTGCGGACTCCGTTTCTCAGTCCACACCCCCTTCTGCGCCTTTAGTCACGTGGCCTGCAGCCTGTGGTTCTCCAGTCCGTGCGGTCTGCTTCCTTTGCTTAATCGCGCGGCCTGCCAGCTTCGCATTTCAGTCCGCGCGGCCTCATCTGGCATTCTTCTTCCTTAGCCGCCAGCTTCCTTTTGTACACCTTTATTGCTTTGTTGTAAAGGTGTACTACCGAGTTGTAGCTCTCACTATTAATAAAAGGAAAGCCCGTCGCAAGAGTGGCGTTTATGCCGCGGCGGGCGAAGTCTGATGTTTCCGCTGCTAGCGGCCCCCTATCTCTCCCTTCTTCCTAGCTCAGCTCCGCTCTCTCGGCAACCAACCTGCAAGCACAACCGTCATATTAAACGTCTGTTCGACAGCTCCTGATCAACCTCCCCCTCTCTTGATCAACCTTCTCTGTTGATGAAGCCTCTCCTCTGCTCATCAACCCTTTACCTATCCCTACAACCTCCTTGAACAAGCTTCTTGCTGCACTCCCGAGCACTCAGAAGCTTCCCTCTTTTACTCTGTCCCCGCAACCTTCATCCTCTTCCTCTCCTAGCTTGTGAGATCAAACACTCCCTCAGTGTTAGCTGCCCCGGTGATGTTTTCACGCATCAACATGCTACATGCGCTTCGTAGAGAACTTCCCGCGGATAGCCTTACCCCTCACAACTTTGACGAGGAAAGATCAAAAGCTTGTGCTGTCGCTGGAGTGCGCGCAAGCTTTCTAAGAACTGAAAATTCGGTTAACCACGTCGCCTATTTTATGTTCGCTGAGTGGGACCGAAGGGTTTGAGATTTACAGTGATGCTTCGGGCAGTGGCTTAGGTTGTGTTCTACTGTAGCATGGGGGTGTAATAGCTTATGTCTCGCGTCAGCTGAAGGTACACGAGAGGAATTATCCGGTCCATGATTTGGAGTTAGCGGCCGTGATATTTAACCTGAAGCTGTGGAGGCATTACTTTTACGGTGTGAAGGTCGATATCTATTCTGATCACAAGAGCCTGAAGTACTTGTTGGATCAAAAGGACATAAACATGCATCAGTGGAGGTGGATGAAGTTCCTGGGTGACTACACCTTCAAGATATATTATGTGCCTAGAGAAGGCAATGTAGTTGCAGATGCGTTGAGTCGCAGGGCTCCCGCGCAGGCCAACTGGTTGTCGGTTCATGACGAGCGTTTAATTTGGGATTTGGAGGCATTAGAGATCTCTTGTGTTGACAAATAGACGAGTGTCGAAGCACAATTGAACTGGGCAGATGTGCAGTATGACCTTGCTGATAGGATTCAGTAAGCATTGGATGGGGATAATAACATGAAGCTGATCATGGATGAGGCTTTGGTTGGGTCAAATTCCCAATTTGGTGTTGTTGATAGACTGTTATGGGGGGACAATCATCTGTGCATCCCAAATGTGGGTAAACTGCGGGAGGAATTGATATACGAAGCTCATCATAATAAGTACTCGATTCACCCAGGGAGCATGAAAATGTATTGTGATATGAAAAAGTTGTTCTGGTGGCCATGACTTAAGAAGAACATTGCACTTTATGTGGCGAAGTGTCAAACATACGCCTTGGTGAAGGCAGAGTTCCAGAAGCCTGAAGGTTTCTTGAAGTCCTTACCTATCCTGTAGTGGAAGTTTGACGATATTTCAATGGATTTTGTGCATGGGTTGCCAAGGTCGCAGAAGGGAAACGATGCCATTTGGGTGATCATAGATCGATTGACGAAAGTGTCGCACTTCATTCCAAATAGGAAGGATGATTCAGTGGAAAATCTAGCAAAACTCTATGTAGATAACATTGTTCGACTGCACGGTGTGCCCCGCAACATCGTGAGTGACCAAGATGGGCGCTTCACGTCCAATGACTGGAGGTTGGTGCAACAAATGTTGGGAATCAAGCTCAATTTCAGCACGACCTTTCATCCGCAGACGGATGGTTAGACTGAGAGGGTCAACAGGATGATGGAGGACATGCTTCACATGTGCGTCTTGGATTTCGCAAAGTGGTGGGAAGATTACCTGTACATGGTGGAGTTTGCTTATAATAATAGCTACCAAACGAGTATTCAAATGGCTCCCTTCGAGGCCCTTTACGGTATAAAATGTCACACGCCGTTGTCATGGTTGGAGACGGGTGAGTCGAAGCTGTACAAACGACAAGAAGTGGAAGGCGCCACTTCGTTGGCATAAACAATACGAGAACGATTGCTGATCGCTTAGGACAGGCAGGCTAAATACTTTAATGCCAAGCACAGGAACGTTGAGTTCGCTGTTGGCGACTGGGTATATTTGAAAATTAAGCCGTTCAAGGGTGTCTCTCGCGTATGATGCTTGAAGAAGCTGAGTCCGAGGTACCTTAGACCGTTTGAGATTCTAGAGCGAATTGGTGAAGAGGCTTATCGACTGAAGTTATCAATGGAATTGAGTGGTCTATACGACGTATTCCACATATCGGTCTTGCGAAAGGCGGTGCAAGAGCCTTCGCAAGTGATTGCGGTCGATCAGGTACCCATTGATAATGGGTTGATGACGAAGGTCAAGCCCGTTCGCATTGAGGACTTTGAAGTCAAGCGAATTCGTAACAGAGAAATCAGGATGGTCAAAGTCTGTTGGAACAACTGCAGTCATGAGGAGCTTTCTTGGGAGCAAGATCAAACCATGCTTGAGGAGTATCCCGAGCTATTCTACACAGGTACCGTTTAAGTTTGAGTACTTTCTATTCCATAATTTCCGGTCGAAATTCATTTAAGAGGGGGGGGGGGGGAGAATTGTAACGCCCCAAAACTCGAAAATGATCTGGTAGCGTTTTAAGGCCAATTTGGGGCCTGATAAGAGTCACACGACCTGGGACACGGGCGTATCAATGGCCGTGTCCTGCTATGAGTTCTGTGAATTTTTGTGAGGTCGACGAAATGCATTTAATGATCCTCTAAGTCAAGCCAGGTCGGGCACACGGCCTGGGACACGGGCGTGTCTCATGGCCGTGTCCTGCTCTGTGTCGGCAGGGCGGTGTCGAATGAGGTACATGGCCTGGGACACGGGCATTTCAATGGCCGACAGGGCATGTTAAGTTGTTACACGGGCATGTACCATGGCCGTGTACTAGTCGGGACACGATAGTTTCCTGCATCGCTTGAGGAACACGCCCTGTGACACGGGCGTGCAAGCAGTACACATGCGTGTCTGAGCCTGTGTCCTATTCTGTGTTCGACGATCGTTTCCAGATCTTGAGACACGACCTGTGACAAGGGCATGTCACAGGCTGTGTTCGGCCCAGGAAAGTGATTTTCAGGGCGATTTGTGGCTGTTCATTTCCTTATAATAATATCCAAAGGCCCAGAGATCTCCCTACTGTTATAAGGCCGGGAGTTGAGGGTCAAACCATCATTTCTCTTAGGTCATTCTCTTTTTAAAGAGTTAGAGAGTGGGGAGAGCAAGGAAGAAGGAGGAGGAATCTGGCCGCCGGTGGAGTTTCAGAGACCCAAATCGTGAGTCGAGTCCAGATCCGTGGAGGCGAGGCCGTTGCGGTGCTTGTCATCCGACTACTTTTCCATGGCGCCAAAGAGAACCTCTAGGGTAACAATTCTCTTCTTGTACATGTGAAGTCCTTTTCCTTTCTGCATAGGAAACTCGCTCTCGCAAGTATGTGGTGAGTGTGAGGTGTTCCTTCGGGTGGATATGAATAGTCCTCCTAGTTTTGCATGTAGAGTCCAAAATCGAAGTTCGGATATAGGTATGGTATGTGAAGCCTAACCGGATAAGTTGGTCTGGATCGGTGATGTTTCATTATGCATGAATAGCCGGAGAAGACTCCATGCCGATGGTTGTTTTCGGATTTTCTACGTGGTAGATTGCAACAGGGAGCCTTGGGGACTAACCCCAAGGTGCACCCGGAAAACTAAGCAGATGCGTGGTTCTGCCATCTTGGTGGCCTGGGAGCCAACTTGTACATAACTCGGTTATGTAAAATTGTATGATCGATACTCGGGCTTCAGGGAAGCTTGACCCGCGCCGATGACTTAAATTGACATGGCGATGTAAGCAATGGGTTGAGTGAAACCGTTCCCGCTCTATGTGGTTCGGTTTAAGGGGCCTACCAATAGCATAAAGAGAGGGTCTTAGGCACTAGTCGAAAAGACTCAAATGCTCACGATGTTGCCTTCCTGGGAGCAGTGGTGGATCAGGTTCTCCGAGAATATGCCCTGAGAGCACGGGGTGTGTGGCCGTGCGAGCCTACGCCTGTGGTGAAGTGTGCTTAAATTGTACTTTCACTATCTTATTTTGTTATACTAATAAAATGCAGGGAAGGAGAACCGCCTCCATGATTTAGGGGTGGGGTCGTTGTAATTTGGTCAGCCTTAGCTGACCGTTGCTTTTGTTTGCCACCACTGCGGTGGAATGTTGATTGCAGGTGTTGCGGAGCATAACGACAGGCTGAAGCCCCTTGTTGCTGAGTCGTCCGTTGAAGGCCAAAGAAAATGTTTACTTTTTATGCTCATATGTGACCGCCCTACGTGCCGATATATGGAAGATATTTATTGTTAAGTAAACTCTTGTAAGGCCATAAGGCCAAGTACTTTGTGTATTTGTACGCTCATTCCTACTTTGGGTTTTTAGTGGACATTCATGATTTGGTTTGGGTTCTTATAACTATTTTAAAAAGCTTCCGCTATAATGCTCTGAGTTAGGGCACGTGTTCCTTTGACAGTAATTTGGTATTAATACGTAACTCCACTAGCTGTCCGTGGTATATGACGTGGGGCCCCGACCAAACCTTCTGTTATATCACATATAACGGATGGGGGTGTTACACAGACTCTCCTATTTGTCTAGTACCAAATGAGGAAATCTCATATTGTGTCCAATGGTACAAGAGACTAGCTCATTTGAATTATATGTCTATTGGCAAGCTCTTTAGTCAAGAGCTAGTTAGGAATGGTCCAAACGTGAAGTGCAATAAGGATGACATTTGCTCAGCTTTCCAAAAGGGCAAGTGATGCGTGCGTAAGATCACGTCAGTGAACCGGTTGCACAAGTAATATAAAATGAGGGCTTTCCCAAGTATTGATCTCTCAAGGAACACAATAAGGTGGAGTTAATTTTGAGGAGGACTTGAGATTGAAGTCCTTAGGTCGACAGTAACGATGGGGGTTTTTTGTATTTGCAGGCAAAGAAAATAAAAGGCTATCAACTACTCCTATGCAACGCCTCTATGCGATGCTTCGCCAGGCGGGATGGAAGACTAGTCGGGCTGCTATGCACCGAATCACTAGACGGATGGGCGAGTAGGCTTGCAGATGAGGTGGTTAGAACGGCGGAATGAGGGTCGTGAGAACCTCTTCACGACGCACGCCACTAGCAATTGCTAGTGCTGTAAGGGTGGACGGTGGTGGATGGAATATGGCGCAACTCGAGCAAATAACGAAAATACAAAATCATATAGACATGATTGTATAAAAACATTTTACAATCTAAGCATACTTCATCTATAAATAAGGTTTACAACAACACATAAACAATAATAAAGGAAGAATAAGTCAAGAGATCGACCGAATCCGAAGTCTTGCTGAGGATTCACAGTTGGAATCGTCGGGTTGTCATTCCGCGTCCAAGCTCGGACCTCAACTGCGTCCGGGGTAGAGAAGGGCTGTCACCACCTTCCAATGGCCCGGCTTCTTCGTGTCACGATAACAGACAAAGTTTGCTAGCTTCCCTTTGCTTGATGGCTATGACGTCAAACCCTACTTGAAGCTCACGGATGAAGGAGAAGGCCGAGAGGAAGCTCCAGCTTGGATTTGGCGGTGAAAGCTTGCCCGGAGCACCTCCCTAGGGTGGAATATGAAGAGGAACGATGGAGAAGGCGGAAAACGACGGAGAAATGTCGAGCTCCGGATCGTCTCTCTGATTAGGGCGAGACCTGCACTATTTATACAAAGCAGAAATGAACAATGCACACGATCACGGGCGCACGACCAATGGTTGTGCGCACTATGTCCGGTGATCGTGCGCACTGGCATGGAAGATTAGGAGGAAGAACTGGGATACCGCGCACGAGCAGTGGCGCCCGACCAGTGGTTGTACGCACTAAGTTCGATGGTCGTGCGATTACCCCAGACATGACTCCAGAAAAGAGGAATCAATGCACACGATCAGTGGCGCACGACCGGTGGTCGTGCGCCCTAGGTCCAGTGGTCGTGCGCTTACCCCAAGCTGATTCTGGAAAACGTAGAGTAGTACACACGATCAGGGGCGCACGACCAGTGGTCGTGCGCATTAGATCCCATGATCTTGCGCAGTATTCCTGTTTCACAACCATCCCAGAACACGCACATGACCCCGTACTGAAAGGAAAAACCAATCACTGAAATGTGCAGACATTCCAGGCATTCACAAAAAGGAGTACAATGATAAAAATAACAAAATACACAACCTTGGGCAAAAATGTGCACTTCCTATGGAAATAAAGATAAGATGAAATATGAATGATATAGAACTAAAAGTGAAGTGCAAACGCGTGAAAACTAGCCTAGATGAGTCCAGAAATAGGTATATAAAGTGGACTCATCAACAAGCAGACCAAATCCTCATTCAAGGGCATTGGGACCGAAGATTCTGTGAGGTGTTTGTACCTCTTTCATATGGAATTGTTTGGTCCTATATATGCTTGTTCATAGTCTTGGTAGGAAAGTCTATACTGGGACAGAACACCGAATGACATCCTTGTGGTGGTTGATGACTATTACAGGTTTTCTTGGGTGTTCTTTCTCAAGAAAAAGAATGAAACCCTTGACATCTTCATCAAGTTTGTCAAGCAAATTCAGAATGAGTTTAATAGTTCAGTGGTCAAAATCAGAAGTGACCATGAAACTGAATTCTAGTCTGAAAGCATGACAATGTTTTGTGAAGATCAATGGATTAATCAAGAATTTTCTTTTCCAAGAACTCCCAAGCAAAATAAGATTGTTGAGAGGAAAAATAGGACTCTCACAGAGGCTGGAAGAACTTTATTGAGTGATACATCTCTCCCAGAATATTTCTGGGCTGAGACAGTAAATACTGCATGTCATGTCCTCAACAGGTCCTCTATCACCAAGTGTCACTAGAAGATTCCCTATGATATCTTGAAGGGCAGAAAACCAAACTTGGGCTATCTCAGAATTTTTAGTAGTAAGTGCGATGTGCTTCTCAATTGGAAATCTTATGTGACTAAGTTTGCTACGAAGTCCTTTGATGGGATTTTTGTTGGGTACAACAGTCATAGTAAAGCCTATAGGATCTACAACTTGAAAGGACAAGTTGTAGAAGAATTTGTACATGTACTCTTTGATGAGTTTACTATGATTAACAGTGAGCTGTCAAGCTCCTCTTCTAGTACTGCAGGTATGGACCAGATGATGGACCAGCTAACCATCAAGAAAGCAGTTACAATTATTCAAGATAAATTGGATATTCCAGAAGAGGAACTGCAAGACACAAATGGGATGGATGAAGATCAGCAAGAAGCTTCCCCTATAGCTAAAGTTGAAGCTAGCTTGCCTCCAGTAATAAGGCATCTGAGGGATCATCCAAGAAACCAAATCATTGGTGATGCCAGCTAAGGGGTATTGACTAGGAGTAGAAGCATCAACACAACACTCTACTAAAGCTTCCTGTCATAGGTTGAGCTAAAGAAATTTGAAGAGGCCAACATAGATTAGTTTTGGATTATTGTTATGCAAGAAGAACTGAACCAATTTAAGAGATGTATGGTCTGGAAGCTGGTTCCCAGACCACAAGGATATAATATCATTGGAGTCAAGTGGATTTACAGAAATAAACTTGATGAAAATGACATTGTAATCAAGAATAAGGCAAGGATAGTAGCTAAGGGGTACAAGCAAGAAGAAGGTATTGATTTTGATCAAACCTTTGCCCCTGTAGCAAGATTTGAGGCCATCAAATTGTTCCGTGCATTTGCTACACACAAGAGATTCAAGGTCTACTAGATGGATTTGAAGTCAGTCTTCCTAAATAGTGTCTTAAAAGAAGAAGTCTATATTGAGCAGCCTCCAGGGTTTTGTTATTCCTAACTCACCTGATTCTATTTATAGCCTTATGAAAGCTCTATATGGGCTGACGCAAGCCCTTAGAGCTTGGTATGAGACATTGTCTAGTTTACTCATTGAGAAAAATTTCTCAAGAGGGAAGATAGACAAGACCCTATTCCTAAGGGAATCTAAGGGTAAGATCATCCCAGTCCAGATATATGTAGATGACATTATCTTTGGATCTACTGATGACAGCCTTTGCAGAATATTTGCCAAACTTATGCAAGAGAAGTTTGAGATGAGCAGTATAGGTGAACTCAAGTTCTTCTTGGGTCTCCAAGGTAGACAAACTGATGATGGCTTGTCCATATCCCAGTCTAAGTTCACTAGGGAGCTAATCAAGAAGTTTGGTATGGAGAATTCCTCCACCATGAAAACTCCCATGGGGTCAAGTATCCTTATAGGCAAAGATGAGGTAGGGAAACATGTTGATGAAATTTTTTATAGAAGGATAATTGGCTCCCTTCTATATCTAACTACAAGTAGGCCAGACATCATATATGCTACATATGTTTGTGTTAGAATATCAGGCTTGCCCTGAAGAATCTCACTACTCTACTGCAAAAAGGATTTTGAGGTACCTTAAGGGCACACCAGATCTTGGCCTATGGTACCCCAGGAATAGGGAGTTTGAACTAACTGGTTTTTCAGATACAGATTTTGCAGGCTGCAAAGAGTACAAGAAGAGAATTTCTGGCACCTGTCAATTCTTGGGAGGTAGACTAATGTCTTGGTGCAGCAAGAAGCAAACAAGTGTTGCAATCTCAACTGCAGAGTCAGAGTATATTTCACCAGTTAGCTACTGTGCTCAATTGCTATGGATCCAGCATTAGCTCCAGGATTATAACCTCCAAATAAATAGAAGTCCATTATATTGTGATTCGACTAGTACCATCTCAAATAATAGGAATCCTGTCTCACATAGCATGACTAAGCATATTGAGATTAGATATCATTTCATTAGGGAGCATGTGGAATATGAAGATATCAACCTTGAGTTTGTCCCAATAGACAAGCAAGTGGCTGACAACTTCACTAAGCCACTTGATGAAGCAAAGTTCAACACCTTCAAATTTGAATTGGGTATGTTGAACCTAGCATAGATTCCGTTGCTCCCCATGGTGTGTACGTTATACTTTTTCTTGCAGGTGAACAAGTACTTTAGGGAATTGAAGATCCTTCATGATTGTATATCTTGAGTGGTATCATGATGGTTGAAGCACTATCCAGATGTTGTAGATCAAATGGTCTATCAGGAAACATGATAGATGATGCTTCAATTGAGGGAGAGCAAGTCCAGCACTGCTCCAGCACTCTCAAATGGTTCAATTACTGCTTATTTATAATCAAAATGGGGGAGTAGAAGATCAGAACCTCCTTGACTATTTACAGAGGTCAAAAAGGGGGATGAGAAGGATATGAATCTGGTATCATAGGACAGGAGGAGAAGGATACACGTGGTATCAGAACTATGTGAAGGATATGCTCAAATTGATCAAGACCAGGATGCGGCAATTCAGGGGAGCATGCGAGATGTTGATCACCCTGTAGGCAAGGAAGTGTTGTAAATAATCCTTTTCTTATTTAGTTAAATTTTCCAAGTTAATGATCTACTGTTGCATATGTTAGTGTATGTCAGTGACTCAATTGATTGAGGGTTTTTACTTCTTCAAATAGGGGGATATTATTTGGTCCATTGCCCACAATGTCCCAGATTTGATGAGGTCAATCATGTTAATGGTATACAAAAAGTTGTATTTGATGTGTGCTTAAGTTCATGCATGCAGGTTGAAAGATAATTTATGGGTAGTTAATTACCTAGGGGGGGGGGGGTTGAATAGGTGTCTTTTGAAATTCTTTGTCACCTATATTATATGTTCAGTTGATATTTGAAAAGTAAACTTCAAAAGTACACAGTACAAGCAATCCTCTGAGCACGACATAAGCAATCCACAAAACACATCACAATCAATCCACATTACACAGAAATTTTATCGTGGTTCCCCTATCTAGGGTACATCCACTTTCTCCCTTCTTCCTTACTAGTAATGTGTTAGATAAGGTTATATCTCCTACTCTTCAACTCAGATCAAAAGACCTTATAGGCTCAGTTTATGTTAAGAAACCTACACTCAGACCAACAGGTCCTACCTCAAAGATTCACCCAATCTCCTACCTCAGGTCCCTCAAGACCCTACCTCAGCCTTTATAACACATGCTTACACCTCAATGATCCCACATAAATCACCTATGTCATGTCCCACAAGAACCCTAACTCAGCCTTTATAAATTAGGCTTACAACTCAGAGAATTAAACTCCTATCCACTCAGATCTTAATGTTAGAAACCAGGCCGGGGTAGACTACAACACCCACCGGTCCATGTCCGACTGCAGTCGAATGGAAAACAAAGCATCCCCAACCAAATCTCCCGGGGTCCCACATATCAGGTAAAGACTGGGTAGGTGTTCAGGCCGGGGGCTTGATCGCAGTTGGGTATGAGAGGTTGGCTTAGGCGCCTTTATAAAGCAGGTCCCGAGATCAAGCCTCGGGCCTGAACAACCTTCCCGACCTTTACCCGATATGTGGGACCCCGAGTGATTTGGATGGGGATGCTTTGTTTGTCATTCGACTGCATTCGGCCATGGAACGGTGGGTACTGTAGTCTACCCCGGCCTGGTTTCTAACAAAAGATGGCCATCTTTTGTTAGAAACCAGGCCGGGGTAGACTACATCACCCACCGGTCCATGGCCGAATGCTGTCGAATGACAAACAAAACATCCCCATCCAAATCTCCCGGGGTCCAACATATCGGGTAAAGGTCGGGTAGGTTGTTCAGGCCTGGGGCTTAATCCCGGGACCTGCTTTATAGGAGGAACCTATGCCAACCTCTCATATCCAACTGTGATCAAGCCCCGAGCCTGATCAATCTACCCAGCGTTTACCCAATATGTGGGACCCCAGGAGATTTTGTTGGGGATGCTTTGTTTGCCATTCGAGTGCAGTAAGCCATTGATCGGTGGGTGTTGTAGTCTACCCCGGCCTGGTTTTAACACTCAAAGATATCTTTAAAAAGAGGTAAATAAGAATGATAATAATCTCAAAAATCCGCAATCCTGTAATCTAACTTATCTGAGAATTCTGATTCTTCAATTCAGCAGTAAAGTATAAGTTCTTGATAAACAGACTGACTGAAAAGATACTTCTCTGGATCTGCAGTCTTCTTGTTGATGATCAGCTTGATTTCCTTGAAGAATTTATAGAACAGATCCACCTTAATCCACTGATCAACTTGTCGAAAGGATCAGTATATTTTCTTAAAGACCTTCGTCTTCCTTTTTCTTCTTAGTGTTGTCGTCCTCCCCTGACTTGGAATAAATTTGAATGAGAATTGATTTATTGAATTACTGATTGTTCTGATCCTCTTCTTCTATGTAGATAACCCCTCCATTTATAGCCTTCATGGGTTATTAGCTTCTGATTGATGACATCATCATTATGCCACCATACTCTAATTCTTCCTTCAAACAGTTTCTGATAAGATATCAGCATACTGTAGCAGATGTGACATTTCTGACTTGTCTTGACACTTCAGTGTTGACTTTGTTAAACTTTAGAATCATAAGTGTCGAGATGGCTAGAGTGTCTCGGCACTATTTTACTTAAGTGTTCTTAGTAGGTGTCGAGACATCTTAGCAGTCTCGACACAATTATCGTCTGTGTCGACATCATTAAATCTGCACTGTGTCGAGATATTTGACTTGTCTCGACACTACTGGCTCAAGGTGTCAAGATATCTGAATTATCTCGATACTGCTGGCTTAAGATGTCGAGTTATCTAACTTGTCTCGACACTGCTGACTTGATCTTCAAAGTGTCGAGATAACTAACTTGTTTCGACACTGCACCTGCAAAGGTGTCGATATAGTTGAAGTGTGTTGACACTTTTGTACTTAGCCATTTTTCTGCACTGCAACTTGCTAGGTGTTGACTGTGCTGACTTCACTCAGCACTTTTAGCTGTATAGCGTTGAGTGAACTTACTTCACTCGATGCATTTGGACTTAGGCAATTTTCATCCTTTCTAGCCAGCTTCTTTTGAGTCCACCTATCAATATAACTTAGACCACCTGTCCAATCACTATGACATAGGCAACCTGCATGCATGAACTGAAACATACATTAAATACATACTTGTATATATCATTGAATTGAAATGGCTTCTTCAAATCAAGTACAGTGTGTCCAATGTACTCAACAATCTCCTCTAATTAGAGAAGTCATAACCCAAATTCAATGATATACACCACAATACCAAAATATGATAATTAAGATGTACATTAAAAGTGTTAGAAAAAACTATGGAGTGAACAAATATGATAGTGCAACCAAATTTTTAATTCCAATTTGTTAAAGGATTACACTTTTTGTTTTTTACAATGTTCTAAAAACAAAATTACATAATTCCTAGAAAAAGAAATAATATTCTAAGGTTGTTCTGGCTCTTTGATGACAATGTCTTTTCCTGATTGCATTTTAGCTTTGACTTCAGGCATCTTGTCATCTGAAAGTGTTCAGTTGTCTACCTAAATCACCTAGAGGGGGGTGAATAGGTGAGTTGTGCGTCTTTTTGCGAAATAAAAATTTAGAGATCTATGCACACAATTATCTACCAAGCAATCACAGACGACAACAGATTTATAGTGGTTCCCCAACCTTGGATACATCCACTTTCCCTCACCAATCTAGCAAAGAACTAGACTCGGCTACTCCACTATCTCGGATTGAAAACCAATCCTACGCCTCAGAACAAAGTTCCTACAATCTCGATCCACAACATGGATCTACACTCAGAAGGTAAAAACTTCCTACAACTCAGAGACAAAAAGCTCATACACTTGGAGATAAATCTTCTACAAGAATTAAATTTGAGAATAATTAAATACAAACAGTAATAATTTCTCAGATCTGGAAACAATCAGCCAAGGTCTTCCTCTTTATCTTTGCGGCTTTGTCAGAAAAGTTGAAGAAGAATCTCAGCAAGAACTAGATCTGAAATTTCTTGTCCTCACACGACCCGAGAGAAGATGAGGAGATGAACAACAATCTCGATTTGTGAATCTTCTTGATCTGAATCTCTTGAATCGAAAGCCCTAGCGACTTGCACGAAGAAGATCGGCGGCGACAGCTTTCGTTTTTGGACAGAGAGAATTGGATTCAGAAATTCTTAGAATAATGCTTGACAGAGCTTAGGGTTAGTCGGTTTTGACAAGACCTTATATAAGATCTCCCTAACGGTCATAATTAGCATTAATGACGTACACGTGGATCAATCACGTCACGACATTTGAAATTTCCGTCAAATCTGGTTTTAGCAAATTTTCTGAAAAGACTGACTGTTTTACTCGAGTAAACAATTACCTACTCGAGTACTTAATAAGGTTACTCGAGAGAATAGAAGAAGACTACTCGAGTAGAAGACTTGGAGAAAATCCAAAAATAATCAGTAACTACTCGAGTACACAAAGACTTACTCGAGTGCTAATATAGTTACTCGAGACGTGGAGTTGAACTACTCAAGTACTAGAAGTATTACTCGAGAGAATAAAAATTAACTACTCGAGAGGTAGAAGGAATACTCGAGTCAAAGACTTAGAATAATTTCTGAGAGAAGAAAACGGGTTACTCGAGAACTGGAACTGGACTACTCGAGAGGAGATAACCTACTCGAGTATATGGATATTACTACTTGAGTAATGGACTTAGAAAAATTCTGAGGGATGAAAAGCTTATCACTCGAGTATTAAACCAGGACTATTCAAGTAGTAGATAGACTACTTGAGTACATGATCTTGACTACTCGAGTGAACACGAAATCCTGTCTTCTATAACTCGAGACAAAAGACTGATCTACTCGAGTACTAATATGACTACTCGAGTAAATGACTTAGAAAATTTTTTAGAGAGGAAATTCTGTTAACTCGAGAATAAGAGAGGATCTACTCGAGTAATTGACTTGGCTACTCGAGAGCTATATTTTGACTACTCGAGAGCCAATTCTCTTACTCAAGTACAGATAGACTTACTCGAGTATAAACTAAGTATTCAACTCGAGTATATAAAATACTACTCGAGTGAAAGAATTAGAAAATATTTCTTCAACAAAATTTTTTCTTCTTCAATAAATTCAGCAACATTTCTTTCTCCAATCAGTCCTAGTGCTTGATACATGAAGTGTATCCCAATAGAGAGGCTACACATGAGTCAACACCATGAATCACACAATGAGGGATTATATTGTATGGTCCTGTATTTGGTGACCCATTGTAGACTGACATTGGTCTACACTTGACAATATAGTCCTGCAAACACATAACTCAAATAAGACATCAAATACAACTTAATTCATCTTAGATCAAGGGTGACTTCATCAAATCTCGGTTGTTGTGGATACAATACCCAACAATCTCCCCATATTTGTAGAAGTCAGAACCCTTTACACTAAGGCGAATTATATAGACATAAAAAGAACTAGATATGTAATAAAGAAAGCTGTGCAAGAAGCATAAGGATTAAAATCAAAGAGCATATGTTCAGAATTAGAAGTTATATAAATAAGATTGTCCAAAATATCATATCTACACATATCATATTCACACTCTCATAATTCTTTATGCTTAGACTTAATGGTGCTGCTTGTTCTTCTTCTCTTGCTGTCTTCTTTGGTAGCTGTAGGGCTTGGGATAGTACTTTGGAGGCTTTGAAGGAGCAACATGGTTGTTTCTTCCAAATTCTCTGTCATAAAACCTTCTCTTTATCATTGACTTTTCATACAATTCCCATTCATGGGAGCTATAATGATTATGATGTAGCACCATCCTAAGAGCCTACACGGATGACGTAGGATTACGTTCGCCTCGCTCACACGCTCTCCTTTCCGCACAACAACGAAACGCAGCAGCACAATATTATTTTTTTATTTATCTTTCGCGCTAACGTACGGATAGCCAACCCGCTGGAGATCAAACCACGGCTAAAGGCCGAGATCCGATCAAGCTAAATAAAGGACGAATGTTCTCGTCCGTTCGAGCGATGTTGTACCAAAGAAAGATCTACCAAGAAAATCCCGATTCGCAAACGGTTGATCTTTCCCCAACAAGAAATAACGAGGATCGCCAATCCTCTCGATAGTATTCGGAAAATCAAACGAAAACCACATATCTATCAAAGAAAACTAAGCGAAATTTTATTCGTTTCGAAAAATCACGCTAAAATCGTCCACCACAAAAACGATCTAAGAAAAGAAAACTCTTGAGTAGAAGTTTCATTACCCCTCTCAGAAAAATAGATCCGAGATGTTGGATCCACTAGAAATGATCGCTCTCCTTTGTACTCCACGGAAGGTGCTCCAATAGAATGAAGAAACTCGCTCGTCTTCTCCACTTTGCGCCGTAGAAGATCACCCAAGCCTTTAGTTGTTTCAATCGGATCTTCTCCTCCAATGATGGCCGACTAGTAGAGAGAGGGTTGAGGGAAATCATGGAGGTTGCTGGGTAATAAGAGGGAAGAAGGTAGAATGAAGGGAGAAGGAGGAGAGCGAATATTTGAGAGGGGGGATGCCTCTTTTAGCTAGGAAGAGAGAAGGAAAAAAGAGAAGAAGGAGGGAATTCCAATTTTAGGAGTTCAAATTTCAAATTTTCATTCAATGAATGATTATCCCATATAATGACCTATTTATAGGCTTACAAAATGAAACTGCTACATGCAGCCCAATAACAAAGATTAAATATTGTCCCAACAAAAGTGCAATTAAACAAAACATGCAAATATTTAATTAATACTTATAAGAGAATATTTATAAGTATTAATTAATTATTATGGCGCTGCGGACGGAGATTGTAGCAGCGATGGCGTTTATCAAATTGGTTGTTGCGGCGACGCGCGTCTTTGATCGAAGAGGCACCATCATCCGTAAGCGTGCCAGTACCATCGACATCATGTTGAGGGTCGTCGCCTCCATCGTCATGTTGAGGGTCATCGCCTCCATCAATCCTCCCCCGCTCGAAAATACTCATCACCGATGAGTGTGCAGGAACATAACGACGTAGGAGTTCCGCATCAAGTAGATCCACTTCCGAAGCAGAGAGCCAAGAGTCATCCGAAGCAAGACGACCACGCCACCAAATCAAGAACCTGTGAACGTCACCGTCGGGAGTTGGAAACACAGCATCCTGAAATATCCTGTCAGGCAAGAAAGAGGTCCGGGGGAACCTTGGAAATGCGTTAGGAAAAGAAGAAAAACAAGTTTCATCATCATTAGGCGGCTTACCTCCCGTAGAGTCCGCATGAGAGAGCGATCTAGGAAAAATCTCACCACCCACCCCATTAGAAGATTTAGTGGAAATATTAAACGGCGAGACAGAAAGTTTAGGTGGTGGAGCGACATAAAGCGTTAAATCCGAAACGTTAAAAACAGGGGAAATTCCCCAATTAGCGGGTATCTGTAATAAATATGCATTTTCGCCCAACTTCTTTAACACTCGAAAAGGACCGACTCTCCTATTCGCCAATTTCTTTATAGTGCCCGAAGGAATCCGTTCAGGGGTGAGACGAACCATTACCAAAGCATCAATATTCAAGGAGACCGCTCGTCGATGTACGTTAGCATTCGATTGATAAATAGCATATTGTTTAGCTAATTGCTTGCTAATGTGCTTATGGAGATTGTGGACGTGCGAGGCGAAATCCTGGGCAAAATGACTAGATTTAAAAGATGGTGGTAACGGGACCAAGTCAAGAGGCACGGAGGCCTTATAACCATGCACGACCTCATTCGGAGACAAACCGGTGGACCTATTTTTTGAATTATTGTAAGCTAATTGAGCATGATGAAGGATAAGGTCCCATATACCTTTATGATCTCCCACTAAGCAACGAAGTAATCCGCCCAAGCTTCGATTGACTACTTCCATTTGCCCATCCATTTGGGGATGGCCGACGAAAACATGAGTTTTGTACCCATAAGCAACATGAGTTTTGTACCGTGTGTGGTGAACCCATGTGCAACATGACTAGAATTAATAGTAGAAAATAACAGAACTATGTCAGGTGGCATGGGTTCTTTAAATTCAAAAATTATTTCAGTGGAGCCTAACGTTTTCGTTTTAAATTTGGAATTAAATTTTGATTTAAAATTTTCGTAATGAATAGCCAGCAGAAAACACTCGTCACCAACTACGTTTACCCACATCCATCTAAGTAAGCCTAATGAGGAGGCGGTAATAATAAACTTCTCCAAATATAAAGGGCTATGAATGACTAGCTCGTGTCCTAACAAATCATCTACTCGAGTTAAATGAATCGGAGGGAGAGTCGACATGGTTGATTCTGTAGGGGAAGTTAAGTCACACTCAACGTCAAAATACAGATTACTCGTCCAATAACAAGCCTCCGGTTGTAGACCGTTAAAATCATAGGAAAAATTAAACAGTGGATTCGTCCTCACTGAAAACTCAGTCGACAAGTCTTCAAACTCACTCGATACTTCAATTAATTCAGAATTAGTGATCGTATCATAGGTAGGAAAAATCGTATCCGACAAAATTTCTAAATAGTTTTGGGCCCCAGGTAATGGAGCTATCATCAACGAAATGTCTTTCTGGCCCTCAGGGCTACCGTCATCCAAAGATAATTTTTCCCCACAGTGTAAATTTTCCAAAACGACACATCCTTCGTTAACCAACTCTTCCCATGAAGTGGGTGCGTCGTCATAATCAAAATAAAGGGATGGGCAAATCGAATCCCGGGGAGTATCAAAATTAACTTGACTTTTAAGCGGCGTTGATACCGTAAATGAACTAACTCCCGGATGTATCATAATAAGATTATCCCAAATTGAACAACCATCCCAAGGTGACTCTTCCAATACCGTTGGAACATCCATTAATTCTGGGTCAACCATAATAATTCCAGGTCCTAGCAAGTCATCACCTAATTTAGTAACAGGTAAGCTTTCAACATTGGATGACTCCACCGACTCAGCCGGAACGTCTTCTGACTCAGGGTCATCAGACGACTCCCTGACTAAAATATCGTCGAAGGGGGTGGAGATGATTCCTCAGGGGAGAAATCCTCGTCGAGGTCACTAGGGTAACCAATCTCCTCAACGTCACTAAAAGCGTCAGCGAGAATTGCCTCGTCCTCAGTGATGGGCTTAGTCCTATTCACATCCTCAGGTTCAACAGGAGAGTCAGACACTATCGTAAGTGAAGGAAGACTCTTACCTGGCTGATTAACTTCATCATCCAGAGATTCTATATCCATATAAGAATCCTCAGAGGTATCAGTCACTATACCAGAGGGCCTAGATGTCGAGGCTAAAGAAGCAAGCACCCTAGTAGTAGCCTCTTTCGAGTTTAAATTTTGGGGTCTAAATGGCTTATGTTCCCTATAGGTGGGACTATGCACACTTTGGGTATTACTACCTCTCTGGGGATAAGATCTATCCTGAGGCGTAAGGTCACTCCTATAAGCAGATACGGGTCTGGTGCCATAACTATTCTTACTAACGGGTGCGGTGCTATTAGTGCGCATGTAGGCGGGATCAAATTGATCCGAGAGGAGGCTACGCATGTGCGGCCAAGCATAATGATAACTACCAACATGATGCTCTTCGTTTAACCAAAATAATCGGGCTCGACCTACTAATCGCTCTCGGGCAAAGCTAACCTTTTCGTAGTCATCCCATAAGTGACAATTAAAATATTGTTCTAATCCCTTAAGTCAATCTCTAAAATTTTGGGGATACTATAAACCGTCATAAGTAGGATAAATGTGGTGTGCCCTAGGGGTGTGTTTAGCCATATCCTTATCATAGGAATAATATAACTGGGTAGTATATATGTCATATGCCAATTAGTGAGAACCGGAGAGAAAACTCACTCAGAACTGGTGCACATGCAATGACTAAATAACCTGACCCTATTTAATTTTCAAAGATGTAATTGTTCACGCTTAGCCACTAAGGTTATAACTATATAAAATAGATTTTCTTGCTGGAACAAATATGAGGATTATTAAAAAAAAATTATTTTTAAATTTTCCTGAAAATATAAAAATATAGGCCACTATTTGCAGACCAAGTATTAAATTTTAAAATAACTTAATAAAAATAATGACTTAAGGAAAAATAAAATTTTTTTTTGGATTTCTTATTAAAAATAAGATAGAGAATTTCCAAACAATTTTTTTTTTGATTTTGAGAAACATTAAGAAAATTTTAGGCCTCTATTTGCAGACCAAAAACTTAAAAATAGATTTTTTTTTATGAAATACCATGCAACGAGTGAGTGCGTGTTAACATGCCCAAAAAGAGGGGGGTGCCAATTAGGAAATTGACGTGAACCTCCCTCTGATACCAAAGTTGATGTAGCACCGTCCTAATAGCCTACACGGATGACGTAGGATTACGTTCGCCTCGCTCACACACTCTCCTTTCCGCACAACAACGAAACGCAGCAGCACAATATTATTTTTTTATTTATCTTTCGCGCTAACGTACGGATAGCCAACCCGCTGGAGATCAAACCACGACCAAAGGCCGAGATCCAATCAAGCTAAATAAAGGACGAATGTTCGCGTCCGTTCGAGCGATGTTGTACCAAAGAAAGATCTACCAAGAAAATCCCGATTCGCAAACGGTTGATCTTTCCCCAACAAGAAATAACGAGGATCACCAATCCTCTCGATAGTATTCGGAAAATCAAACGAAAACCACAGATCTATAAAAGAAAACTCAGCGAAATTTTATTCGTTTCGAAAAATCACGCTAAAATCGTCCACCACAAAAATGATCTAAGAAAAGAAAACTCTTGAGTAGAAGTTTCGTTACCCCTCTCAGAAAAATAGATCCGAGATGTTGGATCCACTAGAAATGATCGCTCTCCTTTGTACTCCACGGAAGGTGCTCCAATAGAATGAAGAAACTAGCTCGTCTTCTCCGCTTTGCGCCGTAGAAGATCACCCAAGACTTTAGTTGTTTCAATCAGATCTTCTCCTCCAATGATGGCAGAGAGAGGGTTGAGGGAAATCGTGGAGGTTGCTGGGTAATAAGAGGGAGGAAGAAGGTAGAATGAAGAGAGAAGGAGGAGGGCGAATGAAAGATATTGTACGTAATCACCTAGAGGGGGGGGGGGGGGATGAATAGGTGACCTTAATCTTTTTAAATTTTTAGGCAGAATTATTCACAGCAGGCTGAATTAATCACAGCATTCACAGAACTTTAAACAGCATACACAGAATGAGTCACACACACAGAGTACACACAGTTTTATAGTGGTTCCCCAAGGTCTGGGTATATCCACTTTCCCCCTTCGCCTATCTAGTAGTGTACTAGATTCGGCCCAACTTCTTCACTATTCCTCAGATCCTCAGATCTTACACTCACAACCCCAAATAGGTTCCTACAGCTCAGAGTGATCCCACTCTTACAACTAAGGCTCAAAAGCCCTACCACTCAGTCTTCACTAAGACCTACACTCAGCCTTCAACAAGACATACACTCAGCCTACAACAGGCCTACACTCAGAGAAATATATCTCCTACACTCAGGCACACAAGCCCTACCACTCAGCCTTTATAATTTCAGGCTTACAACTCAGATCCCTTAGGATCCTACAAGAAATTAAGATTACAAAGTATATACCGACAACTCAGAATGAGAGAGAAGAGTTGACATGTTTCTTGATGAGTTCTTGGAAGAACTTTGCTGAGATCAACCTCCCTTGGCTTCCTTCAATGCTTCTTGAATTTAGAACACAGTAGGGTTGAGTATCTATGCAGATGATCTTCAATCACTACTGACTTAAGAATCAGATCTCAATCTGAAACTTTCTTCACAGCCTGGTTCAACAGCTGTCTTCTTGGAAGGAGCTCTCTCTCTCCAACTTCTTAGATCTTCACTTGAAGATCTTCTTCTAGTTGTATTGTTCTTCACTTTGTTGATTTCCAACTCTTGTCATCTGTTGAAGGTATAAGCCTTTATATAGACTTTATTCATGGTGACCGGCTGATCCGGTTTCTAACAACTTTTTGACAGCTTTGACAGTTGCAGTAGACCAGCTGGAATGACAGCTGTCAAGTCATCCAGTCACTTCTTGAATTTTCTGTAATTGTCTGAAAGTGTAGAGACAGTCAGTCTTTAAGTGTCGACACTGATAGACTAAGTGTCGACACAAGTAGACTAAGTGTCGACACTAGCCTTCATGGTGTCGACACAACTCCTTGTGTTGTAGAATTTGCTTCTCGACACTGCTTCTTCAACATGTGTCGACACTGATCCTATGTGTCGACACAAGTCCTTCTTAGTTGATTTCTTGTAAGTGTCGACACAACTCCTTTGTGTCGACACATCTTCTTGTGTTGATACTTGCTAAGTGTCGACACATCTCCTTGGTGTCGACACATGCCTTCTGTGTTGATACTTTTGCTGAGTGTCGACACAACTCCTTATGTCGACACATTCTTCTTGTGTTGAGACTTTGGCTGAGTGTCGACACAGCTCCTTTGTGTCGACATATTCTTCATGTGTTGATACTTTGGCTGAGTGTCGACACATCTCCTTTGTGTCGACACTTGTACTTAGAATTTGTTGAAATTTGCTGAGTGTCTACACAGCCTCCTAGTGTCGACACTTGTACTTGAACTTTGTTGAAGTTTTGCTGAGTGTCGACACAGCCTCCAAGTGTCGACACTTGTACTTGAACTTTGTTGAAGTTTTGCTGAGTGTCGACACAGCCTCCAAGTGTCGACACTTTTGATGTCGACAAAGTTCCTCTGGGTGTCGACACTGCTTCTAAGTGTCGACACAGCTTCTCTGGACATTTCTTCATTTTGTGTCGACACAGCCTGTATGTGTTGACACTTTCCTTCTGGTGTCGACTCTGCATTCCTGGTGTCGACACAATTACTCCAAGTGTCGACACTGCTTCTCTAGGTGTCGACACAAGTCTTCTTAAGTGTCAACACTTTTCTTCTGGGTGTCGACACATGGACTTAGAAACTTTTCAGCTTTCTCTGCAAATACTTAACCAGCACAACTAAACTCAAAACACATCAAATACATTTTGATGTATATCATTGAGTAGGGTGAGGCTTCTTCAAATCAGGTATATGTATTCCAATGTACCCAACAATCTCCCTCTATTTGGAGAAGTCATAACCCTTAGTCAATGATATACACCATACATAAAAAATTTACAGTATGATGTAAAACAGGATTATATAACAGGGTAAGTACATAAACATGTATAAACAAAACATGTATACACAAATATCTCAGAACAGTAATGTAATAGATTTAACACATATCACATTGTTCTAACAACTTCAACATTTCATTATTCAAAAGTTTACAGAAAGTTGAATGCAACTGATTACACATAGTAAACTTAAGAAAAATTTCTATCCTAAGGCAGCTCAGGCTCCTTGATCACAATGCCCTTTCCTGATTGTATCTTTGCTTGGATAGGAGCTTCAGTGTCTTCAGCAGCAGCATGCTTCTTTCCTTTATGATCCTTCTTTTTCAATTCTTCAGCTTTGATCTTCTGCCTTTCAAAGTAATATTAAGGCTTTGGAAAGTACTTGCTAGGCTCCTGTGTAGTAGGAGGTAGCTTTCCCATCTTAGCCTTTCTTCTATATTGCACAATGGCCTCTTGCCTACTCTCATGCTTCCTCCACTCCAGTTCAGAATACCACTTGCCTCTATCCTGAATATTATCTTTAGCAGCCTTCCAAGAGTCAAAATGATATTCCTGGAGGTGGGGCTCCATTGTTCAAAATCAGGCCTAAGTTCAGCTTGCTCCCTGAATCTCTTCTTAGACAATTGAGCTTCTTGTTCTTTTAGCAAAGCCTCTTGTTCTTTCAGTATAACCTCTGGCATATGCTGGACTACTTTCTCTATGATGATATTTTGATTTCCCTCAGGAGGACTATACATGGTCTGTATCTCTTGCTGTACCATGTCAAAGTCTGGTGGAGGGTATATTACTTGAGCTACTTCAGCTTGCTCTCCTCCAAGGTATGCAGGATTGATTCCAGACTCTGCCACATTACTCTCATCATATAATGGAGGATATCCAAGGGTGGCTCTGATGGAATTTGAAATCCATTTGGCATGATCAGAGCTGGCTTTGACTAACACCCTCTCCCCCTTTATGACTTCTCTTTCAATGTGATCCCTAAGATCATCTTTCTGAAACCTTATCTGTGCATTCAGATAGTTTACTCCATCCTTATAGAAAGGTTTCAACCTTTGGAGCTTTTCAGTTATGAGCTTCTGGGAATCTTGAAGTGCAGAAGTAACAGCAGTGATACCTTCTTGTAATGCTTTATCAAATTCTGCCTTGGCTGTAGTCATGGCTGTAGTCTGACCAGTAGCTATATTCTTCATTTCTGTTACTATTGCATTATGAGAAGCTGTTAAATTATCATTCATTCTCAGCTGATTCTCCAGGACATAGCCTTATTTTAATGCAATATCATCCACTTGTGTTTTGATCTTTTCCTGATGAGTGGCCAGATAGACTACTGCATTTCCTCCCTTATGGAAGCAGTCAGTCATTTCTTTCTTGTTCAGATTCATTTCAAATCTGATTGACTTGATGTCTTGGGCCAGATCAAATTACAGTGACTTATGCCCTTCATCTATATACTTTTCTATAGCTTGCCCTTGCTCATACATCTTTATTTGCATTGCCACCATCAGTGAACTGTAGTCAGTAGATGGGGCAGGTTGTGGTGCAATTGTTTGCAGTGCCTTTTTATATGTCTGACTCCTCCTCTTGAAGACTTGAAATTTCCTCTTCTTGGCTCTTGTAGCCTCTTCATCCTCTGAAGCAGATGTGCTGGCTATTTTAACCCTTTCCTTAGGACTAGGATGTGAATCCTTCTCAGTCCTTTGTGGTTGCTCAGCATCCTTGGGCTTCTCATTCTCTTTGCCTGCAGTTTTCTCTATATTCTTCACTTGCTCCCCCTCAGTATGGATCTCCTCCCCCTCAGCAGCAGCCTTCTCTTTCTCAAAATCTATTTGGAGAAGATCAGGGAATAACTCTTCTAAGGTAAATTCCTGTTGATGATGGGCTGGAGAATCTCTAATCTCATCAACCACTTTATCTGCAACAGATGTGTCCTCCATGACAACATCTGGGGGTTGGCTATGTGACTGTGTTGGCTGATTAACATTAGGTAATGAATCAGACAAAACATCATCCTCAATAGGGAAATCTAAGTTATTAATTTCAGTTATTACCTCAAGTATGGTCTGAGTAGCTTGTTCACTCTCTAGTGGAGTTGGCTCATCCACCAGTAGAGGCTCCCCCTGGAGTGGATCCAAGTGTACTGGGCTAGCTTGTGGTAGCTCCCCCTGCCTCTGAGCTTCTTCTTGTCTTGCTGGAGACTTTCCAGCATTCCTTACTTGTTCATCATCAGAACTAAATACAACTTGCTCTTCAGAGCTACTAGAGGATTCTTGAGTCACAGGAGCTGACTTCTTCTTCTTTTTCTGGGGTGTGTCCTTTACTAGAGATGGCAGTTCTTTGGTCAGTACTCTTTCCCAGCTTGAGAAAATTCTCATATCCATCTTCCTCATGTGGTTAATCTTTGAACCTGCAGCTTGGTTCATTACCTCAGGTATACTTCCAGCTAGGTAAAGACTCAGTATTCTACCCAAATTGGGCTTCTTCATACTCTCTTTTATCTTCTCAAACACAACTGTAGACCAATCAGTTTCTAGTTTGAAGATAATCCTGGTCATTAGACTGAACATGTGAGCTGAAATTCTGTCATGCCCACCAAGCTTGCTCAGTATGACCTTGCCCACTATCTCAGATAAGAACTTGCCTTGCATGTTCATTCCTTTTATGTTGAATACATATCCAATTTTTAAATTTGAGTCTAAACCACACCATGTCAATGCTTCTATAGTCTTAGAAGCAAAAACATCTTCTTCTTCCTTGGTTCTTGGTAGTTGAAGTACCTTTCTCAGACTCTTAGGAGAGACCTTCACCTTTTCCCCATGAACTCTTGACTTAATCTTGAGTCCTGATTCATCTAGTTTTGCTGCATTCAGAAACTCAAGGACTTCCTTCTTCCAGATCTTAATTGGTTCTGAAACAAGAAATTCTAACCCAGTCTCTGCTATTAGGGTTATCACACCTTTGATCTCGGGTTCCGCGTCCTCAAATGCGTGTCGCACGAGTTCGTATCCTTGATTCACATTCTCTTCTAGCTTGGGCGCCATTAGGGTTTGAAGAAATTTGAATTTAGAGAAGAGAGATGTCGACACACAAGTTTGGTCTCGAAACTTTGGTGAGCGTGTCGGCAGACAATGGCGAAAACCTATTTATACCTTTCTAGAATTGAAGATGAAAGGGCGCGTCAAGATACTTAAATTGTGTCGACACTGTTGAAAAGTGTCGACACTCACTTATAATGTCTCGACAACTATGTGTCGACACAAGTATAGTCGACAGAATATATGTGTCGACACTTGTTTATGTGTCGACACCGCTTAGCTCGACACTTAGTCGAGACTTTACCAGACTAATGTTGAGTAAATCCTAAGTGTCGACACCAGCTTGGATGTGTCGACACCTTTACTGCATGTGTCGACACTAATTCTCTGAAGTGTCGACACAGACTTCCTAGATGTGTTGACACCATTTCTCTGAAATGTCGACACCATCTTCTATGTGTCGACACAGACAACTCTGTGTGTCGACACCTTTTTACTTAGCCAATTTTTGTAAACTATTCTAAGTTTATCATTCCTAATTCAATTTTGAATTTATTGAATTTGGTTTCATCAAAAGGCTTATTATACCTGTCAGCTAGCTGATTATCTGTATTAACATACTCTAGTGAAATATCTCCTTTTTCTACATGTTCTCTTAGAAAATGGTATTTTATTTCTATGTGCTTAGTCCTACTATGAGAGACAAGATTGTTTGCAATAGAAATAGCACTAGTAGAATCACAAAATAGAGGTGTTCTACTTAATTGAATACCATAATCTTCAACCTGATGTTGTATCCATAGAAGTTGAGCACAACAACTTCCTGCAGCCACATACTCTGATTCTGCTGTGGAGATAACTATACTTGTTTGTTTCTTGCTACTCCATGAAATCAGTCTTCCACCTAGGAATTGACAGGTTCCAGTTGTACTTTTCCTATCTTCCTTGCAGCCTGATGGCTGTTCCACATAGACTTCTTCCTTCAGATTTCCATTCAGAAAAGCTGACTTAACATCCATTTGGTATACCTTGAACCCTTGGAATGTTGCATAGGCAAGAAACATCCTTATGGCCTCCAGTCTGGCTACTGGAGCAAAGGTTTGATCAAAGTCAATACCTTCTTCCTGCCTATATCCCTTAGCAACCAGTCTAGCTTTGTTCTTCACAATAACTCCATGTTCATCCATCTTGTTCCTAAAGATCCACTTAGTTCCTATAATGTTGTGGTCCTTTGGTTTAGGAACAAGCTCCCAAACATTGCATCTTTTGAACTAGTTCAGCTCCTCTTGCATAGACTCAATCCAATGAGGGTCTAGGATGGCTTCTTCAAATTTCTTTGGCTCTACTTGGGATAGAAAACTGGAGTAGAGTACTGAACTTAGATTTCTGCTCCTTGTTTGTACCCCTTTTCTGAGATCACCAATAATTTGATTGGCTGGATGATCTTTTAAATGTCTATTTGCTGGAGGCAGCCTGTCTTCAGGTTGTACACCTACAACTTCTTCATTCAGCAGCTCCTCTTGATCTTCTTCATCAACTGGAGTATCTTGTACTCCTCCTGAACAGCAGCCACTATCATCCACATGCTAACTTGCAGTAGATCCTTCTTCAATAGTAAGCTTGTCCATCTTCTCAGTCACACCTGTAGAGCTGCAAATACTTCTAGATAATTCATTGTTAATGAGTCTAGCTTCATCAAACACTACATGTACTGACTCTTCTACAACTTGAGTAGTCAAGTTGTAGACCCTATAAGCCTTACTGTTGTTGCTGTACCCAACAAAGATCCCCTCTTGGGATTTGGCAGCAAACTTGGTTAAGTAAGACTTACCATTGTTAAGTATATATCATTTACAATCAAAGATCCTGAAATAGGATAGATTTGGTTTTCTGCCTTTCACAATCTCATAGGGGGTCTTATTGTGGCTCTTGGTGATAATATCCCTATTAATTACATGGCATGCAATGTTTACTGCCTCAGCCAAGAAATATTCTGGGAGAGATGTGTCACTTAATATGGTTCTACCAGCCTCAATCAAGGTTCTATTTTTCCTTTCAGCAATGCCATTTTGCTGAGGTGTTCTTGGTGAAGAAAATTCCTGAAAAATTCCAAATTCTTCACACAGTTTTGTCATACTGTCAGACTGAAATTCAGTACCATGGTCACTTCTGATTTTGACCACTATACTGTCCAATTCATTCTGAATTTGTTTAACAAAGCTGTATAAGATACTTGAAGTTTCAGATTTCTGTCTAAGGAAGAACACCCAGGAAAACCTTGAGTAGTCATCTACAACCACAAATATGTAGACCTTCCTACCTAGGCTGTGAACTGGCATAGGACCAAAGAGATCCATATGCAAGAGGTATAAGCACATCACAACATCTTTGTTCTCAATGCTATTAAAGGTGGATCTAGTCTGCTTGCCCTTTTGACAAGCTGAGCATATCCCAACCTTTTTATACTTAACCTGAGGACCATTCGTCACTAACTCTTTACTATAGAGTTGACCAATTGTCTTATAGTTAAGATGGGCTAGCCTCTTGTGCCATTTGACACAATGAGAGACTTTCTCATCAGCTATAAGACACACAGGAGAAACATTGTTCTCACACATAATGTCTAGACAATAGACATTTCTCTTCCTATAACCTGTCAGAATGATCTTTTGATCATTTGACCTCCTGATATGACAACCATCTTTGACAAATTAGATATCATATCCTAAATCACTTTGTTGACTTATACTAATGAGGTTGTGTTTCAAACCTTTAACATAAGCCACTTGAGTAATTGTAATAAGGTTGCTAGAAATGTTACCAAAGCCTTTGATGATTCCTTTTTCAAAACCACCAAAGGTGACTTTAGGACCATCCTTGATTGGTGTATAGTCCTTTAGCAATCCCCTAGTTCCAGTCATGTGCCTGGAACATCCACTGTCCAAGTACCATATTGGGGCATGGTCACTTGGACTCACCTGCAAAATAGATTAGTTAACCTTAGAACCCAAAGAATTCTTGGGTCCTTGGTGCTAGTTAGTTTGCCTCTTAACAAAACTATCTGTAGCTTTTCTAGCAGGCAGATTGCTACTCACCTTGGCACTTGAATTGTGCCAACAGTCTATGACAAAGTGGCCTACCTTGCCACAACACCAGCACTCAAATCTGTTGTACCTTTGTTTAGGTACAACCCTGGCTGCTTTATCTGCAGCAGGTTTCTTGTTGAGTACTGGGGCTTTGCCCTTAAACTTGGACTGTACAGTCCTAGCAGGTTTAGTAAACCCCAATCCAGTTTTACCCTTTTGAGAAATGAACTCATCTATCAAAGGTAGAACAGACTTTGGTTTAGAAAACCTTGCTACTATATCTCTCTCTTTCTGAAGACTAATCTCCAGATTTCTAATTTGATCATTTTTACATGTTATAGTCCCCATCTGAATAACAGTTATGTGCTTCAGTCTGGCTATTTCATTTAATTTTTGATCAATCAACTTATCAAAATCTGTTACAGCGACTTTGAGATTAACAATCTCCTTAGCCTGACTCTTGGCCAAGGATTTGCTTTTCTTCAAAGCTTGCAACACTACTCTATATTCATCAATTAATTGATGAATGTCTCCTTTAGATTCAGATCCACTAACATCACTTGATGCTGATGTATCTGAATCTGACTCAGTACTAGAAATTGAACTAACAGAACAATTTTGTACCTGACTTGGTCCAGGATGATCCTGGATTTTGTCTCCTTCTGATAAGGCCATCAGTCCCTGACACTGATTGTCCTCATGCTCATATATAGAGTTCATTAACTGGATGAACTCCTCTTCCTCTTCTTCAGCAAACAGTCCAATATAAGCTTCAACTTCTGAATTAGTTTCTGAAGATGACATATCAGACAAACTTTTGTACTTCTTAGCAACAAATGACCTTTCCTTTTTGCCCTTGATCTGAGTCTTCTTCTTATCAGTTGACTCTTTACTTTTCTCTGGACAGTCAGCAACAACATGTCCTTGTCTATTACAACAATAACAATCTATCTTTGAAGATATAGTTTTACATGACTTGGGTTTTCTCCTGTCATACTTTGATGACTTCTGTGAAGTGGATGGCTTAGACCTCCACTGTTTCTTCTTTAGAAACTTCTGAAAATGTCTTGTAAAAGCTGCAAAATCTTCATCACTCTCACTGCTTTCAGAATTCTTGCTTTCTGACTCATCTGTCTCAGTCTCAGCAACTTTTGGAGGTGGAGATGGAGACTTACTTTTATATTTCCTAGTGGCTTTTGTCTTGAAAGCCACAACTCTTTCTTTATGCTCAACTCTGGTAGTCTTCTCTTCCTCCTTTCTTACCATTAACTGCATCTCATATGATAACAGTTTTCCAAACAATGTTGGAGGAGGAATGTCTGCTAATTTGGCCATTTCCCTTATGACACAAATCTTAGTATCCCAGTCTTTAGTTAGGGATCTCAAGAACTTATCATTCAGCTCATAATTGCTGAATTCTCTTCCATAGGACATTAACTCATTAACTATCCTATAGAATTTCTTGTAGCACTCAGTTATGCTATCAGACCTTCCTTGTCTGAAGCTCTCATACTCCTGATTTAATAAAGACTTTCTGTCCTGTCTAACTTCTTCAGAGCCCTCCATGTACACTATCAGTGTGTCCCATATTTCCTTTGATGTTTTACAGTGAATTAAATTCTGGAATGTGGCATCATCTATTGCACTTACAATTATATTCTGGGCCCTCTTGTCCATAGTGGCCAGAATAATCTCATCCTTGGTCATTTCAGAATAGTCTTTTGGAGTTCTCTGGTTTGCATCCAGAACTGATACTTTCATAGGCACATATGACCCTTCTTTAACAGTGATATAGATTCTAGGGTCAGAGGCTTCCATAAAAAGTCTAACCCTTTCTTTCCAAATGCCAAAGATCTCCTTTCTGCAAATTGGCAACTTCATGGATCCTAGCTCTTTGTGATTCTCTGTTGAACCCATTTTCTTGATTCTTGATTATGCTGATTCTGCCAATCAAGAAATTTACTCAGACTGTTATGTCCTTTTTGAGTAACCTGGCTCTGATACCACTTGAAAGATATTGTACCTAATCACCTAGAGGGGGGGGGGGGTGAATAGGTGATCTTAATCTTTTAAAATTTTTAGACAGAATTATTCACAGCAGGCTGAATTAATCACAACATTCACAGAACTTTAAATAGCATACACAGAATGAGTCACACACATAGAGTATACACAGTTTTATAGTAGTTCCCCAAGGTCTGGGTACATCCACTTTCCCCCTTCGCCTATCTAGTAGTGTCCTAGATTCGGCCCAACTTCTCCACTATTCCTCAGATCCTCAGATATTACACTCAGAACCCCAAATAGGTTCCTACAGCTCAGAGTGATCCCACTCTTACAACTCAGGCTCAAAAGCCCTACCACTCAGTCTTCACCAAGACCTACACTCAGCCTTCAACAAGGCCTACACTCAGCCTACAACAGGCCTACACTCAGAGAAATATATCTCCTACACTCAGGCACACAAGCCCTACCACTCAGCCTTTATAATTTCAGGCTTACAACTCAGATCCCTTAGGATCCTACAAGAAATTAAGATTACAAAGTATATACCGATAACTCAGAATGAGAGAGAAGAGTTGACAGGTTTCTTGATGAGTTCTTGGAAGAACTTTGCTGAGATCAACCTCCCTTGGCTTCCTTCAAAGCTTCTTGAATTTAGAACACAGTAGGGTTTGTTAGAAATGAACAAACAACAAGCAGAAATGGTTTTAATCTGAAACTTTATTATCTGAAAAAGGTATCTATTACAAAGGTATGCCCTCCCTTATATAGAATGGAGGAGAGATGAGAGAATACAAATAAGAGATGTGGGACTAAAAATTTACAGGACTAAGCGGACTATACAAAATAAACTGCACAAGCCGCGCGGTTAGACAGAAGGGCTAACTGCACGACTACCACAAGAGAAGAAGAGAGATGTCAGGGGAGACCGTTAGACCGCACGGTCTCCAAGCCGGCTGAGACAAACCGCCAGACCGTGCGGTCTTCAACCCGTCAAGACAGACCGCCAGACCGCCCGGTCACCAACTTCAACACTCCCCCTCAAGCTGGAGCATATATATCGATCATGCCCAGCTTGTCGCAAATATGAAGAAACGAGGCGAAAACTGGCTTGGTGAAGATGTCAGCCAGCTCTTTATCAGATGTGACAAAGGGAGTGTAATTTGTTCCTTTAAGATCTCTTCGCGAATGAAATGACAGTCGACATCAATGTGCTTTGTTCTTTCATGGAAGACAGGATTTTTGGAGATGTATATGGCGGCCTTGTTATCACAGAACATAGGTAGATGATGGTTGTAGACCTCTCCTAAATCTAGCATGAGAGCCCGCAGCCATTTTAACTCACAAGTGGTCGACGCCATACTGCGATACTCAGCTTCTGCACTGGACCTGGAGACAAAAGACTGCTTCTTGCTCTTCCAGCTCACCAGATTTCCCCCAACAAAGGTGCAAAAACCTGAGGTTGACTTGTGATCCCCTTTGTCATCAGCATAACTTGCATCTGAGTAGGCTTCAATCCTCAGATGACCATTATTCTGAAAAAGTAATCCTTTCCCCGGCGCTGCTTTGACATACTCCAAGATCCGCAAGGCGGACTGTAGATGGCACTCCCTAGGTGCTTGCATGAATTTACTCACCTTGCCCACAACATAGGAAATGTCGGGCCTGGTCACTGTGAGATATATGAGCTTACCAACCAGACGCCTGTACTGCGAACTATCTGAAAGAGGAGGCGAATCATCTGTCCAGGTTGTGTCTTCTCCAGTTGCCATGGGGCATCGGGCAGGTTTTGCTCCAGTCAATCCTGCCTCTTTTAAAAGATCAAGGGCATACTTACGCTGAGAGAGAACTAAGGAGTCGGGTGTAACGCCCCGAAACTCAAAGGAGCAAAGGGGAATATTTTGGGCCAATTTGAGTTCTGGCTGCAGGCACACGGCCTGGGACACGGGCGTGTCCCAGGGCATGTCAAGCCTGTGTCGACACTAAGGCGCGAAGTCGACACTTTGGTCTCGACATTGTGTCGAGACTGGGCACACGGCCTGCGACACGGGCGTGTCGCAGGGCGTGTCGACCCGTGTCGACACTTAGCCGTGAAGTCGACACAGTGCTTCGACGTTGTGTCGAGACACGGCACACGGCCTGCGACACGGGCGTGTCGCAGGGCGTGTCAACCCGTGTCGACACTCGTCCCGCGAAGTCGACACTTTGGTGTCGACAGTGTGTCGAGACATGGCACACGGCCCGCGACACGGGCATGTCGCAGGGCGTGTCGACCCGTGTCGACACTTAGCCGCGAAGTGTCGAGACCATGTACACGGCCTGGAGCCCAGGCGTGTCAAGGTGACACGGGCAAGGACACGGGCGTGTCCTAGAACCCATGCAGTGCTCGGGTTGAAAACGGCGAAAAAAATCATGGGGTACACGGCCAGCTACACGGCCGTGTCAGGTGGAACACGAGCGTGTCAGCTCGAACACGGGCGTGTTCGATACCCGTGTGAGGTTCCAGGTGATTCGATTTTTATGGCGAATGAGGCACACGGCCCTGGACACGGGCGTGTGCCAGGCCGTGTTCGGTCCAGATTGGGCATTTCAGCCCCGAATCGAAGCCGTTCATTTCTTTGACTGAAGATCCAATGGCTGGGGGTTGTTCCTGAAGGGATATACCCGGGTTTTGACTTAGAAAACCCTCACTTTTTCCACTTATCCTCTTTCTAAATCCTTGGAGAAAGGAGAGCTAAGGCAAGAAGAAGAGGAGCTAGATCCGCCATTGGAGGAGCTTCGGAGCTCCGAATCGCAAGCCAACTCCGGATCCACGGAGGCGACGCAAGTGCGGTGATTTCCATCCGATTACTTTTCGATGGCGCCAAAGAGGACCGCAAGGGTAACGATCCTCATCTTGAGCATGAGTCACTCTCTTTCTTTGCATAGGAAGCCCGCTCTCGCGAGTTTGCAGAGAGTTGGAGGCGTTCCTTCGGGTAGATATGTGAAGTCCCCGTTGTTTAGAGTCCGTATGCGAGAACGGACATAGGCATTTTGGTTGAAGCCTACCCGGACATGTTAGTTCGGATCGGTGATGTTGCATTGCATAAGGCCGGAGAATACTCCGTGCTATTGGGTGTTTTTCGGGTTTTCTACGCGGTAGATTGCAGCAGGGAGCCTTGGGGACTAACCCAAAGGTGCACCCGGAAAACTGGGCGGACACGAGGTCTTGCCAACTTGGTGGCCTGAGAGCCAACTTGAACATAACGAGGTTATGTGACTTGTGTTAGAATGGGACTCGGTGAAAGTTTGACCCGCGCATATGGCTTAAATTGTCGCTGCGATGTGAGCACGGGTTAGATGGAGCCGTACCCGCTTTATGTCGTTCGGGTTAGAGAGACCTAAAGTTACATGGCACTCGCCGTTGGCATAGATGGGAGTCTTCGGCGGTCAATGGCTTAAATTGACGTGACCAATGCCAGGAAGACGAATTGCTCATAGGAATGGCCGTCTAAGTGGCGGTGGTGAGTCCGGAATGTTAATGGCTTTAATTGACGTGACATCGACCGGTTCACCGAGAATGTGCCCTGAGTGCACGGGACGTGTGGCCGTACGAGCCAACGTCTGTGTTGAAATGGCTATGGTTATATGCATTGCTCGCTTGTGCTAATTAAATGCAGGGAAGGAGCATCGCCACCCCGAGTTGGGGGCGGGATCGTTATAATTTGGTCAGCATTGCTGACCGTTGCCTTGTTTGCCACCGTGCAGTGGTTTGTTGCTTGCAGGTGCAGCTGGACCAAGCGGTCAATAGCGGGCTAAAGCCCTTTTTGCGAAGCTGGCCCTCGAAGGCCCAAGTGGAAATGTTTCTCTGTTTTATTCATGTATGACCGGCCTGCGTGCCGAGGTTTGTAAATCATGTATTAAACAAGTGGAACATTCTGTAAGGCCTTAAGGCCGATTTTTGGGTATTTTGTAATAACATTCCTATTATCATATTAGTGGACATTCATGCTTGTTGCTGGGTTCTTGTGTACAACTTATTTAAACTGCTTCCGCTAGAATGCTCTGTGTAGGACGTTGAGATTGGTTGGATGGTTTCCATAAGTAACCACCCGGTCTGTCTGTGGTATATGACGTCGGGCCCCGGCCGGACCTACTGCTATATGCTATGCGACGGATAGGGGGGTGTTACAATTTGGTATCAGACTACTGGTTTTGGTCGGGCTTGAACTGAATTCGTGGGCGAATTCTTTTTAAGGGGTGGTGAGCACATTGTGTGCGTCATCGTTATAACAGTAAAAAGAACCCATGAATGTCCACTTAGGAATGAAAATACTCGTGTTTGAGGAACCTGCGTGTTCCTATAATTGCTGTTTGCAATTTATTTGGTCGCTTAACGGTGTTTTGTACCACTATAGGTGACCCGAAGTGGTGTTGGGCCGTCAGAACGCCGAGTTTCTGAGGCAAGTAGTGCACCGGAGGTTGCTCCTGCAACACCTCTATCGGCTGAGAATATTCGACTGGTGGCTGAAGCGGTGTTGGCCGTGATAAATGCGCAGCCTGGGAGGCAAGCGCAGCAGCCCGATCCTGTGATGGAGCAAGTACCTCTTCAAGAGGCTGAGCCGAGGAGGATGGAGCAAAGGGTTGTGGAACCAATAGTGCCAAGGAGGGCGACTGAGAGGCAGTTGAAGCATGTAATGAGCTTTAACCCTCCGTTATTCTCGGGGTTGGGAACTCCATCTCAGGCTGAAGACTGGCTCTCTAGGGTGAAGAGAGTCATGACAGCGACGGAGACGGAGGAGTGGCAGATGACCACCATTGCTACGTTCCTGCTGGACGGTGAAGCGAGGATGTGGTGGGAAGGTTTGGAGCTGCATCATCTGCGAGGTAGACAACTGATAGACGTTCCGATGGAAGAGTTCTCGGGATTGTTCTTGGCAAGATACCTCCCTTCTACTGAGAGGATTTCAATGGAGAATGAATTCCTGAAGTTGGTGCAGGGTGAGAGGAGCGTGGATGAATATCTCCATGAGTTTACGCGGTTGAGTCGTTATGCTAGCTCCACCATCATGGATGAGGAGCGCAAGACTAATCGTTTTTATGAAGGCCTGAGGGATGAGCTGAGATTATTACTGTCGGGGCCAATGACGCAGGGTTTCTTAACCTTGGTCAATACTGCCCGGTCCTTGGAGAAGGACATGAAGAACGTGCAGGCGAAGAAAGTCTTGGTTGATATAAAATCTGAGTTTAAAGTGCCCACTACTTCAAAGTCCGGCTATCGGAAGTCTTTCAAGAAGCATAGGACTTCGGGTCCAGCTCCTTCTGGCGCTTCTGGGGCGACTACGGGTCGGACCCCGGGTGCGTGCTTTACGTGTGGAAAGACGGGGCATTTCGCCCGTGATTGTTGGAGCGGACGTCCTAAGTCCGAGAGGAGGCCAGGAGCTACCTACGAAGAGAAGGGAAAGGCGGTGGAGTCGACCACATCCCATTATGCTCCGGCCCAACCAAGGTGAAAGGGGAAACTAGATCTGATATACTCTAAAGGGGGGGGGGGTGAATAGAGTATATTGTGCTTTTTGAAAACACAAAGAAAACTTTTTGCAAAGCTTTACAACAATTGTTGTAATGAGTGTAAGCAGTGAAGCAGAGGTAAAATTAAGCTATGCAGATATTAAGCACAAGAAAATCTAGGCCAGAAACAAAAAGAAAACATGCACAACCAGATGACACAAGGAAATATAGTGGTTCCCCGACTTGGGTACATCCACTCTTCTACCACCCTAGGTAGGAATCCACTGCAGGATGAGTTGATCAGATGTCCTGGGCACCAATGAGCTTTTGATAAGGTGCTCAAAAACCAGATCAGATTTTTTGATCAGGTGTCTTGCCACCAATGAGCTTTTGACAAGGTGCTCAAAAACCAGATTCAAACTTTTGAAGGGAGTTTGAAAAACCCTTTACAGATTGGGGGTGAGAGAGTTATGGCAGTCTTCTCTTTCTCAAGCAACTGAGAAGACTATGTGGATTGATTTCAAAGCTCCCCCTGAGTCCTTGAAGTCTTCAGGAAGATGAGCTTTGCTGAGGGTGATAGGCCTTCAAAAATAGATCTCCAGCAGATGATGATTTCAGCAAGCTGAAATGTTGAGTGTCTGGAGTCTTGAGATGATGTTGGCCTTGAACACTTGAGAGCTGAAGAGATCTGAAGAATGTTTGAAAGCTTGATCTCTTTTTGATGAGTGTTCTTCTGAATTCTTGTTTACAGAAGATTGAGAGAGTCTCTGTGTATAGAGAGGTGTCCTCTACTTGTCTTTCTCTATTCTCTTGTTCTTGTCTGTCTTCTGTCTGATTCAAAAACATTCTATCTTTTATTCTCTGAGTCTGAATAGAAAATTGCTCTGTCAAAGATAGCCGTTGGTCTGAATTAATTACAGCCTTAATTGTGTAATATGTTTTGAAGGAAAGTCCACTGATTTGTTCCTTAGAAAATCCCTTGAAACTTGCTCCAGAAGTAAATGAAAACGGCTGGCAGATCTTCTGTCTTAAATGCAGAATAACTTCTATCTGATTTTGAATTAGAATTCTGAAGGTCAACTGAAATCGTCGAACTGAGCTCTGCTATCGTCGAGCTGAGCTCAGCGAAAAAGAAAATGCAAGCAGCAAAGAAGTCGTCGATCTGAGCTCAAAGATCGTCGAACTGAGCTCAGAGATAAGGATCCAGTTCAGAGTCAAAATCGTCGACCTGAGCTCAGCGATCGTCGAATGGAGATCGACGATATTGAGAAGTTGAGCTCAGCGATCGTCGACCAGAGCTCGACGATATTTTGAGGCTTGAGCTCAACGATCGTCGAATGGAGCTCGACGATCTGCCAAAGTTGAGCTAGACGATCGTCGACCGGAGTTCGACGAAACGTCGTGCTGAGCTCGACGATTTGGACTTGGTCTCCAGAAAAACTTGGGTCTTCAGGGCAGCTTCCAAACCTAGACTCCTGATCCCTTAGACTCAATTCTAATTGACCTATGATCTATACAGAAGGTCAAAACATAAAATCCTAGAGACATAGTGATCCTGACCCAAATTAGTAATAGGGTGTTCCAACACAAGGGTCTACAATCTTGGCCAACAGGAGGCCATTAAACAAGCTGACGTGGTGACAGGTACAGTTTAATTTATAACAAGTCAATTCCTTTATATGCTTGTTATGCATATGTTACCTTACCACTACTTGTTTAGGATATGTGTTGATTTGTGAAAATCCGGCACGAGCACTCTTTGATACGGGAGCTTCACACTCCTTCTTGTCCGAAGGATTTATATTACGCATCGGAGTCCCTTCTTCGATGGCGAAGGATAAGTTGGATGTGTTGTTGCCAAATGGGTGTTCGATGCGAGTGGATAGGATCTGCGATGTTAAGATTCGTATTGGAGAGCAAGAGTTTGACCTGCGGGCGTCCTTACTTCCGTTGGTGGAGTTCGACGTCATATTTGGAATGGACTGGCTCTCGGAGCAGCAGACCCATATAGATTGCGGTAGCAAGGAAGTCAAGCTGGGAGCAAGTCGTGAGACGACTTTTACGGGCTTAAAGGGGTCGAGCAAGACGTTGATGTCTGCTCTTCAGGTGGTGAAGGCGGTTCGTGCTGGTGCTGAACTGTTCTTTACACTAGTGGAGGTTGCAAAGCCGAAGCCCGCGATGGATTGTATTTCAGTGGTATCGGAATACCCTGATGTGTTCCCCGCAGATCTTCCTGGAGCCCCGCCTCAACGGGAGATAGATTTTACTATCGAGCTAGTGCCAGGTGCAAAGCCTGTGTCACGATCTCCGTATCGGCTGGCGCCTAAGGAAATGGAGGAGCTGAAAGTTCAACTGCAAGAGTTGTTGGAGCAAGGGTATGTGCGCCCGAGTTCTTTGCCTTGGAGCGCACCGGTCCTCTTTGTTAAGAAGAAGGACGGAAGCTTGAGGTTATGTATTGATTATCGGGAGCTGAACAAGCTAACTGAGAAGAACAAGTACCCGATCCCCCGGATTGATGATCTCTTCGATCAGTTAGTCGGGTCGACGGTGTACTCAAAGTTAGATCTCAAGTCTGGGTACTATCAGCTGCGGATAAGGGAGAGTGATATCCCGAAGACAGCGTTTAGTACGAGATACGGGCATTATGAGTTTACGGTCATGCCGTTTGGGCTTTCTAATGCGCCGTCAGTGTTCATGGATTTGATGAACAGGACGTTCAGGGAGTACTTGGACCATTTCGTGATCGTCTTCATCGACGATATTTTGGTGTACTTGCAAAGTGAGGAGGATCACTTCAAGCATCTTCATTTGGTGTTGGAGACGCTAAGGAGAAACCAGTTGTATGCCAAGTTCTCGAAGTGCGAGTTTTGGCTATCCTCGGTGGCGTTCCTCTGGCATATAGTGAGTGGAGAGGGTATTGCTGTGGATCCGGCGAAGATTGTTGCGATACGGGAGTGGCCTGAGCTTGCTACGGTAGCAGAAGTCCGGAGCTTTTTGGGGCTTGCCGGCTATTATAGGCGCTTCGTAGAGAACTTCTCGCGGATAGCGCTACCTCTCACTACTTTGACGAGGAAGGAGCATAAGTTTGTTTGGACGCCGGAGTGCGCGCAAGCTTTTGAGGAGTTGAAGTGTCGGTTGACCACGACGCCTGTACTGAGTTCGCCGGTTGGAACCGAAGGCTATGAGATATATAGCGATGCTTCGGGCAGCGGTTTGGGTTGCGTGCTATTGCAGCACGGCAGCGTGATAGCTTATGGCTCGAGACAGCTAAAAGTGCACGAGAGGAATTATCCGGTCCACGACTTGGAGTTGGCGGCCGTGATTTTTGCCTTGAAGCTGTGGAGACACTATCTGTACGGTGTGAAGATTGATATCTACACCGATCACAAGAGTCTGAAGTACCTGATTGATCAGAAAGATCTGAATATGCGGCAGCGTAGGTGGATGGAGTTCCTGGGGGACTATACATTCAAGATCCACTACGTGCCTGGCAAAGGGAATGCGGTTGCGGACGCGTTGAGTCGCCGAGCCCCAGCTCAAGCGAATTGGCTATCAGTGCATGATGAGCGGTTGGTGCAGGAGCTGGAGGCGTTGGAGATTGTTTGTGTGGATAGACAATCTAGTGTTAAAGCAGTGCTGAATTGGACTGAAGTCCAATATGACCTGGCTGATCGGATTCGGCAGGCTTTGGATATGGATGCTCATATGAAGCAGTTCATGATAGAGGCTCTGGATGGGTCAAATTCCCAATTCGTTGTGGAGGACGGATTGCTTTGGAAAGACGGTCGTTTGTGCGTCCCAAGTGTGGGCAATTTGCTGGTGGAGTTGTTGTACGAGGCACACCATACCAAGTACTCGATTCACCCGGGGAGCACGAAGATGTACCGCGACGTCAAGAAACTGTTTTGGTGGCCGGGTTTGAAAAAGGATGTGGCGTTATACGTAGCGAAGTGCCAAACTTGCGCCTTGGTGAAGGCGGAGTGCCAAAAGCCGGGAGGATTTCTTAAGTCCTTGCCTATTCCGGAGTGGAAATTCGACGACATCTCTATGGACTTTGTGCACGGTTTGCCAAGGTCGCAAAAAGGGAACGATGCCATTTGGGTGGTGGTCGATCGATTAACAAAGGTGTCGTATTTTATTCCGCATAGGAAGGATGATCCGGTGGAGAAGCTGGCAAAGCTTTATGTGGATAACATAGTGCGGCTTCATGGTGTGCCCCGCAGCATCGTGAGTGACCGAGATGGGCGGTTCACGTCCAATGATTGGAGGCTGGTGCAGCAAATGTTGGGGACAAAGCTGAAGTTTAGCACAGCCTTCCATCCGCAAACGGATGGGCAGACCGAGAGGGTCAATAGAACCATGGAATACATGCTTCGCATGTGTGTCTTGGACTTTGGAAAGCAATGGGAGGACCACCTTTATTTGATGGAGTTCGCATACAACAACAGCTACCAAGCAAGTATTCAGATGGCGCCTTTCGAGGCCCTTTATGGTAGAAGATGTCGCACGCCGTTGTCATGGTTAGAAACGGGCGAGTCAAAGTTGTATAAGCGATCGGAAGTGGAGGATGCTACTTCTTTGGTAAGGACAATTCGGGAGAGGTTGCTTATCGCTCAGGACCGGCAAGCAAAGTACTATAATGCCAAGCACAGGAACGTGGAGTTCGCTGTGGGCGATTATGTATACTTGAAGATCATGCCGTTCAAGGGTGTCTCGCGGGTGCGGCGATTGAAAAAGCTAAGCCCGAGGTACCTTGGACCGTTCGAGGTTCTGGAGCGAGTAGGAGAAGCGGCCTATCGGCTGAAGCTTTCAGTGGAGCTAAGTGGTTTACACGATGTATTCCATATTTCGGTGCTTCGGAAGGCGGTGCAAGAGCCTACGTAAGTGATCGCGGTCGATCAAGTGCCGGTGGATAGTGGGCTAACGACAAAAGTCAAGCCCGTGCGGATTGAGGACTCGGAGGTCAAGCGGCTACGCAATAAAGAGATCAGGATGGTCAAAGTCCGGTGGGACAATTGCGGTCGTGAGGAGCTCTCTTGGGAGCGAGAGCAGACGATGCTTGACGAATATCCAGAGTTGTTCCGCTCAGGTACAAATTTTGTTTTGTACATGTTTTTCCCTTTATGTAATTTCGTGGGCGAAATTCTTTTAAGAGGGGTAGAGTTGTAACGCCCCGAAACTCAAAGGAGCAAAGGGGAATATTTTGGGCCAATTTGAGTTCTGGCTGCAGGCACACGGCCTGGGACACGGGCGTGTCCCAGGGCGTGTCAAGCCTGTGTCGACACTAAGGCGCGAAGTCGACACTTTGGTCTCGACATTGTGTCGAGACTGGGCACACGGCCTGCGACACGGGCGTGTCGCAGGGCGTGTCGACCCGTGTCGACACTTAGCTATGAAGTTGACACAGTGCTTCGACGTTGTGTCGAGACACGGCACACGGCCTGCGACACGGGCGTGTCGCAGGGCGTGTCAACCCGTGTCGACACTCGTCCCGCGAAGTCGACACTTTGGTGTCGACAGTGTGTCGAGACATGGTACACGGCCTGTGACACGGGCGTGTCGCAGGGCGTGTCGACCCGTGTCGACACTTAGCCGCGAAGTGTCGAGACCATGTACACGGCCTGGAGCCCAGGCGTGTCAAGGTGACACGGGCAAGGACACGGGCGTGTCCTAGAACCCGTGCAGTGCTCGGGTTGAAAACAGCGAAAAAAATCATGGGGTACACGGCCAGCTACACGGTCGTGTCAGGTGGAACACGGGCGTGTCAGCTCGAACACAGGCGTGTTCGATACCCGTGTGAGGTTCCAGGTGATTCGATTTTTACGGCGAATGAGGCACACGGCCCTGGACACGGGCGTGTGCCAGGCCGTGTTCGGTCCAGATTGGGCATTTCAGCCCCGAATCGAAGCCGTTCATTTCTTTGACTGAAGATCCAACGGCTGGGGGTTGTTCCTGAAGGGATATACCCGGGTTTTGACTTAGAAAACCCTCACTTTTTCCACTTATTCTCTTTCTAAATCCTTGGAGAAAGGAGAGCTAAGGCAAGAAGAAGAGGAGCTAGATCCGCCATTGGAGGAGCTTCGGAGCTCCGAATCGCAAGCCGACTCCAGATCCACGGAGGCGACGCAAGTGCGGTGATTTCCATCCGATTACTTTTCGATGGCGCCAAAGAGGACCGCAAGGGTAACGATCCTCATCTTGAGCATGAGTCGCTCTCTTTCTTTGCATAGGAAGCCCGCTCTCGCGAGTTTGCGGAGAGTTGGAGGCGTTCCTTCGGGTAGATATGTGAAGTCCCCGTTTTTAGAGTCCGTATGCGAGAACGGACATAGGCATTTTGGTTGAAGCCTACCCGGACATGTTAGTTCGGATCGGTGATGTTGCATTGCATAAGGCCGGAGAAGACTCCGTGCTATTGGGTGTTTTTCGGGTTTTCTACGCGGTAGATTGCAGCAGGGAGCCTTGGGGACTAACCCAAAGGTGCACCCGGAAAACTGGGCGGACACGAGGTCTTGCCAACTTGGTGGCCTTAGAGCCAACTTGAACATAACGGGGTTATGTGACTTGTGTTAGAATGGGACTCGGTGAAAGTTTGACCCGCGCATATGGCTTAAATTGTCGTTGCGATGTGAGCACGGGTTAGATGGAGCTGTACCCGCTTTATGTCGTTCGGGTTAGAGAGACCTAAAGTTACATGGCACTCGCCGTTGACATAGATGGGAGTCTTCGGCGGTCAATGGCTTAAATTGACGTGACCAATGCCAGGAAGACGAATTGCTCATAGGAATGGCCGTCTAAGTGGCGGTGGTGAGTCCGGAATGTTAATGGCTTTAATTGACGTGACATCGACCGGTTCACCGAGAATGTGCCCTGAGTGCACGGGACGTGTGGCCGTACGAGCCAACGTCTGTGTTGAAATGGCTATGGTTATATGCATTGCTCGCTTGTGCTAATTAAATGCAGGGAAGGAGCATCGCCGCCCCGAGTTGGGGGCGGGATCGTTATAATTTGGTCAGCATTGCTGACCGTTGCCTTGTTTGCCACCGTGCGGTGGTTTGTTGCTTGCAGGTGCAGCTGGACCAAGCGGTCAATAGCGGGCTAAAGCCCTTTTTGCGAAGCTGGCCCTCGAAGGCCCAAGTGGAAATGTTTCTCTATTTTATTCATGTATGACCGGCCTGCGTGCCGAGGTTTGTAAATCATGTATTAAACAAGTGGAACGTTCTGTAAGGCCTTAAGGCCGATTTTTGGGTATTTTGTAATAACATTCCTATTATCATATTAGTGGACATTCATGCTTGTTGCTGGGTTCTTGTGTACAACTTATTTAAACTGCTTCCGCTAGAATGCTCTGTGTAGGATGTTGAGATTGGTTGGATGGTTTCCATAAGTAACCACCCGGTCTGTCTGTGGTATATGGCGTCGGGCCCCGGCCGGACCTACTGCTATATGCTATGCGACGGATAGGGGGGGTGTTACATCGGGCTTCCGAGAGATTTCAATCCCCAGAAAGTATTTTGGGGAGCCCATATCCTTTGTGACCAGATGTTGACGAAGATGTTTCTTGGTCATCAATACACCATCCTGATCATCGCCAGTAAGAAGAATGTCATCAACATATACTGCAAGAACAACAAGACCAGAGGCTGTTTTCCGAACAAAAAAGGAGTGATCTGCTGAGCTTCTTGTAAAACCAATGGCCGAAACAATGCCACTGAACTTGTCAAACCAGGCACGAGGACTCTGCTTGAGGCTATAGATAGCCTTCTTGAGCCGACATACCCGTGTCTCCCCTGAGCAACATACCCCGGAGGTTGCTCCATGTAAACATCTTCCTGCAGATCACCATAGAGGAAAGCATTCTTAACATCAAGCTGCGAGATGGGCCAATCCCTGTTGACAGCCACAGAGAGAAGAACCCTAATAGTGCTGAGACGAGCCACGGGAGAGAAAGTGTCAAAGTAATCAATGCCATAAGTTTGGGTAAAACCCTTGGCAACCAGGCGAGCCTTATAACGGTCCACACTGCCATCTGGGAGAAACTTCACCACGAAGACCCATCAACAACCAACAACATCTGTGCTGAAAGGAGGAGGAACAAGGGTCCAGGTACCCCGTTCAGTGAGAGTAGCAATCTCCTCATCCATGGCAGCTTTCCAATGAGGAATAGTAAGGGCCTCCTGGTAGGAACGGGGGGTGGCAGTGGCCGAGATAGCCAGTGCAAAAGCTCTGCGAAGAAGGGGTAAGACGATCGTAGGAAGCAACTGCAGCAAGCGGGTGTTGGGTACATGCCCGAACCCCTTTGTGAAGAGCAATGGGGAGATCCAGGTCAGCAGGTGCCTCAGTATCCGGAGTATCCGTGGTGGAGAGAGCTGGCCCGGGAGTAGAGAGAGATGGCAACGGAGTGGAGGGAGAAAGTGGAGTAGAGGGTGGAGATGGTGGAGAAGGGGGAGATGGTGGAGATGGTGGAGATGGCGGAACATCAGTGGGAGTAGAGGGAATGGATGGGTCGGTATGAGAAGTAGGATCAGGAGGAGGAGAGGAGGAAGCGGGAGAGAAGTAAGATGCATTGTCAAAGAAGGTGACATCCGCAGAGACAAATTGCTTGCGGGTAACGGGGTCAAAGCAACAGTAACCTTTCTGAGTGGGAGAGTACCCCAGAAAGACACATTTAGTGGCACGGGGTGAGAGTTTGTCACGGGTGGCAGCGGGAGAGTGCACAAAGGCGGTGCACCCAAAGATGTGCAGGGGAAGAGGAAAGGGATCCGTGTTTGGATAAAGAAGGGAGAAGGGGGTAGCACCGTGGAGAACTGTGGAGGGAAGGAGATTGATGTGATAGCAGGAGAGGAGGACAGCATAGCCCCAATAGGATCGAGGAACATGCATTTGAGTCAGCAGAGTGCGAGCGACATCAAGGAGGTGACGGTTTTTACGTTCCGCCACCCCATTTTGTTGGGAGGTGTAGACACAGCTTGTCTGACGAATAACACCATGGTGAATACAAAAGGAGGAGAAGTCGTGGCTAAGATACTCCTTAGCATTGTCAGAACGAAGGATTTTAATAGATGTATCAAACTGAGTCTTAACCATAGAGTAAAATGAGGTCCAAACAGAGAACAGTTCGGAGCGATCCTTGATAAGATACACCCACGTACACCGAGAGAAATCATCAATGAATGTGACAAAATAGGAACTACCCCGTTCGATGGTGAGGGTAGGAGCGGGACCCCAAATGTCAGAGTGAACGAGGTCGAACGGACGGGAAGAGCCCCGACATTGCGTTGGTGGGAAGGACGAGCAGTGATGTTTGCCAAGTTGACAGGCATCACAGTTTAGAGGAGGATGATGAGGAGGGAGGTGGGGCAGGAGCCGGCGCAGAATGCGGGGAGGAGCATGTCCAAGGCGAAGATGCCATTGGAGAAGATCTGTAGAGGAGGTGGAGAAGGTGGAGAGAGCAGAAACGTTGTCGAGGAAGTAGAGGCCACCACTCTCAGTCCCAGTAGCAATCGTCCGTTGGGAGTCCGGATCCTGAAAGGCACAAGAGGTAGGGGTGAATATGACAGAACACCGTAGTTGCTTGCATAAAGAAGTAACCGATAATAAATTGCAAGGAAACTTGGGCACATAGAGGGTATCAGATAGGCAGAGAGATGGAGTGACTTGAACCATGCCTGTCCCATGGACGGGTGAGGGAGACCCATCCGCAACAATGACCGGGGGCAACTGTGCATGTGTGTCAAGAAGAGAGAAACACTGAGGATTGCCCGTCATATGATTTGTAGCACCAGAGTCGATGAGCCATCTTCCGCAAGTAACAACATGAGCACTACCAGAAGAGGTGACCACCGAGGCGGACAGTCTGGAGGAGGGGGAAGCCATGGAAGCAAGAGGGGAGCAAACCGCGGCGATAAGAACAAGCCGCGAGGAGGAGAAAGAAGCCGAACGGTTAAGCGAAGAAGAGAAAACCAAGGCGGGCGAACAGAGAACAGGTCGTGCGGCTAGGAAGGCCACGACCAAGAAGCAGAGCAAAGCAAAGGGAAAGAAGTCGCACGGCTTGAATAAGGCGGGCAAATAGAGGAGAACAAGTCGCACGGCTAAAGATGAGACCGGAGCGACTAGCAAGCAGGAGCGGGTAGAAGGCAACGGTCGCGGTGACTTAGAAGAAATCACGGCGAATACAGGAGATCGCGAAAACAGGTCGCGAAAAAAGAAGGAGAAAGCCGCGGGGAGAGGAAGAGAGCAACCCGCGCGAAACCGCAGCGGTCAGGAAGCAGACCAAGGCACAGCGGGGAAGAGGTCGCACGTACTGAAAAGTTCGTGCGAACAGAAGAGAAGAGGAAGCAAGAAGCAGTAGCGACAACAACAAGTCGCAAGCCGGGCGAACAGAAGCAGGCCGCACAGTTATGGAACAAACAGGCGGCTAGAAGGAAGCAGGTCGCGGCGACAACTAAACAGGTCGCGGCGAAGAAGAGCAGCTAGAGAAAAGAAGCAACAAGCCGCGCGAACAGAGCAGCGGGCGGAAGAGAGGACAAGCCGCAAAGACAGGTCACAAGAATCAGAAACAAGCGGCGAGAATCAGAGGGCGCACACAATCAGGAGGAAAAGACCGTGTGCTCTGATACCATGTTAGAAACGAACAAACAACAAGCAGAAATGGTTTTAATCTGAAACTTTATTATCTGAAAAAGGTATCTATTACAAAGGTATGCCCTCCCTTATATAGAATGGAGGAGAGATGAGAGAATACAAATAAGAGATGTGGGACTAAAAATTTACAGGACTAAGCGGACTATACAAAACAAACCACACAAGCCGCGCGGTTAGACAGAAGGGCTAACCGCACGGCTACCACAAGAGAAGAAGAGAGATGTCAGGGGAGACCGTTAGACCGCCCGTTCTCCAAGCCGGCTGAGACAAACCGCCAGACCGTGCGGTCTTCAACCCGTCAAGACAGACCGCCAGACCGCCCGGTCACCAACTTCAATAGGGTTGAGTCTTTATGCAGATGATCTTCAATCACTGCTGACTTAAGAATCAGATCTCAATCTGAAACTTTCTTCACAGCCTGGTTCAACAACTATCTTCTTGGAAGGAGCTCTCTCTCTCCAACTTCTTAGATCTTCACTTGAAGGTCTTCTTCTAGTTGTATTGTTCTTCACTTTGTTGATTTCCAACTCTTGTCATCTGTTGAAGGTATAAGCCTTTATATAGAATTTCTTCATGGTGACCGGCTGATCCGGTTTCTAACAACTTTCTGACAGCTTTGACAGTTGCAGTAGACCGGCTGGAATGACAGCTGTCAAGTCATCCAGTCACTTCTTGAATTTTCTGTAACTGTCTGAAAGTGTCGAGACAGTCAGTCTTTAAGTGTCGACACTGATAGACTAAGTGTCGACACAAGTAGACTAAGTGTCGACACTAGCCTTCATGGTGTCAACACAACTCCTTGTGTTGTATAATCTGCTTCTCGACACTGCTTCTTCAACATGTGTCGACACTGATCCTGTGTGTCGACACAAGTCCTTCTTAGTTGATTTATTGTAAGTGTCGACACAACTCCTTTGTGTCGACACATCTTCTTGTGTTGATACTTGCTAAGTGTCGACACATCTCCTTGGTGTCGACACATGCCTTCTGTGTTGATACTTTTGTTGAGTGTCGACACAGCTCCTTGTGTCGACACATTCTTCTTGTGTTGAGACTTTGGCTGAGTGTCGACACAGCTCCTTTGTGTCGACACATTCTTCATGTGTTGAGACTTTGGCTGAGTGTCGACACATATCCTTTGTGTCGACACTTGTACTTAGAATTTGTTGAAATTTGCTGAGTGTCTACACAGCCTCCTAGTGTCGACACTTGTACTTGAACTTTGTTGAAGTTTTGCTGAGTGTTGACATAGCCTCCAAGTGTCGACACTTGTACTTGAACTTTGTTGAAGTTTTGCTGAGTGTCGACACAGCCTCCAAGTGTCGACACTTTTGATGTCGACAAAGTTCCTCTGGGTGTCGACACTGCTTCTAAGTGTCGACAAAGCTTCTCTGGACATTTCTTCATTGTGTGTCGACACAGCCTGTATGTGTCGACACTTTCTTTCTGGTGTCGACTCTGCATTCCTGGTGTCGACACAATTACTCCAAGTGTCGACACTGCTTCTCTAGGTGTCGACACAAGTCTTCTTAAGTGTCGACACTTTTCTTCTGGGTGTCGACAAATGAACTTAGAAACTTTTCAGCTTTCCCTGCAAATACTTAACCTGCACAACTAAACTCAAAACACACCAAATACATTTTGATGTATATCATTGAGTAGGGTGAGGCTTCTTCAAATCAGGTACATGTATTCCAATGTACCCAACAACGAATATTTGAGAGGGGGATGCCTCTTTTGGCTAGGAAGAGAGAAGGAAAAAGAGAAGAAGGAGGGAATTCCAATTTTAGGAGTTCAAATTTCAAATTTTCATTCAATGAATGATTATCCCATATAATGGCCTATTTATAGGCTTACAAAATGAAACAGCTACATGCAGCCCAATAACAAAGATTAAATATTGTCCCAACAAATGTGCAATTAAACAAAACATGCAAATATTTAATTAATACTTATAAGAGAATATTTATAAGTATTAATTAATTATTATGGCGCTACAGACGGAGATTGTAGCGGCGATGGCGTTTATCAAATTGGTTGTCGCGGCGACGCGCGTCTTTGATCGGAGAGGCACCATCATCCGTAAGCGTGCCAGTATCATCGGCATCATGTTGAGGGTCGTCGCCTCCATCGTCATGTTGAGGGCCATTTCCTCCATCAGATTATTTCTGTTTTCATTAAAGTCCATGATAAGCTTGAGAGTATCCAAAATGAGAGACTTTGATGTTGGAGACCAGATATCTACAAACTTTGGAGCTTTCCTCTTTTTTGTATCTGGAACTAGGATTGATCTGCTAGCAGAGGCACCATCACCATACTTTCTCTTCTTCTTTGGAATGCTAATCTCAGGAGGAGCTTGGAAGAATATGTCTGCTGGGTCTGCCTCCCAAACTTGAGCATATGAATTTGGAGGAGGACCTTCACAACCTTCAGGTCTAGGAGAGAAGGTAGGATGAGGAGCTGGAGCTGGAACAGCAGTAGCTAAGGGGTTCAGATGGTGAGGAATGATGTTTGGATCAGCTGGAAAGTCAGGAAGAATCTGATTGTGCATCCAAACTGCTGTATCATAGGTAGGGAACTTCACACTCTAAATCTGTCCTAGCACATCATCATGAATCTCTTTCATCTTAGCTTCCCATTGAGTCTGCTTGATTGTATCTGATTTCTCAAGATATTCTTTAACTAAACTCTCCCCCTTTCTGACTTTTACAGTCAGTTTATTGATGACATCTTTTTTGAATGTGCCTACCTCATCACAGATCTTCATTTTGGTTGCTTCTGCTCTCTTATCTAATTCAATCTAATTGTTGGCAAGAGTGACACCTTGCTCCATGAACTGACCAACACTAGTGATAGTGTTATCTAGAGCTTTGCCACCAATATGGAATAGATGTCTGAGTTGATCTGTGTTTTGCTGAATCTCAGCAAATTCTCTGCTCATCTCTTTCTCTAGAGCAGTCACTTTCTCAGTCACAGCTTTGAGAGAATCATCAAAATATTTCCTTTGTTCTTGAAGTAGATGTACAAACTGACCCATCAAATCATTAGCAGTAGCAACAGTAGGAGGAGCAATAGAGGGAACTGGAGGAGCAAACTATGGAACAATTTCTTCAAATACTATAGAGCTCTCAGCTTTGGTAGTATGAATTAGGGCATCCCCTTCATCAATGACTATGGGGATGGTGAAGTCCAGGTTTCTCAATGGAGCTTCAGCTAGTTCAGGAGATTGGTCTGGCTCATCAGAAATCAAAATAGTCTCAACCTGCTCTTTGTCAGCAGAGGAGAGTGGATGGGAGATGGAGTATGTGTTGGAGATGGTACAAGAGTGGATTGCTTGGGAATTTCAGCAGTTTGTTCTTTTTGAAGAGGGGGAAGAGGTTCATCGACAGTCAATTCCTCAATCATTTTATTGATTGCAGCTTCAGTTGATAGAAGGGTTTCTTGTAGTTGGGCTTCTGATGGAACTTGTTTTGGAGTGCATGGAGGAGGAGAGGTAACAGCTGGAGGGGTAGGAATTCTGTCTGAAATAGAAGGAGCAAGCTCCCCCTTAATAGCTACACTAGATGTGCTGGCAACAAGAGGTGGAGAGGGAGATGGGGTCCTATCCTCTGTAGCTGGAAGGTCATGAGCTTTGACAGATTGAGCAGGGTTCAAGTGCTTCAAGTCCCATCTCTGAATGGATGAAATGGAGACTTTCTTCATGTGATGGAGAATAGTCCCTTTGGAGAAGTTGAAGACCTCAGGATTAATCTTATGTAGGAGAAGCGAAATAATCCTAGCATAACCTGGAGCCTTTATGCTGTCCTTGATCTTATCCAGAATTAACATCCCAAACTGATACCTTTTCCTGCAGACAATGGCTTGCATGATGTCAAAGAGGCTGAGTGAAATATCCCTTATGGAACTTGTCTTGCAGAGAAGAATCTTCCCAATGATATCCACCAAAAGCTTTCCTTCTGGATTCAGTTCTGATCTTTTGATGGTGAGTGCATCTGGAGAGACACCACAAAACATACATGTCCTGTCGGATTCTTCAGGACCTAGGTCATCTTCTTCATCAAAAACTGGTAGTCAAAGAAGTGTAGAAATAGAGGTTTTGTTTAGCTTGATCTTGATTCCTTTAACTTTGTATTTGAGAACTGTCCCATTTCTCTTGACTTTGATATTCTTGAAAAACTCTTCAACTTTTGGAAAAAGAATCTTACATGGCTGCTGAAGAAGGAATGTGAGGCCGGCGGTGTCGAGGAGGATTAAGAGATTGCAAAAATCATCTGAAATGTCGGCAATTCCGACGACAATAAGTTTTGAACTGATTCCAATCTTAGAAGAGGGCGCCATGATCCAGAGATTTGAGAAAAATCTGGTGCGGGGAAGAAGAAGGCGCGGCTCTGCAACGTTCGGCGGAAGATGAAGCATTTTCGACTTACTAGAGAGAGAGAATTTTTATTCGTGTATAAAATGAAAATCCGGACATTTCTATTTATATAACCCTAATTTATCTCCAATTAAGAAATAAATAAAGCAAACATACCTTGGAATTGGCGGCATAAGCCTCGGGTTACGAATAACGAAATCTGAATCAAGGTTGAAAATTTGACTTACTGATACTCGAGAGGGATCAACAGTACTCGAGTGAAGATATAGAAGTACTCGAGTGAGAAATGCAGCACTACTCGAGTGATATCTTGGAAGTACTCGAGTAATGAAATTGAAGTACTCGAGTGAAGCTTTAGTACTCAAGTAGGTTTATCTACTACTCGAGTAGATTACTCGAGTGGCTATAGAAATACTCTAGTAGGTCAAGGAGGTACTCGAGTGCCTAACTTCTTACTCGTGTAGTCTTTGTCTTTACTCGAGTCATAAAGTCTGTAACTTAGAAAATTTCAACTTTTGACTGATTCTTGATCTCTGACCCTTCTTGCGAGTCCATCTTCTCTAATTTTCTTTATTGAGCATTCCAAGTTCTGTTTTGAAGAATGAGAACTTGGTCTCCTCAAGCGGCTTTGTGAAAATATCTGCAATCTGCCTGTCTGTAGAGACACACTGTAGATATATATCCCCATTCTCCACATGCTACCAAATGAAGTGATACCTCGGCTCTATGTGCTTTGTCCGGCTGTGCGAGACTGGGTTGTTGGCTATTGCAATTGCGCTGGAAGAGTTGCAAAACAATGGAATGTTCTGAAACTTCATGTTATAATCTTCAAACTAGTTCTTTATCCACAACAACTGTGCACAGCAACTACCTGCAGAGATATACTCTGACTCAGTTGTTGAGATTGCTACACAGTTCTGCTTCTTACTACTCCAGAAAATGAGCCTTCTTCCATGGAATTGGCAAGTCCCGGAAGTGCTTTTCCTGTCGTATTTGCTACCTGCAAAATCTACATCTGAAAAACCAATTAGCTCACTATCATTACTTCTTGGGCACCATAAGCCAATATTTGGTGTGCCTTTAAGGCATCTCAAAATCCGCTTTGCAACAGCGTAGTGAGATTCCTTAGAGTTCACTTGAAATCTAGCACATACACATGTCGAAAACATTATGTCTGGTCTACTAGCAGTAAGGTAGAGCAAGGATCCAATTATGCTTCTGTACTTTGCTTCATCAAAAGGTTTCCCTTTCTCATCCTTGTCCAGATACATAGTTGAACCCATTGGAGTCCTCATAGAGGTTGCGTTCTCCATTCCGAATTTCTTAATTAGCTCTTTGGTGAACTTAGTCTGCGAGATAAAAATTGCATCTTCAGATTGTTTCACCTGAACCCCTCAGAAATACTTCAGATCGCCCATACTGCTCATTTCAAACTTCCATTGCATAATTTTAGAAAACTTCTTACAGTGGTTGTCATCAGTAGAGCCAAAAATAATGTCGTCGACATAGATTTGTACTAGCAAAATCTTGCCATTTATTTCCCTAAGAAATAATGTCTTATCTATCTTTCCCCTTGTGAACTTGTTCTCAAGAAGAAAGCTAGACAGCATCTCATACCAAGCTCGAGGAGCTTGTTTCAAACCATATAAAGCTTTATGTAATAAGTAAACATAATCGGGAAAGTTAGAATCAACGAAACCTGGAGGTTGTTCCACATATACCTCTTCCTTTATGTCACCATTAAGGAAGGCAGACTTCACGTCCATCTGATAGATAGTGAAGCCCTTGAGAGCAGTATATACTAGGAATAACCTGATTACCTCTACCCTTGCCACTGGAGCGTAAGTCTGGTCAAAGTCAATTCCTTCTTCTTGACAATATCCTTTGGCGACAAGTCCGGCTTTGTTCTTTATGATCGTTCCATCCTCGCCCATCTTGTTCATGTAGACCCATTTTGTCCCAATAACATTCTTACCTTTGGGCCTTGGAACAAGTTTCCATACTTGGCAATGCTTGAACTGATTTAGTTCTTCTTCCATCGCCATTATCCAAGATGCGTTTGAGTTTGCTTCCTCAAACTTCTTTGTTTCAACATATGAGAGAAAACTTAAATATAAATTCTCGTTACTTGTACCTTGACGAGTTCTGACACCATCCCGGGTATCTCCTATGATCTGGTCCATGGGGTGATCCTTCAGATGTCTGAGCTCTTGAGTCCTTGCATCTGGATTGTCTTCAATCACCGGAGTGACTTCATCAACTTGGATGATTTCTTCATCTTGATCATCAACCTCTCCAATAGGGGTTGGAGTGGTGATCTTGATGAACTTTTCACCTTTATCTTCAGTTGATTCATCCAAGTTAAGTTCTTTCAACTTTGTACCTGCATCTTCAATGAGCACACTAGAGGAGTTGCCATGCAGCAAGCTCGTCTCATCAAATACAACACGTATTGATTCTTCTACAACCAGAGTTTTTCTATTAAATATCCTGTATGCCTTACTATGGCTACTATACCCTACAAAAATACCTTCAAAACTCTTTTCGCTAAATTTGGTAGTATGATACTTGCCATTGTTAAGCACGAAGCACTTACAACCAAAAATTCTAAACTACGAGACACTTGGTTTCCTGCCCTTTAGAAGTTCATAAGGTGTCTTATTGTGGTTTTTGTTTATGAGTGCTCGATTTTGCACGTGGCATGCAGTATTGACGACTTCAACCCAGAAGTATTCCGGAAGTGAGGCATCACTCAACATGGTCCTGCAGGCCTCTATGAGTGTTCTATTCCTTCTCTCAGCCACTCCATTCTGTTGAGGAGTTCGAGGAGAGGAAAACTCTTGAAAGATACCTAGGCTTTCATAGAATTCTATCATGACTCCAGACGTGAACTCTGTTCCATTGTCACTTCTAATTTTGACTGCGGAACAGTTGTATTCATTCTGGACCTGCCTGACAAAATTATTAAAGATGTCGAAGGTATCTGACTTGTGTTTCAGAAAGAACACCCATGCAAAGCACGAGTAATCATGGACAATTACCATCATATAATCCTTACCTCCCAAACTTCTAATTTGCAGTGGACCGAACAAGTCCATATGAAGCAGATGTAAACATCTGTTAGAATCTTTGCTAATAACGCTTTTAAAGGTAGCCCTTGTTTGCTTGCCTTTTATGCATGCGTTACAAGGTATATCTTTGACGTACTTGACATTTGGGGAATCACGCACTATGCTTAGTGAAAATAATTTATTAATAGTTTTGAAATTAATATGTGCTAATCTCTTGTGCCATTGGTCACCAAGAGACGCACTAACTTTTGCTAAAAGGCACACTGGTGTAGAAGAGTCTATATAGATGAAATTTAAACAAAATATATTCCTGCTTCGAGTGCCGGATAGAATCGTTTCCATATTGTCAACAGATTTTATCAAGCACTTATCAGCATGAAATTCAACTATGTATCCTTTATCGCAGAGTTGGCTTATGCTTATAAGATTGTGTTCCAGTCCTTCAACATAAGCTACATCTGAGAAGGATACACTACCGTTAGTGATCATACGATAGCCTTTAGTGATTCCTCGGTCTGAACCACCAAAGATGACCTTTGGCCCGTTCACGACTGGAGAATAGTTCTGAAGTAGGCTTCTTGTCCCGATCATGTGCCGAGAGCACCCACTGTCCAAATACCAGATGGGCGTTTTGGTGGCCTTTGGACATACCTGCAATTATAAATCAGTTTGTCTTAGGAACCCAAACACATTTGGGTCCTTGGTCTATTGTTAGAATAATCCCCCTACGAGTATTAACATTATGAGCGGTCTTTCTCATATTGCTAACATAAGGAGTTGCAAAATTCTTGGAATTAAACTAGCAGTCGATGACAAAGTGACCAATCTTGCCACAGCACCAACAGTCAAACCTGTTGTATATTTGCCTTAGATTCTCCTGCTTGACTTTTTGAGATGGCGGTCTAGTAGGGGCAACATTTTTGGAGGAAGAAGCTTCATGGTGATGGAAATCACATGATTTCTTCTCCTCCAATGGCTTTTCCACAACGGGCTTTACCTTTGGTGCTTTCTTGAAGTTATGACCATGATTGAAAGGGCCATAGCTCTGAAGAATGACTTCTTCATAAGGTTCCTTAAAGACACTCTCTCCAAAGTTTCTGGAGCGAGTCCATCCTTGGTAGCGGGACTTGGGCTCTACATAGGTAGGCCTAGTCAAGTGACCATAGGACGAGTCAAGATCAAACTCGTTTGTAGGAAAGATGACCTTCTTGAAAGAAGTCTGATCTTGAGGGGCTTTCCCCTTCTCTTTGGCCAAAGCCTTCTTGGCAGCCTTATTCTTTCTTTGAGTCTTATTCCTCCTAGAAGATTTACCAGGAGCTTCCACATCGCCTAGCCCAGCACCCTTGGACTTAGCTGAGAATTCAACAACGAATGGAAGAATAGTCTTTGGCTTCGAGAAACTTTCAACAAGTTTCTTTTCGACTTCAAGTTGTGCTTCCAATTCTTTTATGATTTTCTCCTTAAGGTCTAGGTGCTCGAGAGTCTTGTTATATTCTCCAATACCAGCATTGAACTTTTCTCTGAGTGAGTCGGTCTTAGCGACTTACTCTTTCAAAGTGCTCTCTTCAGCTTTCAGAGACTTTATCTCTTTAGCTTGAGTTTTCACGACTCGCCGACATTTGTCGTAAGCCATGATTAACTCCTTATACTGGGCCATGAGTTCAGACTCATCGTTAGAAGAGCTGTGCTCACGATCATGCTCAGAAACATCAGAATCGGAAAGAGGAGTGTGAGAGTTTACCTTCCCAGTGTTCTGGGGCTCTTGTTCATCATCTGTCTGAGGCATAAGCTCGACGTATGCTTCTTCTTCTTCACTCGACTCAGACTAGTCGGAGTCGCTTAGAGTCTTGCCCTTCTTGGCTATTAGGCTCTTTTCTATTTTCTTCTTGTTGTAAGAATATTTCTTTTCTTCTCTTCTTCCACCCTCCTTCTTGTGGGGGAAGTCTGCGATGACATGACCTGGCTTGTTACAATAATAACAGAAGATATCAGTAGAAACATGTTTGTTCGGTTTAGAAGTATGCCTTTCCATTGCTTTTTTTTGTTCAAGAATTTCTTGAACTGAGGTGAGAGTAGAGAGAACTCTCCTTCAGATAACTCTGAGCCGGAGGTACTTGGCTCCGAGATTTCTTCTTCACTCACTTCTTGTGCTGGGGCAGGAGACGCAACCTTTAACTTCCTCGAGGTGTGTGCCTTTAGAGTAACAGACTTCTCCTTAGATGCAAACCTGCTCTTCTCTTCTTCAGCCTTTCTTGTGTTGAGTTGAAGCTCATATGACATAAGCTTCCCGAAGAGATTCTGCAGGTCTGTCTCAGCTAGCTTTCCAAACTCCCGGATAGCACATACCTTGTTATCCCATTCCTTGGTTAGGGATCTCAAGAACTTATCATTTAGTTCTCCGTTTGTGAAGACTCGTGAAAGAATCAGTGCCTAAACACCTAGAGGGGGGTGAATAGGTGACTAATATCTTTTTAAACTTTAAAGGCAGAAATATAGTATAGTAATTGCAATTCACAGCACATCAACCATACAAGCATACAATTACAGAGAGCACACAGGATTTATAGTGGTTCCCCAAGGTCTGGGTACATCCACTTTCCCCCTTCGCCTATCTAGTAGTGTACTAGATTTGGCCTAAGTTCTCCACTACTCCTCAGATCCTCAGATCTTACAACTCAGAACCCCAAATGGGTTCCTACAACTCAGGCACAAAAATGCCCTACCACTCAGTCTTCACCAAGACCTACACTCAACCTTCAACAAGGCCTACACTCAGCCTTCAACAAGGCTGAAAGAGCAACTAGATCTGATATACTCTAGAGGGGGGTGAATAGAGTATATGGTGCTTTAAAAGCTTTTGCAAACTTTTACAACAATTATTGTAATATGTGTGAGCAGGGAAGCAGAAATAAATCTAATCACAGTACTAAACTATGCAAATACTAAGCACAGAAAAATCAAGGCCAGAAACAAAAAGAAAACAAGCCAAAACTAGATGACACAAGGGAATATAGTGGTTCCCCAAACTTGGGTACATCCACTCTTCTACCACCCTAGGTAGGAATCCACTGCAGGATGAGTTGATCAGGTGTCCTGGGCACTAATGAGCTTTTGATAAGGTGCTCAAAAACCAAAGCAGATTTTTTGATCAGGTGTCTTGCCACCAATGAGCTTTTGACAAGGTGCTCAAAAACCAGATTCAAACTTTTGAAGGGAGTTTGAGAAACCCTTTACAGAGTGGGGGGTGAGAGAGTTATGGCAGTCTTCTCTTTCTCAACCAACTGAGAAGACTAAGTGGATTGATGTCAAAGCTCCCCCTGAGTCCTTGAGATCTTCAGGAAGAAGAGCTTTGCTGAGGGTAATAGGCCTTCAAAGATAGAACTCCAGCAATAAATGATTTCAGCAAGCTGAAATGTTGAGTGTCTGGAGTCTTGAAATGATGTTGGCCTTGAACACTTTGAGAGCTGAAGAGATCTGAAGATTTTTGAAAGCTTGATCTCTTTGATGAGTGTTCTTCAGAATTCTTTTTGACAGAAACGTTTTTTTTGTATCTTTCTGTATTCTGTATATTGTGTGTCTTCTTTCTTCTGGTTGATGTAGATTCAAAAAACATCCTGTCTTTTATTCTCTGTTCCAGAATAGAATGTCATTCTCTGTCAAGGATAGCCGTTGGTCTGCATTGATTGCATCCTTAATTGCAAAAACTCTTCTGGAGGAAAGTCCACAGAATTATTCCTTGAAAAGTCCCTTGAAACTTGGTCCAGAAGTAAATGAAAACGGCTAGCAAATCTCTGAATTAATTGCAGAATAACTCCTGACTGATTTGAATTTGAATTCTGGAAGTTATCTGAAATCGTCGAACTGAGCTCTGCTATCGTCGAGCTGAGCTCAGCGAACTGGAAAACTTAAGCAGCAAAAATATCGTCGATCTGAGCTCAAAGATCGTCGAACTGAGCTCAGAGATAAAGATCCAATGCAGAGTCAAAATCGTCGAACTGAGCTCACCGATCGTCGAATGGAGTTCGACGATATTATGAAGTTGAGATCAGCGATCGTCGAATGGAGTTCGACGATCTGTCGAAGTTGAGCTAGACGATCGTCGATCGGAGTTCGACGAATCGTCGTGCTGAGCTCGACGATCAGACTTAGTCTCCAGACAGAAAAACTTGGTCTCCAGGGCAGCTTCCAATCCTAGACTTCTAACCCTTAGACTCAATTCTAATTGACCTATTAAGCTATACAGAAGGTCAAGTAAAGGTTCCTAGAGACATAGTGATCCTGACCCAAATTAGTAATAGGGTGTTCCAACAATCTCCCCCTATTTGGGTTAGGATGACTATTTACAGACTTTGGAAAAATTTAAATAATATTATACAAGCAGAAAAGCATAAAAACAACAGCTAGACATTGCAGAAACATCACAGAGATATATATATATGTATATATGTCATCTAGATAGCAGTCAGAATTCACAGAAATTGTCACCTTACACTGTCACTTCTTCTCTTTGCCTTTAACAAGTTTGATTTCTCTGTTTGGATTTAGAGCTTCCTTGTTGGACCTGGTGTCATCTGCTGCACCCAAATAAGTTTGCTTTGAAGATCTGGGGACCACAGCAGCAGGATGCAACTCCATATATCTCTCAGCATCAAAGAATTTGCTGGAAGCATATTTGTCTAGTTCCTTTTGTCTTTGCTCTGACATTGTAGAAATATTTGAAGTGTCTAAAACTTGCTCTCTGGCCTTCTTGATCTGATCTAGTGCAGCCAACCCCTTCATCCTGGCAGTCCAAGCAGCTGGATTCTTTTCAGGGTCCTCAAATGGTACAGGTGGCTCATACCTGTTGGAAGAATTGTCTTGAGGAGGCCTGACAGACACTGTCTCTTTTAGCTTGTAGGGGAAGGGACCAGAAGTAGTATCAGCAGGACTATGTCCTCCCCTAGAATATGGGTGCTTCCTGGAGTACCCTTTAGAATAAACTTGAAAATCTCTTTGATTACCCCTGTATCCTCCTCTCCTAGAATAAGAACCCCTAGACTGGCTTTCCCTTTGGTAGGATCTGGCATGGGGTTGATAGGGAGCCTGGCTTCTAGCTGGGGCTTGACTTGCAGAGCTGCCACCTGCACCTGCATCAGGAGGAGGTGGTGGAGGAGGATGAGGGTGCTGGAATTGGGAGGAGCCCTTTTCATACTTTCTCTTCTTCTTCATGGCCTTGAGCTGATTTTTAGAATATTGCATCCAATGTTCTGTGATGGGGTAGTTATGCAGAATGTAATAAGGAATATCATTATCATCCTTGACTTTTGCAGGAGGGACCCTTTTTATAGCCTTGCTCCTAGCTTTCCTTTTCCTTGCAATAGTGGCAGAAGAGTCATCAGAGTCTGTCTTGAACTCATCAGATTCAGAACTCTGGGCATCATATAGAGCATCAATTCTCTTCATCAAATCTTTCTTCAGTTGAATAGCAGCAGATGAGGCAGAAGCAGAAGTAGCAGCAGCAGGGACAACAGCAGATAGAGCAACAGATGCAGAGGGTGCAACAGGAGCAAATACAGCAGATGCAACAGATACTGGAGTAGTGACAGCAGAAGTAACAGCAGTAACATCATCAGAATCTGCAGCATGCTCAAAAACAGTGGCCTCTGTCATCAGAAGATCCTTGCAAATTGGCTCATCAGAAGCAATTGGGATTTCAGCAGCAGCAACAACATCTTCAGAAGCAGCAATCACTGAATGTACAAATGCAGAGATAATGTTAGGGTCACAGCAAGAGACAGGCACCAGTGCCTTGGAGAAATCTTCTGGGGGTTGGACAGCATTAACTTCTGGGAGATAGCTGAAGAAGGCAGGATCAAAGGCAGAAAGCAAAGACCTTAGGTCTATTGCAAGAACTGCAGTAGGAGCCTGATATTCTGGAGGCACAGCAACAGTAGCAGAAGGGGCAGCAGGCACAAAAACATCAGCAGCAACAGCAGTATCATCAGCAGCAGGAGCAGAAACAGCAGCAGCAACAGCATGAAGGCTTGCTTCATAGGGCATCTCCCCCTGCCTAGATGCAGAGACATCTGTATCAAGGCAAACTGCTGGTGGTGCTGCCTGAGGAAGGAGGGAGGAAAGCCTGGCAGAGAGGGCTGCCACTGACAAGTGTAGAGGAGCCAATGAGGTCTCCAAGAGTAGGGAGAGCCTGGGGGCAATTAGCTCATACAACTTGTCAGCTAGGGCTGAGAGGTCTACTTGCTCAAGAATAGGAGCAGAGGTAGATGGAATGGGTATAGTTGAGGATGCTGGAAGTGGAGGGCTGGAGAGTGGAATGGATGGCTCAGGTGTTGGGATGGTGGAAATGGAGGACAAGGGGATGGATATGGATGGGGTGAAAGTGGTTTGGTCAATGATATGGTGGAGGAGATCTTGGAATGAAGTTGAGGAGGAGGGTAATTCTAGAGGAGAGGATGGGTAATCATCCATATAGGAGTCATCCAGGAGGGTGAAGGATGGAATGGATGGAGAAGAGGTGACATCTGGTGGAGGGTATGAGAACAGAGGGTGGAAGTGGTCTACTGGTGGAGGCAGAATGGGTTCTGGAGATGGAATTGTTGTTGGAGATGGGCTAGAGATGGTAATGGTGGATGGAGCTGGAATGGTGGATGGAAGAGGTAGGGTTGGAATTGGAGGAGGAGAAGAGGCAGCAACAGCAACAGCCAGGTCAGCTGCAGGAGCAGAGACCTGTGGGGGAGTGACTCTATGAGTCCTAGTGCCTGAAGGAGCACTTGAGGAGGGCCTGCTAGGCTTGCTGATTTGCCTGTCCCACTTGCCAAAGAGGGCACAGGTGAGTCTCTTGGAGGCATTTATGTGCACTCTAGAGGAGACCAGCAAGGCAGGGCACCTGTTTTGCAGGAAGACTCCAAGAATCCTTCCAAAGTTAACAAAGCTTTTGTTTATTTTCTTCTTGATTAGGTCAAAGAAAACCTCTCCCCAGTTCAAACTTCTCTTATCCACCAGAGCTCCCATGAGGCAGAGCTGGTATCTGGATATGGTATCATGTGCATAGTGCTTTGCCAACAGCACTTTCCCTACCACATCTGCTAGGAACCTGTATTCAACAGACAGGTTCCTCTTGAATAACTTGCTAGGGTTTCCCTCTGGATGACCCATCCTGACAAGCATGTCAGAAAACTCCTCTCCAGATAACTCAGCAGTATCATCTCCATTTCTTAGTCCAAAAACCTCTGTTAAAATGGTGGGGGTCAGAGGTACCTGAGTTCCAGCAATGGACCCAACTATTGTGGAGTTGTCTTGATTATGAGCAGTATAGACCCACTCCTTTATCTCATCTGAAGCAAGCTTGATTCTAGTGGTCATGAGGGCAGACAGATTCTGATCCTTGAATAAATCCAGTATATCTTGGAAGATTTGATCAGTGGTGTTGAAAGATTCCATATCAATGTCGAATCCAGCATCGAACTTTATTGCGGCTAGAACTGCAACGGACACAGCCATTGTACCTGCAAAAATTCAACAAACAAAACGACCAAGCGTAGCACTGTTTGGAGGGAAAAAAAATCCTTGCAGAGAAATCGAAAGCGCAAGAGAGAACGACGGCGAAAAATGAGTTTTATATTAGGGTTCGACGCAGAATTGGAAAGATCGTTGACCTCAGTTCGACGATCGAGGCTTCTAAAGGAATCTGAAAGGTTTTCAACATCGTCGATCTCCGTTCGACGATATTGGAGAGCGTCGAGCTCCGTTCGACGATCGTGCAGAGAACAAGATCGTCGAGCGCCGTTCGACGATCGTTGACCGGAAGAGATAGTTCATACTATCTGAGAGGCGCTGAACTCAGTTCGACGATTTTTGGAAATCGTCGATCTCTATTCGACGATCTTAGGGGAAATCATCGAGCGTAGTTCAGAGATCAGAAAGATTCTAGACACCAAGGAAAATCAGAATGTTTGCCTAGTCTTGGTCAATTTTTATTAAGCTTTCAAAATCTTGGATATTATTTAAGGCTTCCTCCATCTAACATTCCTAACTGATTTAGGAAGAAGGTGTGTTTCTTTTCATCCAAAGGCTTGGTGAAAATATCTCCCCTTTGTAAATCAGTTGGGATATATTGTAGTTCAATTTTGTGTTTTTCAACATTATCCCTTAAGAAATGATGCCTAATCTCTATGTGTTTTGTCCTACTATGGAGGACTGGATTTTGAGCTATGGAAATAGCACTTATGTTATCACAAAAGATTTTAGACTTCTCTAAGTTGTAACCATAGTCTAGGAGTTGGTTTTGGATCCACAAAATTTGTGAACAACAACTGCCTGCAGCCATATATTCAGCTTCAGCAGTTGAAGTTGACACAGATGTTTGTTTCTTACAAAACCAAGAGACAAGTCTATCACCAAGGAACTGACAAGTTCCACTGGTGCTTTTCCTGTCAATTCTGCATCCAGCATAATCAGCATCAGAGAATCCAGTTAACTCAAATGCTGAATCTTTTGGATACCAGAGGCCTAGATTTGGACAACTTTTAACATACCTGAGAATCCTCTTTACTAATGTTAGGTGTGACTCTCTATGGCTTACTTGGAACCTAGCACATATACATGTAGCAAACATTATATCTGGTCTGCTAGCTGGAAGATACAGTAAAGAGCCAATCATTGCTCTATATGTTGTCTGATCAACAGGTTTCCCATGTTCATCAGCATCCAATACAGCATTGGTAGGCATGGGTGTTTTCATACAAGATGCCTCAGACATACCAAATTTCTTAACCAGTTCATTAGCATATTTGGTTTGAGAAATAAAGATGCCTTCAGCATGTTGCTTGACTTGCAACCCTAGGAAGAAGGATATCTCACCCATGCTACTCATCTCAAATTTAGAATGCATCAGGTTAGAAAACCTTCTGCACAATTTTGAGTCAGTAGAACCAAAAATGATATCGTCTACATAAATTTGTACTAGTAGGGTATGGGACTTATGGGTTCTAATAAAAAGAGTTTGGTCTACTCTACCCCTTATAAAACCATTTTCCAAGAGAAAGCATGCTAGGGTCTCATACCATGCTCTAGGAGCTTGCTTGAGACCATATAATGCTTTGTTCAGTCTAAAAACATAATCAGGAAGAGTTGGAGAGATAAAACCTGGAGGTTGTCGGACATAGACTTCCTCTTTGATGTCTCCATTTAAGAAAGCACTTTTGACATCCATCTGATAAACCTTGAAGCCTTTGTGAGCTGCATAAGCTAGAAATATCCTGATGGCTTCCAATCTTGCAACAGGTGCAAAAGTCTGGTCGTAGTCAATTCCTTCTTCTTGAGAATATCCCTGAGCAACTAGCCTTGCCTTGTTTCTTATAATTACTCCTTGATCATCCAGTTTGTTTCTGAATACCCATTTTGTTCCAACAATGGAATGATCCTTAGGCTTTGGCACTAGTTCCCATACTTTGTTCCTCTCAAATTGATGCAATTCCTCTTGCATTGCAATGATCCAATGTGGATCTTGCTCTGCATCTTGAATGGACTGAGGTTCAATTTGAGATAGGAAGCAGGTGTGCAACAGGTTTTGGTTGACCTGATTTCTGGTTTGCACACCAGCTGAGATTTCTCCAATTATTTGGGAAATTGGATGGTCTCTTGATGTTACTAAATCAACAGGGGGTGTTGATTGTTCACCAACCTGTGTTGTTGTTTCCTCTTGTGGTACAACAACTGGCTCTTCAGATTGTGCTTCAATATATGAAGCATTCCCTTCATCTTCACTGCTTTCTTCTTCTTGAGCAACCTGTAACTTGTTCATATCTTCAACTAGAGAGTGTTCCTGCAAAGGTTCTATGGTAGAAGAAATCTTCTCCTTGAAAGACATGTTAGTTTCATCAAAAGAAATATGAACAGATTCCTCAATTTTCAAAGATGATTTATTATATACCCTATAGGCCTTGCTGATCATGGAGTATCCCAGAAACACTCCTTCATCAGCTTTGGCTTGAAATTTTGCTAGATATTTCTTGTCATTATTGTGAATGTAGCAAATACAACCAAAAATTCTGAAATAGTCAACTTTAGGTTTCTTCCCTTTGAGTAATTCATAGGGAGTCTTTCCCTTTAGTTTATATATCAGACTTCTGTTCAGCACATAGTTGGAGGTGTTCACTGCCTCTGCCCAAAAGGATAGAGGTAGATGAGCATCTGACAACAATGTAGTGGTAGATTCAATAAGAGTTCTATTTTTCCTTTCAGCTACCCCATTTTGTTGAGGAGTTCTAGGGGCTGAGAAAGTATGCCTGATCCCTTCACTCTGACAGAACTCTTGCATAAGAAGAGAATCAAACTCTGTCCCATGATCACTTCTGATCAGGGCAATGTGAGTATTGAACTCAATCTGTATACATTTGAGAAACTCTGTCAGACACTTAAAGTTATCAGACTTCTTCCTTAGAAAGAACACCCAAGTGAATCTAGAGAAGTCATCTACAACTACTAAAGTGTAGGATTTCCCTCCTAGGCTTTGTACTGTGATGGGTCCAAATAGATCCATGTGTAACAGATACAATATCCTAGGTGAATCACTCTTATTAAGTGACTTAAAACTATTTTTAGTTTGCTTGCCTAATTGACAAGCCCTGTAGAGTCCTTCCTTCTTGAAGGGGCCAGAAGGTAGTCCTCTAACAAGGTTGTCCTTGGAGAGCCTAGCAATAGTTCTAAGGTTTAGGTGTCCTAGTCTCTTATGCCATAAAACATTTGGTCTACAGACAGAGTTAAACAGGCAAATATCTATATTAGTTGAAAGAAAATCTACTAGATAGATGTTACCTTTCCTTTTACCTGTCAACACAGTTGTGTTGTCTTCTGACTTGATTCTGCATAAGGTTTTGCTGAAGGTTACCTGGTAGCCTTCATCACATAGCTGACTGATGCTGATTAGGTTGTGCTTCAGTCCTTCCACATAGGCTACCTTCTTGAAGGTTACTGAACCAATCTGGACTGCACCATATCCTTTAGTTTGTCCAAAGTTGGAATCACCAAAGATAACTTTGGGTCCAAGCTTGGCTCTAAAGGAAGTGAGGTTGTCCTTGTTCCCTGTCATGTGATTAGAGCACCCACTATCCAAATACCATTGCTGGTAAGATGTTGGACATGAACACAAAGGATCGCCTGCTGCAGGCGATGTGGGACTAACCCCAACCACAGGACCGCGGGGATATTCCGCCACACAAGGGGGCCCACCGGGGTCAACACCCAGACCTGGAACGCGATGGGGAAAGCCCAAACATGCGGTCCCACACACACGTGTCCTGCTGGCAAATATAATCTCAACACACCCCCGCAGCAGGACAACCTGGCTTTGATACCATGTGGAAACCACCCGTCACCACACATCTTCCCAAAACCCCGAGGTGATGGTAAGGGGGGACGGGGGTACATGAACACAAAGGATCGCCTGCTGCAGGCGATGTGGGACTAACCCCAACCACAGGACCGCGGGGATATTCCGCCACACAAGGGGGCCCACCGGGGTCAACACCCAGACCTGGAACGCGATGGGGAAAGCCCAAACATGCGGTCCCACATACACGTGTCCTGCTGGCAAATATAATCTCAACAATGAAGAACCCTTAGGATTCAATTTTGATTTGCCTTTGACAAAGTTTCCAGAGTTCTGACCTCTGTTCGACGATCTTGGAGCTGAGTTCGACGATCTTGGGTCAGATCGTCGAGCTCCGTTCGACGGTCGACTATGGGTGAGGTCAGGTATATGTGATCGTCGACCTGCGTTCGACGACTCTAGCTGAGATCGTCGATCAGCGTTCGACGATTTTTCCTGAGATCGTCGAGCTGCGTTCGGCGATCGTCGATCTTCATTCGGCGATCGTCGATCTCCGTTCGACGATTTTTGCTGGGACTTAGTTTTCTGAGGCAGATCAGAATTTTTCCTGGCAACCTCTACAACTCCCTTTCCCTTATTAGAAATAAACTTGATGGGAGTTGTTAGGACTATAGGTTGGCTGGATGAAGCACCCAAGCCCAGTGTACTGTTAAATCTAGAGTTCACTGTGCTTGTGATGTCCATCAGCTTGATGCTTCTCCCATTAAGGGATTCTTCAAGCTTCTTGGCCTCAGAGAGCTCACTTTTCAGTGTAGCTATCTGTTCCCTACAGTTCTCCAACTCCTGAGAGAGTTTGAGGTTTTCTGACTTTAAACCATTGTGTTTAGATAATTGATTTTGAGAGAGATAATCTCTTTCTCAGACTTTAGCAGGTCTAAACGCAGTGCTTTAAATTCAAATTTAAAATCTTCTGAAGTAAAATCAAAAGAAATAATTACCTGATCTTCTTCAGGTTGAGTCTCTTAGTCTGACTCTGACTCCTCTTCCTCTGAATTGTTCTGTGAGGCATTGATTGCCATCATGCAGAACTCCTTTTCTTCGGCATCATCCTCATCATCACTTGAGCTAGAAGAGGCTTCTGACTCCTCTTCTGTCTCACTCCAGGATTCAGCAACAAACCCTTTTCTTGTATGTTTATTTTTGCTTGAAGAAGGTTTGCCACTTCCATTCCTTTTGGAGTCTTTCTCCTTTCTTCTTTCTTTTCTGTCCCTTCTGTCCTTGATCTTGTTCTCTGGACAGTCAGGAACTATGTGCCCTGGTTTCCTGCAACCAAAGCAGATAATATCTTTATTGTTGCTAATGGACTTGTCATACCTTGGCTTGTCCTGCTCCTTGTATGATCTTCTTCTGAAGTCCTTTCTGACCATCTTGTAGAATCTTTTGGCCAACAAGCTGAGTAGTTCATCATTGCCTGTGCTCTTATCTTCAGGCAGATCCTCAGTTGCCTTAAAGGCTATGGTCTTCTCTTTCCTTGTGGCTGGTGAAGCAGCCTTCTGTTCTTCCTCTCTATTCTTGATAAGTAGCTCATAAGATTTGAGCTTACCCAACAAGGCTTCAGTGGTGATCTCATTCAGACTTCTGGCATCTTTAATTGGCCAAATTCTTGAATCCCAAGTGCTGGGGAAGCACATTAGGATCTTGTCATTAAGTTCTGTTAGAGAGAACTCTTTCTCTAATGTCCTCAGTTCACTGACAATTAGACTCAGTCTATTGTACATGTCTCCCACTGACTCAGTCTCTCCCTTCTTGAAGTTCTCATATTGAGTGATGAGATAGGATCTTCTGTCCTTTCTCTCATCAGCTGAGCCTGAGACTATTTCTGAGAGTCTATCCCAAATTTCCTTGGCTGAATTACATTCAGCTACCTTTTGAAAAATGTCATCTGACATTGTCTGAGCTAGAATGTTCATAGCCTTGGCATCAGCTACTTTCCATTTTTTGATGTCAGCATCTATTCCTGATGGAGGTGGAACAACATTTGTACTTGTGCTCTCTGGGGGTCTTGGACACACTGTCAAAACAGAATTAAATATATCTTCATCAATAGAATTCATGTAGAGTCTAATCCTTGCTTTCCAAAGTGCAAACTTTGACAGATTGCACACTGGAGGTCTGGTGCTAGCATAATCTTTGTTTTGGGCCATGATTTGTGCAAACAGAATCTAATAATAAAAAGAATACAAAAAAAGATCTAGTTTGGGATCTTGAGGTTCAGGTGTTAGCCTGTACAACCAATCAGATATGGTATGTTTAACCAACCTCGCTTTGATACCAATTGAAAGAGCAACTAGATCTGATATACTCTAGAGGGGGGTGAATAGAGTATATGGTGCTTTAAAAGCTTTTGCAAACTTTTACAATAATTGTTGTAATATGTGTGAGCAGGGAAGCAGAAATAAATCTAATCACAGTACTAAACTATGCAAATACTAAGCACAGAAAAATCAAGGCCAGAAACAAAAAGAAAACAAGCCAAAACCAGATGACACAAGGGAATATAGTGGTTCCCCAAACATGGGTACATCCACTCTTCTACCACCCTAGGTAGGAATCCACTGCAGGATGAGTTGATCAGGTGTCCTGGGCACCAATGAGCTTTTGATAAGGTGCTCAAAAACCAAAGTAGATTTTTTGATCAGGTGTCTTGCCACCAATGAGCTTTTGACAAGGTGCTCAAAAACCAGATTCAAACTTTTGAAGGGAGTTTGAGAAACCCTTTACAGAGTGGGGGGTGAGAGAGTTATGGCAGTCTTCTCTTTCTCAACCAACTGAGAAGACTAAGTGGATTGATGTCAAAGCTCCCCTGAGTCCTTGAGATCTTCAGGAAGAAGAGCTTTGCTGAGGGTAATAGGCCTTCAAAGATAGAACTCCAGGAATAAATGATTTCAGCAAGCTGAAATGTTGAGTGTATGGATTCTTGAAATGATGTTGGCCTTGAACACTTTGAGAGCTGAAGAGATCTGAAGATTTTTGAAAGCTTGATCTCTTTGATGAGTGTTCTTCAGAATTCTTTTTGACAGAAACTTTTTTTTTGTATCTTTCTATATTCTGTATATTGTGTGTCTTCTTTCTTCTGGTTGATGTAGATTCAAAAAACATCCTGTCTTTTATTCTCTATTGCAGAATAGAATGTCATTCTCTTTCAAGGATAGCCGTTGGTCTGCATTGATTGCATCCTTAATTGCAAAAACTCTTCTGGAGGAAAGTCCACAGAATTATTCCTTGAAAAGTCCCTTGAAACTTGGTCCAGAAGTAAATGAAAACGGCTAGCAAATCTCTGAATTAATTGCAGAATAACTCCTGACTGATTTGAATTTGAATTCTGGAAGTTATCTGAAATCGTCGAACTGAGCTCTGCTATCGTCGAGCTGAGCTCAGCGAACTGGAAAACTTAAGCAGCAAAATATCGTCGATCTGAGCTCAAAGATCGTCGAACTGAGCTCAGAGATAAAGATCCAATGCAGAGTTAAAATCGTCGAACTGAGCTCACCGATCATCGAATGGAGTTCGACGATATTATGAAGTTGAGATCAGCGATCGTCGAATGGAGTTCGACGATCTGTCGAAGTTGAGCTAGACGATCGTCGATCGGAGTTCGACGAATCGTCGTGCTGAGCTCGACGATCAGACTTAGTCTCCAGACAAAAAAACTTGGTCTCCAGGGCAGCTTCCAATCCTAGACTTCTAACCCTTAGACTCAATTCTAATTGACCTATTAAGCTATACAGAAGGTCAAGTAAAGGTTCCTAGAGACATAGTGATCCTGACCCAAATTAGTAATAAGGTGTTCCAAGAAAGGCCTACACTCAGAGAAATGTATCTCCTACACTCAGGAACACAAGCCCTACCACTCAGCCTTTATAAATATAGGCTTACAACTCAGATCCCTTAGGATCCTACAGAAAATAAAGAGTACAAAGAATAATAACCACAACTCTGATTGAGAAAGATGAGTTGACTGGTTTCTTGATGAGTTCTTGAAAGAACTTTGCAGAGATCAACCTCCCTTGGCTTTCTTCAAAGCTTCTTGAATTAGAACACAGTAGAGTTGTATCTCTTTGCAGATGATCTTCAATCAACTGCAGTCTTCAGATCTCAATCTGAAACTTTCTTATCAGCCTGGTTCAATAGCTGCCTTCTTAGAAGGAGCTTTCTCTCTCCAACTTCTTAGATCTTCACTTGAAGGTCTTCTTCTTGTTGTGTTGTACTTCAATGATTCATTTCTCGATTCTCTTCTGTTGAAGGAATAAGCCTTTATATAAGCTTTCTTCATGGTGACCGACTGATCCGGTTTCTAACAACTTCTGACAGCTCTGACAGTAGCAGTTGACCGGTTGAAATGGCAGGTGTCAAGTTATCCAGTCACTTCTTGAAAACTCTATCACTGTCTGAAAGTGTCGAGACAGATAGTCTTTATGTGTCGACACAAATAGACTAAGTGTCGACACAAGTAGACTAAGTGTCGACACTAGCCTTCATGGTGTCGACACAACTCCTTGTGTTGTAGAAATAGCTTCTCGACACTGCTTCTTCAGAATGTGTCGACACTGATCATGTGTGTCGACACAAGTCCTTCTTCTTCAATACTTAGTTGATTTCTGCTAAGTGTCGACACAACTCCTTTGTGTCGACACCTCTTCTTGTGTTGTAACTTGCTAAGTGTCGACACATCTTCTTTGTGTCGACACATGCCTTCTATGTTGAAACTTTTGCTGAGTGTCAACACATCTCCTTTGTGTCGACATATTCTTCATGTGTTGAGACTTTTGCTGAGTGTCGACACATCTCCTTTGTGTCGACACTTGTACTTAGACTTTGTTGATGTTTACTGAGTGTCGACACAGCCTCCTAGTGTCGACACTTGTACTTGAACTTTGTTGAAGTTTGCTGAGTGTCGACACAGCCTCCTAGTGTCGACACTTTTGATGTCGACAAAGTTCCTCTGGGTGTCGACACTGCTTCTAAGTGTCGACACTGATTCTTTAGACATTTCTTCATTGTGTGTCGACACTGCCTGTATGTGTCGACACTTTCCTTCTGGTGTCGACTCTGCATTCCTAGTGTCAACACAATTACTCCAAGTGTCGACACAGCTTCTCTAGGTGTCGACACAAGCCTCCTTAAGTGTCGACACAAGCCTCCTTAAGTGTCGACACTTTTCTTCTGGGTGTCGACACATGGACTTAGGAACTTTTCCTACATACCTGCAGTTACTTAACCTGCACAAAGAAACTCAAAGCACATCAAATACACCTTGATGTATATCATTGAGTAGGGTGAGGCTTTTTCAAATCAGATACATATATTCCAATGTACCCAACAATCTCTCCCTATTTGGAGAAGTCATAACCCTTAGTCAATGATATACACCATACATAACAAATTCTCAGTATGATGTAAAACAGTAATATATGACAGGGTAAGAACTTAAACATGTATAAACAGAACATGTATAAACAATTATCTCTGAACACTTAATGTAATAGATTTGAACCATGACACAATGTTCTTACAAATTCTTACAAATTCCAACATTTTCATTAGTCAAAAGTTTATATAGAATTTTAGTACAAATGATTACAATTTGTAAACTTAAGAAAATGCTATCCTATGGCTGCTCTGGTTCCTTGATTACAATCTCTTTTCCAGATTTAATCTTTGCTTAAACTGTAGCTTCAGTGTCATCAGCAGCAGCAGGCTTCTTCCCTTTGAGATATTTCTTTTTCAGCTCTTCAGCCTTTCAAAATAGTGAAAAGGCTTGGGGAAATACTTGCTAGGCTCCTGTGCATTAGGAGGTAGCTTTCCCAGTTTAGCCTTTCTTCTATATTGTACAATGGCCTCTTGCCTATTCTCATGTTTCCTCCACTCCAGGTCAGAATACCACTTGCCTCTATCCAGGACATTATCCTTAGCAGCCTTCCAAGCAGTCAAGATGATATTCCTGGATGTGGGGCTCCATTGTTCAAAATCAGGCCTTAATTTAGCTTGCTCTCTGAATCTTTTCTTAGATAATTGAGCCTCTTGTTCTTTTAGTATTGCCTCTGGCATAGGCTGGACAACTTTCTCTATGATGACATTCTGATTTCCCTCAGGAGGACTATACATAGTCTGGATCTCTTGATGTATCATGTCAATGTCTGGTGGAGGGTATATCACTTGAGCCACTTCAGCTTGTTCTCCTCCAAGGTATGCAGGATTGATTCCAGACTCTGCAACATTGTCATCATCACATAAAGGTGGATATCCAAGGGTGGCTCTGATGGAATTTGAAGTCCATTTGGCATGATCAGAGGCTACCTTAACTAATACCCTCTCCCCATTTATGACTTCTCTCTCTATGTGATCCCTCAGATCATCTTTCTGAAACCTGATCTGGGCATTCAGATAGTTAACTCCATCTTTATAAAAAGGTTTCAACCTTTGGATCTTTTCAGTTATGAGCTTCTGTGAATCCTGGATGGCAGAGTGAACTACAAGTAGGCTCTCTTGCAATTGCTTGTCAAATTCAGCCTTGGCAGTAGCACTTGCTGCAGTCTGAGCAGTAGCTATATTCTTCATTTCAGTTACTATGGCATTATGTGAAGCTGTCAAATTATCATTCATCCTTATCTGGTTTTCCAGGACATATCCTTGCTTGACTTCTAGTCATCAAGTTTTGTCTTTATTTTCTCTTGATGTGTGGCCAGATAGACTATTGCATTTCCTCCCTTATGGAAACAATCAGTCATTTCCTTTTTGTTGAGATTAACTTCAAATCTGATTGACTTGATGTCTTGTGCCAGATCAAACTGAAGTGACTTATGGCCTTCATCCATATACTTTTCTAGAGCTTGCCTTTGCTCATCTAGCTTGATCTGCAAAGCCACCATCAATGAATTATAATCAGTTGATGTGGCAGGCTGTGGAGCAATGGTCTGTAGGGCTTTCTTATAGTTCTGGCTCCTTCTCTTGAAGACCTGAAACTTCCTTTTCTTGGATCTTGCAACCTCTTCATCCTCTGAAGCAGATGTGCTAACTATGTCTACTCTTTCCTTAGGACTAGGAGGTAACTCCTTCTCAGTCCTTTGTGGTTCCTCAGCATCCTTTGGCTTCTAAGTCTCTTTGCTTGCAATTTCCTCTACAATTTCCATATGCTCCCCCTCAAAATGGGCCTTCTCCCCCTCAACAACAGCTATTTCTTTCTCAAGATCTGTCTGTACAAGATCATGGAATAGCTCCTCTAAGGTAAATTCCTGTTGAGGAAAGGCTGGAGAATCTCTTATCTCATCAACCACTTTATCAGCAACAAATGTGTCCTCCATGACAACATCTTGTGGTTGAGGTTGTATCTGTGTTTGCTGATGTACATCAGGTAATGAATCAATTAAAACTTCATCATCAATAGTGAAATCTAATTGATTAATTTCAGTGATTACCTATAATATGGTTTGGGTAGCCCTTTCACTCTCTAGAGGAGTTGGCTCTTCCACAAGTAGAGGCTCCCCCTGGAGTGGATCCAGGTGAATCGGGCTAGCTGAGGGTAGCTCCCCCTGCCTCTGTGCATCCTCTTGTCTTGCTGGAGACTGTCCAGCATTTCCTGTCTCTTCATCATCAGGAGTAAAAACCACTTGCACTTCAGAGCTGCTGGAGGATTCTTGAGCCACAGTGGCTGTCTTCTTCTTCTTTTTCTGAGGTGTGTCCTTTACTGGAGATGGCAGTTCCTTGGTCAGCACCCCATCCCATCTAGAGAAAATTCTCAAATCTATTCTTCTCATGTGGTTTATCTTGGAACCTGCAGCCTGGTTCATCACTTCAGGTATACTACCAGCTAAGTATAGACTTAAACTTCTACCTAGATTGGGCTTCTTCATACTCTTTTTTATCTTATCAAACATAACTGCAGACCAATCAATACCAAGTTTGAAGATAATCCTTGTCATCAAATTGAACATCTGAGCTGAAATTCTGTCATGTCCTCCAGGCTTGCTAAGGATGACCTTGCCAACTATCTCAGATAAGAATTTTCCTTGTATATTCATTCCTTTCCTATTAAAAACTGATCCAATTTTTAGGTTTGAATCCAGTCCACACCATCTCAATGCCTCTCTAGCCTTAGAAGCAGATACATCTTCTTCCTCTTTTGTTCTTGGTAGATGAAGTACCTTCCTTAGACTTTTCTGTGTGATCTTAACTTTGGTTCCATGAACTCTAGACTTAATCTTGAGACCAGAGTCGTCAAGTGAAGCTGTACTCAAAAATTCTAGGACCTCCTTCCAGATCTTGATTGGTTCTGAAACAAGGTATTCCAGTCTAGTCTCGACAATTAGGGTTACCACACCTTTGATTTCGGGTTGCGCGTCATCAAAGGCATGTCGCACGAGTTCATATCCTTCATTTATGTTCTCTTCTAGCTTGGGCGCCATTAGGGTTTGAAGAAATTTTGAATTTAGAGAAGAGAGATGTCGACACACAAGTTTGGTCTCGGAACTTTGGTGAGCGTGTCGACAAACAATGACGAAGACCTATTTATACCCTTCTAGAATCGAAGATGAAAAGGCGCGTCAAAATACTTAAATTATGTCGACACTGTTGAAAAGTGTCGACACTTACTGCTAACGTCTCAACAACTATGTGTCGACACAAGTATAGTCGACAGAATATATGTGTCGACACTTGTGTATGTGTCGACACCACTTAGCTCGACACTTAGTCGAGACTCTACTAGACTAATTCTGTGTAAAGCCTAAGCGTTGACACCACCTTTGATGTGTCGACACCTACACTGCATGTGTCGACACTAATTCTCTGAAGTGTCGACACAGACTTCCTAGATGTGTCGACACTATTTCTCTGAAATGTCGACACCAATACTATGTGTCGACACATACAACTCTATGTGTCGACACCATTTTACTTAGCCAATTTTTGTAAACTATTCTAAGTTTATCATTCTTAATTCAATTTTAAATTTATTGAATTTGGTTTCATCTAAGGGCTTAGTATACATATCAGCTAGCTGATTATCTGTATTAATATACTCTAGTGAAATATCTCGTTTTTCCACATGTTCTCTTAGAAAATGGTATTTTATTTCTATGTGCATAGTCCTACTATGGGAGATAGGATTATTTGCAATAGAAATAGCACTTGTAGAATCACAAAATAAAGGTGTTCTACTTACTTGAATACAATAATCTTCTAGCTGGTGTTGTATCCATAGTAGTTGTGCACAGCAGGTTCCTGCAGCAACATACTCTGACTCAGCTGTGGAGATAGCCACACTAGTTTGCTTCTTGCTACTCCATGACACCAGCCTTCCACCTAGAAATTGACAGGTACATATGACACTCTTTCTATCTTCCCTGCAAGCTGCAAAATCTGCATCTGAATAACCTGTCGGATCAAACTCTCCATTCCTAGGGTACCAAAGGCCTAGATAAGGAGTGCCCTTAAGATATCTCAAAATTCTTTTGACTGCTGTCAAATGAGATTCTTTAGGGCAAGCTTGGTACCTAGCACAGACACATGTAGCATACATGATATCTGGTCTACTTACAGTCAAATATAGTAGGGAGCCAACTATCCCTCTATATAAAGTTTCATCTACAGGTTTCCCTGCATCATCTTTGCATAAAGATATTGTTGACCCCATAGGAGTTTTCATGGTAGTGGATGACCCCATACCATACTTCCTTATCAATTCTAGGGTGAACTTAGACTGGCATATGGATAATCCATCTTCAGTCTGTCTAACTTGGAGACCCAAGAAGAACTTAAGTTCCCCACACTGCACATTTCAAATTGTCCTTGCATTAGTTTTGCAAACTTTCTGCAAAGACTACTTTCTGTAGACCCAAATATGATGTCATCTACATATATTTGGACTAAGATAATCTTGCCTCTGGATTCCCTAAGGAATAGAGTCTTGTCTATTTTCCCCCTTGTAAATTTATTCTCAATGAGGAAACTAGACAGGGTCTCATACCAAGCCCTAGGGGCTTGTTTTAACCCATACAAAGCCTTCCTAAGTCTATAAACATAATTAGGTTTAGTAGAATCAACAAAACCTGATGGCTGTTCTACATAGACTTCTTCCTTCAGATTTCCATTCAGAAAAGCTGACTTAACATCCATTTGGTATACCTTGAACCCTTGAAATGTTGCATAGGAAAGGAACATTCTTATTGCTTCCAGTCTTGCTACTGGAGCAAAGGTCTGATCAAAATCAATACCTTCTTCCTGCCTATATCCTTTTGCAACAAGTCTAGCTTTGTTCTTTATAATTACTCCATTTTCATCCAACTTGTTCCTAAAGATCAACTTAGTTCCTATAATGTTGTGGTCTTTTGGTTTAGGAACTAGCTCCCAGACTTTGCATCTTTTGAACTGGTTCAGCTCCTCTTGCATTGCCTCAATCCAATGAGGGTCTAGGATTGCTTCTTCAAATTTCTTTGGCTCTACTTGGGATAGAAAACTGGAGTAGAGAACTGAACTTAAATTCCTGCTCCTTGTTTGTACCCCTTAACTGAGATCTCCAATAATCTGATTGGCTGGATGATCATTTAAATGCCTATTTGCTGGAGGCAGCCTGTCTACTGGTTGTACACCTTCAGCTTCTTCATTCAGCAGCTCCTCTTGGTCTTCTTCAGCAACAGGAGTATCTTGTACTCCCCCTGGATAGCAGCCACTATCATCCACTTGCTGACTTGCAATAGAACCTTCTTCAATAGTAAGCTTGTCCATCTTCTCAGTCACACCTGTGGAGCTGCAAACACTTCTAGGCAATTCATTGTTAATAAGTCTAGCTTCATCAAAAACTACATGCACAGACTCTTCTACAACTTGAGTAGTCAAGTTGTAGACCCTATAAGCCTTACTGTTGTTGGTGTACCCAACAAAGATCCCCTCTTGGGATTTGGCAGCAAACTTGGTTAAATAAGACTTACCATTGTTAAGTATATAACATTTACAACCAAAGATCCTGAAATAGGATAGATTTGGTTTTCTGCCCTTCACAATCTCATAGGGGGTCTTATTGTGGCTCTTGGTGATAGTAGTCCTATTGATCACATGACATGCAGTATTAACTGCCTCAGCCCAGAAATATTCTGGGAGAGATGTGTCACTCAATAGGGTTCTACCAGCCTCTATCAAGGTTCTATTTTTCCTTTCAGCAATACCATTTTGCTGAAGTGTTCTTGGTGAGGAAAATTCCTGAAATATCGCAAACTCTTCACATAGCTTTGTCATACTATCAGACTGGAATTCAGTACCATGGTCACTTCTTATTTTGACCACTGTACTATCTAACTCATTCTGAATTTGTTTGACAAAACTATAAAAGATACTAGGAGTTTCAGATTTTTGCCTTAGGAAGAATACCCAAGAAAACCTTGAATAATCATCTACAACCACAAATGTGCAGACCTTCCTACCTAGGCTGTGAACTGGCATATGACCAAAAAGATCTATATGCAAGAGGTATAGGCACCTCACAACATCTTTGTTCTCAATGCTATTAAAGGTGGATCTGGTCTGCTTGCCTTTTTGACAAGCTGAGCATATCTCATCCTTTATACACTTAACCTGAGAACCATTCCTGGCCAATTGTCTTATAGTTAAGATGAGCCAGCCTCTTGTGCCATTTAACACAATGTGAGACTTTCTCATCAGCTACAAGACAAATAGGAGAAAATATGTTCTCACACATAATGTCTAGACAATAGACATTTCTCTTCCTATATCCTGTTAGAATGATCTTTTGATCACTTGACCTACTGATATGACAACCATCTTTGACAAATGGGATGTCATATCCTAAATCACTCAGCTGACTTATGCTAATGAGGTTATGTTTCAAACCCTTTACATAAGCCACTTGAGTAATTGTAATTAGGTTGCTAGAAATATTACCAAAGCCTTTGATGATTCCTTTTTCTGAACCACCAAAGGTAACCTTAGGACCATCCTTGATTGGTGTATAGTCCTTCAACAATCCCCTAGTTCCAGTCATGTGCCTGGAACATCCACTGTCCAAGTACCATATTGGGGCATGGCCACTTGGACTCACCTGCAAAACAGATTACTTAACCTTAGAACCCAAATAATTCTTGGGTCCTTGGTGCAAGTTAGTCTGACTCTTAACAAAACTACCTGTAGCTTTTCTAGCAGGCAGTTTGCTACTCACCTTGGCACTTGAATTATGCCAACAATCTATGACAAAGTGGCCTACCTTGCCACAACAGTAGCACTCAAATCTATTGTACCTTTGTTTAGGTACAACCCTGGCTGTTTTATCTACAGCAGGCTTCTTGTTGAGTACTGGGGCTTTGCCCTTAGATTTAGACTTTACTGTCCTGGCAGGTTTTATAAACCCCAATCCAATCTTACCCTTTTGAGGAATAAACTCATCTATCAAAGGTAAAACTGATTTTGGTTTAGAAAAACTTGCTACAATATCTCTCCTTCTGAAGACTAATCTCCAGATTTCTAATTTGATCATTTTTAAATGTAATAGTCCCCATTTGAATAACTGTAATATTCTTTAGTCTGGCTATTTCATTTAACTTCTGATCTAATAACTTGTCAAAATCTGTTGCAGCCACTTTAAGACTAGCAATCTCCTTAGTCTGAGTCTTGGCCAAGAGTTTGCTTTTCTTCAAAGCCTGCAACAATACTCTATATTCATCAATCAACTGATGAATGTCACCTTCAGATTCATCAATCACTTGATGCTGATGTATCTGATTCTGATCCAGCACTAGAAATTGAACTTGAAGAACAATTTTGTACCTGACTAGGTCCAGGTTGTTCCTGGATTTTGTCTCCTTCTGATAAGACCATCAGTCCCTTGCACAGAATATCCTCATGCTCATAAATTGAATTCATTAGCTGCATGAACTCATTTTCTTCTTCTTCAGCAAACAAGCCAATATAGACTTCAACTTCTGAATCTGTTTCTGAAGATGATATATCAGTCAGACTTTTATCCTTCTTGGCAACAAATGACCTTTCCTTCTTGCCCTTAAATTGAGTCTTCTTGTCAGAGGACTCTTTCCTCTTTTCTGGACAATCGGCTACTACATGTCCTTGTCTATTGCAACAATAGCATACTATTTTTGAGGATGTAGTTTTACTAGACTTGGACTTCCTCCTGTCATTCCTTGATGACTTCCTTTTCTGGTAGTAGTCATCTTTTGGCTGTGAAGTGGATGGCTTGGACCTCCACTGCTTTTTCTTTAGAAACTTCTGAAAATGCCTAGTAAATGCAGCAAAATCTTCATCACTTTCACTGCTTTCTGACTTCTTGCTATCTGAAGTATCTGTCTCAGCCTCAGCAACTTTTTGAGGTGGAGATGGAGACTTGCTTTTATATTTCCTAGTGGCTTCAGTCTTGAAGGCCACAACTCTTTCTTTGTGCTCCACCCTAGTAGTCTTTTCTTCCTCCTTCCTTACCATTAACTGCATCTCATAAGATAACAATTTTCTAAACAATGTTGGAGGAGGAATGTCTGCTAATTTGGCCATTTCCCTTATGACACAAATCTTGGTGTCCCAGTCCTTTGTTAGAGATCTCAAGAACTTATCATTCAATTCATAATTGCTGAACTCTCTTCCATAAGACATCAATTCATTGACTATCCTATAGAATTTCTTGTAGCATTCAGTTATGCTATCAGACATGCCTTGTTTGAAGCTTTCATACTCTTGATTTAATAAAGACTTCCTGTCTTATCTTACCTATTCTGATCCCTCCATATAGACTATCAGTGTGTCCCACATCTCTTTTGATGTTTTACAATGAATCAGATTCTGAAATGTGGCATCATCAATTGCACTTACAATAATATTCTGGGCCCTCTTGTCCATAGTGGCCAGAATAATCTCATCCTTAGTCATTTCTGAATAGTCTTTTGGAGTTCTCTGATTTGCATCTAGAACAGATATTTTCATTGGCACATAAGGCCCTTCTTTGACTGTAATGTAAATTCTTGGGTCAGAGGCTTCCATAAAAAGTCTAACCCTTTCTTTCCAAATGCCAAAGATCTCCTTTCTACAGATTGGCAATTTCATGGATCCTAGTTCTTTGTGATTCTCAGTTGAACCCATTTTCTTGATTCTTGATTATGCTGTTTCTGCCTACAGGATCTTTACTCAGACTGTTATGTCCTTTTTTGAGCAACCTCACTTTGATACCACTTGAAAGAATCGGTGCCTAAACACCTAGAGGGGGGGGGGGGGTGAATAGGTGACTTATATCTTTTTAAACTTTAAAGGCAGAAATATAGTACAGTAATTGCAATTCACAGCACAGCAACCATACAAGCATACAATTACAGAGAGCACACAGGATTTATAGTGATTTCCCAAGGTCTGGGTACATCCACTTTCCCCCTTCGCCTATCTAGTAGTGTACTAGATTCGGCCTAACTTCTCCACTACTCCTCAGATCCTCAGATCTTACAACTCAGAACCCCAAATAGGTTCCTATAACTCAGGCACAAAAAAGCCCTACCACTCAGTCTTCAACAAGACCTACACTCAGCCTTCAACAAGGCCTATACTCAGCCTTCAACAAGGCCTACACTCAGAGAAATGTATCTCCTACACTCAGGCACACAAGCCCTACCACTCAACCTTTATAAATATAGGCTTACAACTCAGATCCCTTAGGATCCTACAGAAAATAAAGAGTACAAAGAATAATAACCACAACTCTGATTGAGAAAGATGAGTTGACTGGTTTCTTGATGAGTTCTTGAAAGAACTTTGCAGAGATCAACCTCCCTTGGCTTTCTTCAAAGCTTCTTGAATTAGAACACAGTAGAGTTGTATCTCTTTTCAGATGATCTTCAATCAACTACAGTCTTCAGATCTTAATCTGAAACTTTCTTATCAGCCTGGTTCAATAGCTGTCTTCTTAGAAGGAGCTTTCTCTCTCCAACTTCTTAGACCTTCACTTGAAGGTCTTCTTCTTGTTGTGTTGTACTTCAATGATTCATTTCTCGATTCTCTTCTATTGAAGGAATAACCTTTATATAAGCTTTCTTCATGGTGACCGGCTGATCCGGTTTCTAACAACTTCTAACAGCTCTGACAGTAGCAGTTGACCGGTTGAAATGGCAGCTGTCAAGTCATCCAGTCACTTCTTGAAAACTCTGTCACTGTCTGAAAGTGTCGAGACAGATAGTCTTTATGTGTCGACACAAATAGACTAAGTGTCGACACAAGTAGACTAAGTGTCGACACTAGCCTTCATGGTGTCGACACAACTCCTTGTGCTGTAGAAATAGCTTCTTGACACTGCTTCTTCAGAATGTGTCGACACTGATCATGTGTGTCGACACAAGTCCTTCTTCTTCAATACTTAGTTGATTTCTGCTAAGTGTCGACACAACTCATTTGTGTCGACACCTCTTCTTGTGTTGTAACTTGCTAAGTGTCGACACATCTTCTTTGTGTCGACACATGCCTTCTTCATGTGTTGAGACTTTTGCTGAGTGTCGACACATCTCCTTTGTGTCGACACTTGTACTTAGACTTTGTTGATGTTTACTGAGTGTCGACACAGCCTCCTAGTGTCGACACTTGTACTTGAACTTTGTTGAAGTTTGCTGAGTGTCGACACAGCCTTCTAGTGTCGACACTTTTGATGTAGACAAAGTTCCTCTGGGTGTCGACACTGCTTCTAAGTGTCGACACTGATTCTTTCGACATTTCTTCATTGTGTGTGGACACTGCCTGTATGTGTCGACACTTTCCTTCTGGTGTCGACTCTGCATTCCTGGTGTCAACACAATTACTCCAAGTGTCGACACAGCTTCTCTAGGTGTCGACACAAGCCTCCTTAAGTGTCGACACTTTTCTTCTAGGTGTCGACACATGGACTTAGAAACTTTTCCTGCAAACCTGCAGTTACTTAACCTGCACAAAGAAACTCAAAGCACATCAAATACACCTTAATGTATATCATTGAGTAGGGTGAGGCTTCTTTAAATCAGGTACATATATTCCAATGTATCCAACAACTCGGCCATAAACCCTTAGGCTGTTGACTATCTTGAAGAAGTTCTCAAAAGTGTCAGAAATGGTATCCTTGTGTCCTTGTTGGAAGGCTTCATATTTCTGATTCAGAAGGGTTCTTCTATCATCCCTAACATCTTCTGTACCTTCCATCAAAGTGACGAGGGACTGCCATATATCCTTAGCAGACTGGCAGTGGATCAAGTTCTGCAACATGGAGTCATCGACTGGACTTGCTATTATATTCTTGGCCTTCTTATCTAAAGATACAAGTGAAATCTCGTCTTTGTCTAGATCCATTAATTTCTTTGGAACTTTCTTTGTTGGATCTATTGTGGAGACGGTCATGGGAATATAAGGACCTTCTTCAATGATCATGAAGATCTTTGGATCCACAGCTTCCATGAAAAATCTGATTCTTTCTTTTCACATAGGAAAGTTATTCTTGGTGCACAAAGTAAGCTTGGCAAAATCTTTAGCCTTGTCCATGCTTGGAAGATCTCAAAAGACAACTAGAAATATCTGATCAAGGTGTTAACCTTTTAATGATCAACCTGCCTCTGATACCAATTGAAAGTGTTCAGTTGTCTACCTAAATCACCTAAGGGGGGGGGGGGGGGAATAGGTGAGTTGTACGTCTTTTTACGGAATAAAAATTTAGAGATCTATGCACACAATTATCTACCAAGCAATCACAGATGACAAAAGATTTATAATGGTTCCCCAACCTTGGGTACATCCACTTTCCCTCAACGATCTAACAAAGAACTAGACTCGTCTACTCCACTATCTCGGATTGAAAACCAATCCTACGCCTCGGAACAAAGTTCCTACAATCTCGATCCACAACACAGATCTACACTCGGAAGGTAAAAAATTCCTACAACTCCGAGACAAAAAGCACCTACACTCGGACAGAAATCTCCTACAAGAATTAAATTTGAGAAAAATTAAATACAACAGTAATTATTTCTCAGATCTGGAAACATTCAGCCAAGGTCTTCCTCTTTATCTTTGCAGCTTTGTCAGAAAAGTTGAAGAAGAATCTCGGCAAGAACTAGATCTGAAATTTCTTGTCCTCACACGACCCGAGAGAAGATGAGGAGATGAACAACAATCTCGATCTGTGAATCTTCTTGATCTGAATCTCTTGAATCGAAAGCCCTAGCGACTTGCACGAAGAAGATCGGCAGCGATGACTTCCGTTTTTGGACAGAGAGAATAGGATTCAGAAATTCTTAGAATAATGCTTGACAGAGCTTAGGGTTAGTCGGTTTGACAAGACCTTATATAAGATCTCCCTGACGGTCATAATTAGCATTAATGACGTACATATGGATCAATCACGTCATGACATTTGAAATTTCCGTCAAATCTGGACTTAACAAATTTTTTGAAAAGACTAACTATTTTACTCGAGTAAACAATTGCCTACTCGAGTACTTAATAAGGTTACTCGAGAGAATAGAAGAAGACTATTCGAGTAGAAGACTTGGAGAAAATCCAGAAATAATGAGTAACTACTCGAGTACACAAGGACTTACTCGAGTGCTAATATAGTTACTCGAGACGTGGAGTTGAACTACTCGAGTACTAGAAGTATTACTCGAGAGAATAGAAATTAACTACTCGAGAGGTAGAAGGAATACTCGAGTCGAAGACTTAGAATAATTTCTGAGAGAAGAAAACGGGTTACTCGAGAACTGGAACTGGACTATTCGAGAGGAGATAACCTACTCGAGTATATGGATATTACTACTCGAGTAATGGACTTAGAAAAATTCTGAGGGATGAAAAGCTTATCACTCGAGTATTAAACCAGGACTATTCGAGTAGTAGATAGACTACTCGAGTACATGATCTTGACTACTCGAGTGAACACGAAATCCTGTCTTCTGTAACTCGCGACAAAAGACTAATCTACTCGAGTACTAATATGACTACTCGAGTAAATGACTTAGAAAATTTTTCAGAGAGGAAATTCTGTTAACTCGAGAATAAGAGAGGATATACTCGAGTAATTGACTTGGCTACTCGAGAGCTATATTTTGACTACTCGAGAGCTAATTCCCTTACTCGACTACAGATAGACTTACTCGAGTATAAACTAAGTATTCAACTTGAGTAGATAATTTCTACTCGAGTGAAAGACTTAGAAAATACTTCTTCAACAAAATTTTCTCTTCTTCAATAAATTCAGCAACTTTTCTTTCTGCAATCAGTCCTAGTGCTTGACACATGAAGTGTATCTCAATAGAGAGGCTACACATGAGTCAACACCATGGATCACACAATGAGGGATTACATTGTATGGTCCTGTGTTTGGTGACCCATTGCAGACTGACATTGGTCTACACTTGGTAATATAGTCCTACAAACACATAACTTAAACAAGACATCAAATATAACTTAATTCATCTTAGTTCAAGGGTGACTTCATCAAATATGGGTTGTTGTAGATACAATACCCAACATCATCAACCACCTTCTCCTTTCCCTTGGCATTCTTGGCTTTAGAAATCTCTTCTTGCTTGATCCTTTGTCTTTCATGATAATGATAGGGCTTGAGGAAATACTTGCTAGGTACTATAGAACCAGCTGGAATCTTCCTTGGCTTCAGATCCTTTCTGAATTTTTGGATGATCTCCTGCTTCTTTGTATGCTTAACCCATTCCTGTTGTGAATACCATTTTCCCCTATCATCTATATTGTTATTGTCTGCTTTCCATGCATTGAGTATAATGGATCTAGAAGTTGGACTCCACTGCTCAAAATCTGGCTTAGCTTTAGCCTGCTTCCTGAATCTTTTCTTAGATAATTGAGCTTATTTCTCTTTAAGCAATGCAGAAGCAGTAATCTCCACCTCCTCACATACAATATTCTGAATTTGTGGTGGATGACTGTACATGGTCTGGACAGCAGTTTGAATGCCCTCAAAATGAGCTGGTTGGCAACCAGACTCAGAAGTTTGATCTTCATTATACCATTTGGGCAGATGGCCTAGAGTTTATCTGATGTTATTGGATGTCCAGATAGCATGCTCAGAGCTTGACTTTATCATTACACTCTCCCATTTTATGACTTCTCTTTCTACTTGATCTCTTAAGTCATTTTTGTGAAATCTGACCTGACTATCTAAATAATTAAGGCTTGAGGATATATGATTCTTTGCTTTGAGCAAGTGGTTATCCAATTCTTTACAAGAATCCTTGATATCATGAAGCATAGAGGCCGACTTAGTAGATAGTTGAGTTTCAATATCCTTGGATTTAGAGGTTATCTTAGTCTCTAGAGTAGTAGCTTTCTCATCTATCTTTGCCAATGTAGCATCATGCATGACTATCATATTCTTATTCATTCTAGTCTGATTTTCCATAACATATCCTTGTTTCACAGCTATTTCACCTTCAACTTTATTTGATTCCTCCTACTATTTGGCAATGTATACTACAACATTAGCTCCTCTTTGAAAGAAATCAGTCATATCTTTCTTCAACAGATTCACCTCAAATCTAATGGATTTTATTTATTGAGCCAGCTGAAATTGCAACTCCTTATTGTTTTCATCTACATACTTTTCTAGTTGAGTTCTCTGTTGATCTAGCATTATTTGCATTTCCTGTTCAGGGACTTCTACTTGTTCCATAGCAGTATCTAGCTCCTGTACTACTTCCATTACTATTATATATGCATTATCCAAATCTATATCAGGCATATTATTGAGGTTCTACCTTTCACTTGGATACTTATCTTGTATTGTCTCCTCCTACACTTGATCACCAATACCATGAGAGGTCCTTGGGGATTTTACAGGTGCTATATCATCTTATTTCTCTGAGCTTGAATTTCCTTGTTTTTTAGAATCACTGGAAGATTCTTCCTCCACAACCACTGTTTTATTTTTTTTCTTCTTGTCCTTCTCCACTATAGGGGTATCCTTGGATTGTACTATATCCCACCTTGATAATATTCTCATATCCATTCTTCTCATATGATTGATCTTAGACCAATCTTCAGATTGATACTGTCAGGGATTGCTTGTACCAAGTATAAGCTTATAATTCTGCCCATATTGGGTTTCTTGATGCTCTCTGCTATTCTATGAAAGATAACTTTGCTCCAGTTTGTCTTTACTTTGAAGATTACTCTTGTATTAGCTCAAACATCTGAGCAAAAATTCTGTCATGTGCTCCTATCTTGCATAATAGCACTTTCCCTATTATTTCAGACAGGAATTTGCCCTGGGTATTCATACCCTTCCTGATCAGTGTGCTTCCAATCTTTGTGGTTGGGGCCAAACCACACCACATCAAAGAATCTACAGTCCTAACATCATCGAGGTCATCATCTTGATCAATTCTTAGTAATTGAAATAACTTGGCCTGCCTTTTGGTAGTGATTTTGACCTTTGCTCCATTTACCTTGGACTTAATCTTGTCTGAGTTTGAATCCAGATGAGCATTTGAGAAGAATTCTGAAACTTCTCATTTTTAGATTTTTGGTGGTTCTAAAAGCAGATATTCCAATCCTGCTTCAGTAATTAGGGCAATGACATATCTAATTTCTTTTGACACCGAGTCGAATCCATTGCGAACGAGTTCATAACCTTCAAAGATGTTGTTTTCATTCTTGGGTGCATGAGAGTGGAGAGAAATTGTTGACGAGTGTCGACTAATCAGGATTCTAGGTCTCGACAATTAGTAATCAATAGTTCACTAAATCAAGAAAGCTCAATAGACTTCTACTCTCACACCCTATTTGTAGTCTAAACTTTCTTGAAGACGAAGGGGCACGCTGCATTTAGACTATTCCAAATTTTTATGTAAATACCTAGTGTCGACACATGGAAGAATTGTTTGTCGAGATGTGTCGACACAAGTTGACACAAGGATAATGTCTCTCGACACATTCCTTAGGGTCTCGACACCCTAGATGTCTCAACACTTACTTTGGTGTCTCGACACATTACAGTATGAAGTGTCGACACACTTTCTGCTGTCTCGACACATTACAGTATATAGTGTCGACATATTTTCTGATGTCTCAACACTTTCTTTGGTATCTCAACACAACTTTTGACTTAGTCAAAATTTTTTTTCTAAACTATAGATACTTGACATTTTTGAGGTTTATTCTTGAGATTTAGGTAAGTAAACTTAATTACTGACTAATATATTTTATTCAAAATTTTTTATCAGTTTTTTCTTTATATATATGCATAAATTATTCAAGATTCAACATGCCAAGTTCAAACTTAAAGAAATTAAATTTTTCTTCATTTAAGGGCTTAGTGAAAATATCAGCAATTTGTTTATTTGTAGGAACAAATTCTAAACTAATATCTTCATTTTCTACATGCTCCATAATAAACTGATATCTACTTTCAATATGTTTAGTTCTACTATGTGACACAAGATTGTTTACAATTGAAATGACACTAGTAGAATCACAATATAATGGAATTTTACTTAGCTGAATGTTATATTCTTATAATTGATGTTGCATCCAAAGCAATTATGCACAACAATTTCCAACTGAAATGTACTCAGATTTAACAGTGGATATTGCTACACTTGTTTGCATTTTGCTGATGCATGACACCAACCTTCTTCAAAGGAATTGACATGAACCTGCTGTGCTTTTCCTGTCTTATTTACATCCTGCATAATCTGCATCTAATGGTTGCTCGACATAGACCCTTTCTTTGAGGTTACCATTAAAGAAGACTGACTTCACATCCATTTGATATACCTTGAATCCCTTGTAGGCTACATATGCCAAAAAGAGTCTTATAGCTTCCAACCTAGCCACTGATTCAAGGTTTGATCAAAGTCTATACCCTCTTCTTGTCTATAGCCCTTTGCAACTAGTCTAGCCTTATTTCTGAATATAACACCATTCTCATCCAATTTATTCCTGTAGATCCACTTGGTTCCTATGATGTTACAATCATCTGGTCTGGGAACTAACTTCCAGACATTGCATCTTTTGAACTAGTTCAATTCTTCCTGCATAACCCCTATCCAAAATGGGTCTATATTGGCTTCTTCAAACTTCTTTGGTTTATTTGAGACAAAAAACTTGAATACATTATAGTGTTGTGATGTCTACTTCTTGTGGTCACTCCATGAGCTGCATCTCCTGTTGGGAATTGTGCCATATAATATTCCTCAAGATTTGAAATGACATCACCAATCATGCTAATGAGCATAATGTATTTGATGTATGCTCTAGTTCTTGCATGCTGGTAGTCCATGATTGGATAGGTGAAGAAAAATGAGTTGGGCAGTAAACTCAAATTTCGTTGAACTCAGCTCGCAGTTCGTCGAACTCAGCTCGCTGATCGTCGAGCTCAACTCAGCATTCCTTGGGTTATGCTTAAGAACTCAGGATTCAAAATTAGTCGAACTCAATTCAAAGTTCGTCGAGCTCAGGTTACAGTTCGTCGAGCTCAGCCCAACGCTTGTCAGGCTAAAGCAATAGAAAAATTGACTAAGGCAAAAAGCACTGAGACTGCTGAGAAGATCAAAGTTCATCGAGCTCAGTCTGTGGTTCGTCGAACTCAGCTCAATGCTTTTCAAGCTAAAGCCAGAAAATCTGTCCAAGGCAAAAGCACTGAGACGGCTGAGAAGATAGCGTTGAGACCACTGAGACAGTAGAGACGAAACTGGCTGGATATCTCTAAGTCCAGAAGCGTTGAGTGAAGCAGATTCACTCAACGCTTCTAATAAAGTAGGAAGTGCTGAGACAGCTGAGAAGATGGCGTTGAGACGGATGAGAAAACAGAGATAAAATTAGTTGGAAATTTTTTAAGTCCAGAAGCGTTGAGTGAAGCAGGTTCACTCAATGCTTCTAATGAAGAAGGAAGCACTGAGAATGTTAAGAGTAAAATCGCTGAGACAGTAAAGTGCAAAAACCGCTGAGACAGCAGATAAGAAGAAAGCGGTTAAACAAAGGCTTGTCTCAGCTGATAATGAAAAGCCACTGAGACCGCTGAGACAAAACCGCTGAGACAGTTAAGTGCAAAAACCGCTAAGACAACAGATAAGAAGAAAGCGCTGAGACAAAGGCTTGTCTCAGCTGATAATAAGAAACCGCTGAGACAAAACCGCTGAGACAAAGCCAAGAAAATTTCTAAGTCCAGAAGTGCTGAGAGCCAAGGCTGAGGGCATTGAGTGTCTCAACATCACTCAACGCTTGATGGGATTCTGGAATATTTTTTAAGTCCAGATGTTGATGACCACTGATGACGTCTTCAAAGTCAAAATTGCAGGAAGCCGTTGTGGGAAAGCTGCTACAACGTCGAAAGATGTTTTGTCCCTTTCTGATGGATTTGACGCTCACCAATCCTTGGTGGGCCCACATACTATGGTGTTGTTGATTCAAATCAACGCATATAAAATGAGAAACAGAAAAGGGATTATGGTTAATAAATCAAATGAATACAGAAAGAGAAAATTTGAAAAGAGTCGGTTGGACATTTTTCTTCTGATCAAGCTTGAAAGCCAAAGTCCAGCCAAGTTAGCCTGAAGGCAAAGAAGGATAACTGAAGCACTTCAAGCTCAGCCAGGTTGTTCTCAACAGAACAGTATATCTGATTTATCTCATCAGCAAGGTGGAAGCTGATCATTAGTGCAACAGTAAAAGTGATAGCTGGATGATGCGTTGAACGACAAGTGTACCAGTCGCACAAGTAATATAAAATGGGTGGCTTTCCCAAGTATCGATCTCTTCAAGGAAAATAGTTAGGGGGGAGTTAATATCGAGGAGGACTTGAGATGGAAGTCCTTAGTGCAGAGTTAACTAAGGGGGGGTTTTGGTATATTGCGGAAAAGTAAAATAAAATACTATTAACTACTCCTATGCAATGCCGCCAGGCGGGATGGAAGAATACATGGGCCGTTATGCACAGCTTTGCCAGGCGGGATGGAAGACTACACGAGCCGCTATGCATCAAATCGCTGGGCAGATGGATGAGTAGGCTTGCGGATGAGGTGGTTAGAATGACGGAATGAGGGTCGACAACACCTCTTCGCTACGCACACCTCTAGCAATTGCTAGAGCAGCAGATCCGGATGTGGCAGATGGAAGGATGGCGCAACTCAAGCAACTTAAGCATAAACAATACAAGTTCACATAGACATGAAACTAATAATGTTAACAACTAAGAGCACATCATCAACACAAAAATTCTAAGAGCACATAAACAACAATAAAGGAAGAACAAGTCAAGAGATCGACTAAATCCGAAGGCTCATCGAGGGGTCACGGAAGGAATCGCCGGGTTGTCAACCCGCGTCCAAGCTCGGTCCTTAACTACATTCGGGGTAGAGAAGGGCTGTCACTACCTCCCATTGGACCTGCCTTCTTCATGTCACGATCCAAAAGAAAGTTGCAAGCTTCCCTTTGTTTGTTAGCTATATCATTGAAGCTTGAAATAGAGCTTAGAAGATGAAGGAGAAGGCCGAGAGCAAGCACCAGCAAGGTATAGGCTTCGCGAGCATGGCAGGAGCTTCTACCATTGGTGGAAGATGGAGGATGGAGGTGGAAGGGTGGAGCTTTGCCCTAAAAATGTGGAGGAAATGGCTGGAATCGAGTTTGTTACAATGGCTGAAAATCCGCGCTTAAATAGAAAAAGATCAGAAAAATGGTCACGCACGGTCCCATGCATGACCGTGGGCTAACCATACGTTATTAACTTTCAGATCTGGATCGCGGAAGAAGATTCGTTGACCCGTGCATTTTACTCGCGCACGGGCGATTTCGCCCGTGCGTGAAGGAAATCGCACGGGTAAACACAGAGCGCAGGAATGCAGGAGAAAACAGTGGAACCGTGCATTTTACTTGTGCACGGGCGATTCCGCCAGTGCGTGAACATAATGCACGATTAGCCATAGAAAGAAACAACCAAGAAGGTACAAGAAAACCGTGTGTTTCCTTCGCGCACGGTTCCAAAGAAACCGTGCGTTAACCGTGCGTTAAGATCGTCGAGCTCAGTTCATCAAGCACAGCTCAACGTTTCTCCTGTACAAACAAAACGCACGATCACAAAGGACCGTGTGCTAAGAAAACGCACGATCATTCATTTTCCTCAAACCTGCATTCCAGACTAGGGGAAAATGCACCACCTACATACAATCCAATAAAACTAAAGAGAGCCCTCCAACGTCACAAAAATGCAATGAAAAATAATTGGAAAGAGCCCTTGGGGAGCACCATGTGCTTACCCCCAACAATAGAATACGCAATTGCACACCCATGGGCCAGAATAGTACACAAAATGGTCATAGACTGACCAATGCAAATATAACCGAATATCGGTTGAAATGTGGTGCTCGAGTGAGAAAACAAGCTCAGATGAGTCCGAAAAACTCTATATAAACCGGACTCATCACTGGACTGAAATCTGCTCAGTCCAGCAAAGTTGACTCAGAGTTTTTTCTCTGTGTCAGTTATTTTATTTTCTTCACTTACTGTATTAACTTTCTATATGATTCAGTAGATCTGAATTTGAGTGTAGGGCACTTTGTGCCTGAGGTAGGTGACAAGTTTGTCACAGAGGAAGGATCCAAGTGAGGATCTGAGCTGTAGGGCTTAAGTGCCTGAGGTAGGAGAGTGTTGCTCTCTGAGGTAGGATCCAAGTGTGGATCTGAGGTAGGGCTATCCTCCCAGCCTGAGTGTAGGGCCTTGTGCCTGAGGTAGGTGATTGAAGAGTCACTGAGCTGTAGGTGACAAGTTTGTCACTGAGATTGTAGGCCTTGGAGGAGGCTGAGCTATAGGAACCTGAAAGGGTACTGAGTTGTAGGAGTGCTGCAGCACTCTGAGGGTAGGGCTGTGTGCCTGAGGCTGTAGGGCTGAATAGCCTGAGTGTAGGCCTTAGAAATAAGGCTGAGGTAGGTGATCAGTGGATCACTGAGCTGTAGGAGTTCTGCATAGCTCTGAGGTAGGAACCCTTATGGTTCTGAGTTGGATTCTGTGAAGAATCTGTGTGTAAGGTTGTAGGCCTAAGGTGTAAGCTCTGAGGAGCATAGTGGAGAAGTTGTGCCTAGTCCAACAAGTAAGTTGGGTAGGTGGGAGGGAAAGTGGATGTACCCAATTGGGGAAGCACTATAAATCCTTGTGTTTGCTGTGTGCTTGTTTTTCTTTATTATTGCAGGATTTAAGGACAAGCTCTAGTTAGTATAATTAGAAATCAACAAAAGATTTAATAAAAGCTCAAAGACCTATTCAACCCCCCTCTATGTGATTAGCTAACCTTCAGTTAAGTAACTTTCAAGTGGTATCATAGGGAGGTTCCTCAAAAAGGATTTAACAATCTGAGTATACCTCCAAGGTTAGCTAAAAGGGTCACACTTGTGGGTTCAAAAGAGAACCACAAGGAATGAAGCTTCAAGTATGCAATAAGGAAAACTTTACGACTTGGAATGAAAGGGCCAAGCAAATCATGGAATCCTCTGATCCTAGGGTCTTTGTAGCAGTTCAATACGGACCTTTCATCCCCATGAAGGTCTCAACATCAGATGCAAGCATCTAGACTCCAAAGAGTTATGCAGAGATGTCTGAATAAAAAATCAACTTTGCATCTATAGACAAGAGGGAACACCACATCATGGTGAGTGTCATGGATGACTTAACCCTCATAAGAGTGTTCCACTGCAAGTCAGCCAAAGAGATGTGGGATTTTCTCACTGGCTATATGGAAGGGGTAAATAGAGTCAGTCTTTCTGACAGTGGTTTAGAGTCTGAAGATGAGAAAAAGAAGAAAAAGTCCTTTGTGGCTAAGAAGGAGAGAAGCTGAACAGATTCTTCATCCTCAGAATCTGAAGATAAAGAGGAAGAAGCCTATATAGGGCTAATATTTATTGGTGCAGATCCAGGAGAAGGGGAGGAATATCCTGCTTCCAGGATATGAATCAGGGCCCCTCTGTCACACTCAGACAGTGACAATGAGGAGAATGAAGAAAACTATGGATGTCATGGGTTGATGGCAATGTATGCAGAAGAAAGAAGTTCGCAAGAATCAGAATCAATCAAGGTATAATCTCTCTCAAATTCTGCATCTTTCACTGACTTTGAATCCAGTCCAGATACTGGTACATCATCATCCTGTGATGAAGATTACTATGAATCTGTGACTGATGTCAATCAATTGATTGACAAGTTTGGACTACTCCTAATTGCTCTAAAGGAGAGCAAAATACTTGACAAAATTCAAGCTAAGGAAATAGAGATCCTAAAGCCTTATAATCTCTATAACAATAAATCTATTGAGTTTTATAAGAAAAGTCATGAGATTTCTGAGCTCAAGAAAAATCTTGATTGTCAGACCATGCTTTTAGAAGAAAAGAAGAAGCACAACAGATATCTGGAACAAAAGTTCTCAGAGAGGTTGGGGATTGTGATTAACCCTTCTCAGTCACAGGATCTGTTGCCAAAAGCTGCAACTTGCCAAGTCCCTAAGAAGCTGGGTATTGACCACATCTATCACCATTTCAAATCTAATTTCCCTAATAAGAGGACAGTGTTTTAGAAGGCAAATTCACCTTCTAAAACTGTTAAGTTTGCACCACTCCAGAAGGATCAATTAAATGTGTGCTCCACCATTTGGGTGAAGGCATATGATCCAAGAAAGAGTGACACTGTCCACTTTAGTCACAAAGTTCAGGAGAAGATCTTTAGATTTGGATCCAAGTATCCTCTATCTAAGGAAATGAGAATGTCCACTAGATGGCAGACTCCAAAAATACATCAGGCCCATTTTGGACCAGCTGTATTTAGTTCCTCAGCACCTTCACTCAGGAAGAAGGGGGCAGCATCATGCAATGCTCATCCAGCAAAGTCTGATGTTGCTCATATCTCTCATGGACAACAAGTCTGTGCTGTCCTAAAGAGAAGGTACAACATTCATAAATGTTGGTGCTGTGGAAAAGTGGGTCACTTTGCCATTGATTGTTGGCATAACCTAACTGTGACTAGTGGACAGAAAGGTGCTCAGCCCAGACAGAGAGTTGGGCAGATGTTTTATGATGTTAACAATAACCTAGGGCCCAATTATCATTGGGTGCCTAAGGGAAAATGAATTCTATTTTGCAGGATAATCCAAGTACCTGTCCACTTAAGACTTGGTATTTGGACAATGGGCGTTCCAGAGAAATGACTGGGACATGATAGTTGCTCTTGGAATATGCTCTAGAAAAAGCAACAAATTAAGGCTGAGGCTGTCATGTAAGTAATCCTCAAAAGCTAGAGGAAGCAAGCCTCAAGGTATGTCTCTCTCTCTCTCTCTCTTATATAAAGATTAAGTTAACCATTTGTTAAGTTATGTTAGTTGTGCTCAAGATGAATCTAATCTAGCACATCAAATAAAAAAGCAGTGATTCAATTATTCATACTGTTAATTTTTGTAGGCTTTACTCAAAAATTTTTGAATAACTTATTATCAAGCTTTAGGGCAAAACAATGCACAAAATGGGTGCCAATAGAACTGGTCCATTGACATGTTAGGTCCTCTTCTATGTAACTTGACAAATTTTTTACCAAGTCAAGTAAAATATACAACAAATCAGTAAGTGAAACCACAAATTAAACATGTATGGAACAAATAAAAGAAAAGCTGAGGGATATAGTAAAAGCTCTAAGTGCCCTGTATCATAACATGAATCATTGAGTAAGTCGTAAAGTCTAAAATACTTAATTTAATAATCAAATGAAAAATTTAATTAAATTAATTAAATCATTTCATTACATATATCAAGGTGGTAAGAAATGAAAAGCCACATCGCTCTCTAAAGCCTTAACCCTAGCTGTTGAGACTGAAACCATCTCAGCGTCTTGCCACTCTGTTACAATGGCGCTAAATGTCATCAAGGAGCTTCAGGATTGATACGAAATAGTGAGGGATCGATTCAATCATGCCTCTCCTGAGATTAAAGTCGTGTTAAGGATGATTGAGGTCGCAAGCTTGGAATACACCCTTTCCGAACCCTCCACCATTCTTAGAAATGAGGTTGTGAAGTTCTTCTCAAACATTAAGATGTCCCCATCTCAAAACTCTCTTAGGTAACAGATTGAAGATATTAAAATTAAGGTAAACCCTAAGAGGTTATGAAAGGCACTTCATATCCCCTCTATCAACCCTAGCGAGGAAGAAGAGCTCGCCGACACGGACAGAGACAGTGCTCTTGTAACACCTCCCCTGTAATGACCGTGTAATATGGGCCCGGCCGGGGCCCCAGAACATACAGACGCCACAACTTTAGTATTAAAAGATGATATGAACTACCTAATCTCAAAACTCAAGACCAAACAATATTGAAAACAGCAAACAAGACCAGAGGCTATCAACATATAAGAGTATCGAAACGTCCTTAAGGCCTTACAACAAAAGAGAGAGTCCAACACTCTAAAAAGATAACATCAAGCAACAATGTGCATGAGCACTCCTAAACTACCTCGGCCTGCAAGTCGAAAAACAAGAGTATCAAAACATACAATGCCACAAAAAATAGAGCTAGTACAAACTGAAACACTTCATGAGGCTTAGGCCCTTTTTGCCGGCGAGCTAGCTCCTACTTGCGATCCTTTCCCTGTAAAAATTGGTTGTAATGTGGGTCAGCAAAGGATGACCTCAAACTGTGTAACAAACACATCTCCTCCAGGCCGCCCCTAGCAGACCCCGGGGCACACTTCCAACCTGCAAGTCAGCACTTCGTATACCATATACAAAACATGTAAAGCACTAAGAGAACATGTTTGGATGTCTCAAAAAATAAACATGTTTTCTCTATTGAGCATATAATAATATGGGGCCTACTATGCAGCATGTATGCAAAACCCGGGCTTCACCCAAGGAACCCTATTGCGTATGCATCTAGCACATCATCATAACATCTGGGTACTTCCACTTTCCCCATTGGCGTTAAGCCACAAACAAAAAGGGGCACTACAATTCCGCTAACGACATACAAGCCGCCATATGGAACTCTTGCCATGGCCCCACCTGCTCATGGTCTTAGACCCGGGCTTGCCTGCAAGCTCTGACTTTTCGCGTCAGGTTTCCGTCTCACACACTGACCGATTCTAAGAACCCTTGCTAGACCCCACCCGCTCATGGTCTCATTGCCCATGCTTGGCGTTCTCGTCAGTCTCACAGAAGGGGACTAGTCTCGCAGGGACACTTTCCCCACATGACTTGCACGTCATGGGATAGCCAGCCGACCACGGAGACAAAGCCGCGCCTTAGCACATCACAATACATAATCATTCCCACCCTAATCCCTCGTTTGTACTACAACATCCCCGTGCACCAAGGAAACCATCTACCGCCAATGCGGAGCTAACCTTGTCCACCAAGGAAACCATCTACCGCCACTGTGGAGCTAACCTTATCCGGTTCTGGCTAGACGTACTCACTCAAGAAAAGGGGGAAAACATAAACATCACAAAAGGCATCTTGCCGCAATGGATTTCTACAAAATCCTTAAAGCTCGTTATGTAACATCACCGTATCGGAGTAACGTCGCGACCACGACATCACCCACCATGCCTAATCCACTAACGGAGCGGATCTCTAATGCAAAATCATGCCGGGGACGGACTCAATTGACCCAGAGGTTTCTCTTGAACCATGACGACCCAACCCCTCTCATTTGAGAGATTTGGTGCCCGAAAGCTTGAAAGAAAAGATGCTAAACACGCACCCTAAAACCAAGAGGAGAAGTGTCGTTACCGTACGACCCACTTCCTAGCCATAGAAACTTAGCCGGAAGAAAACCACCACAACGGACTTGCCTCCGCGGATCCGGACTCGGCTCGCGATTTGAGGCCCCGAAGTTTCTCCGGCAGCCGGATCTCTCCTTCATCTTCTTCCTTGCTCTCCCTTCTCTCTAGAACTTAGAAAGAGAGTACTTGATGAAGAATGAGGGTTTCCAAACCCTATTCCTGGACATAACTCAGCAAGGACAACCCTGGACCATCAGATCCCAAAAGAAGGAAATGAATGGCCACGATTTGCGCTTAAAACCAAAATTCTTGGGCCGAACACGGCTTGGGACATGCCAGTGTCCAAGGCCGTGTGCCTCAATCGACGCTGAAACTGTCGCACCCAGAATAGGACACGGGCTCTGAACATGCCCGTGTCAAAGTTGACATGCCCGTGTGTAACAACCCCATCCGTTCATATGATATATTCTAGAAGGTCCTGCCGGGGCCCCACAGTATATATCATAAAACAGGCGGTGAAGGTACAGGATGATACCAGAGTAGCGCATCATACCTATCACAAAGCATTCTAGCGGAAGCCTAGACTACAACTTGAACTCCTCATGAATGCCCAAATATAAAACTCCACATTTTATACGATATAGGAATATCTTACAACAAGTAAAAGAGATGGCCTTATGGCCGTACAAGGCTTGCAAATAGTGGCCTAAACAGATTGGCACGCAGGCCGGCCACAATAAGAGAAAATATAACAAGCAACACATATAGCCTTCGAGGTCTAGCAGCAGTAGCAACACCAGCAGCAGAAACATCAGCCTTTACGCGTCCCGCTTGGCTCTCCAGCACCTGTACAAGGACAATCTACCCAACGGTGGCAAACAAAAGCAACGGTCAGCGGTCAGCTGACCAAATTATAACGACCCTACCCCTTTTCTCGGGGCAGCGGTAATCTTCCCTGTAGGCATATCATATCACAGTATGGCAATATATCTCATCAAAATGTGCTTTCACGCACACAAGCCATCACAACCGTTCGCCACCCGGCCCAACGGTCCGTGCACTCAGGGCACATTCTTGGTGTTCTGGCAAAGCTCTTGCCCACCACCGTATCAGGGTCACAATCCAACGGTAAATCTCTTGAGCATTGAATCCATGACGTGCAGCCGGAGTTAGTCTTCCTACACCGGGATGGCCCATAGCCCCCCATTGTGTCATGGCGCGCAGGCCGAAGACTCTTGCTATGCGCTCCAACAGACCGCACCTTTTGGTCTCACGTCGGACGGACATAGCGCAGGTCGGATCCTCCACCCCCCGTTGCTCAAATCGTCTTGCCTTCTCCGAGTACAGCGTACTCATGGCTATATCAAAGGCGTGGGTCGGTCTTACCAATCCTGTTCTTGGCACACAGCCTGGGTATTTCTCGATACCCATGTCCTTAGCACAACAGCGGGTCTTTCCTGGGCATCCCAGTACTTCCTGTTACTCTCTTCACAGGTGGACACCGCAAAATCACAAATGTTAGGGGTCTTTCCTAGCTACCATGCCAGTACTTCCTGTTACTCGCTTTACAGGTGGACACCATACGACATCAAGCATCACAAAGGGCCTTTCCTGGTCACACCAGTACTTCCTGTGCCTCAATCATAGGTTGGACCAAAAAACATACCACGGCTATTTTCCCGGGCTACCACTCCAGTACTTCCTGCTACTCCTTTTCGCAGGCATAACCCGTTTACGCCTTATACTACACGTTTATAACGAAGTCTTCTCCGGTTTGTATGCAACATCACCAATCCAGACCAACCTGTCCAGATGGGCTTCACACAACATGCCTATTCCGTACTCCAATTCCGGATCTATATGCCAAAAGGAAGCCTTCACATGGCTAGGAAGAAAAGTCGTTATCCTTGACGACCGCTTCGGTGCCATGACCTCAAAGCTAGCTTGAATGGCTCACAAGAGCTTTTCCTCCGCAACGTCGGCTTCAGATCTCTCGTCGGTAAACTGCACCACCACCAGCAGCAGTCCTTCCTCTTCTTCCTCTTCTTCCTCTCCCTTTCTCTTTAACTTGTAAAAAGATGAAGGTTAAGTAAAATGAGAATAAGTTCTCAGTTTTCGGCCTTTAGGAAAAGAGGAAAGAAGCCCCAGCCCTTGGATCCCAGCTGAAGGAACGGATGGCCACAAAAATGCCAGAAAAGCTGAATTTGCCCTGACACGGCCTGTGACAAGCCCGTGTCGAAGGCTGTGTGCCTCAAGCGGTGGTCAACCGACTGATCCAAACCAGTGACATGCCCATGGAACACGCCCGTGTCATGGGCCGTGTCACACAACACGCCTCCAGACACGCCCGTGTCTGTGGCCGTGTGCATCGGCGAAAAATAATCCCAAACAACCCGAGACATCACACGGCCTGTGACACGCCCGTGTCCCAGGCCGTGTGCCAACACACGGCATGAAGACACGCCCTGTCGAAACTTTTCATCGGGCTGAGTTCGTCGACCCGAATTGACACGCCCTGTGACACGCCCGTGTCACAGGCCGTGTTCAACTTCTCGACACTCGACGACCACATCTCGACACTCGACGATCGTCGAGTAAAAGTCATCGAGCACACGACACGGCCTGGGACACGCCCATGTCCTGGGCCGTGTGCCTCCTCTCGACACATTGTCGAGCGAAAAACATCGACACTCAAGCCGATTGCCGACACGGCCTCGACACGCCCTGAGACACGCCCGTGTCTCAGGCCGTGTCTGCTGATCAACGACCGTCGACCCAAAAATTTCGTCGACCTCGCGGCCAAATCGTCGACCCCAGCTTGACACGCCCTGGGACACGCACGTGTCCCAGGCCGTGTCACCAAAAAAAATGCCTGCTGAAAAAATTTGGGCTTTTACAATTCTCCCCTCCTACAAGAAATTTCGTCCTCGAAATTCAGACACATGAAGGCAATACGGAACCAGCAAGAAAAATGTTATAACATTCCACTTTTTATGTTACAACACACTACTCTCCGCAGATTACAAAAACAGCTCGGGGAACTCTTCTCGCATGGTTTGCTCTCACTCCCATGTCAGTTCTTCACGGCCGCAGTTGTCCCATCGGACTTTCACCATGCCGACCGTCTTGTTCCGCAACTGTTTCTCGGCTTAATCTTCGATCTGAATGGGTCTAACTCTCGTTGTTAGCCCATACTCCACCGGCACAGGATCATCCGCGACCACTTGAGCTGGATCTTTCACGGCCTTCCAAAGGACCGAGATGTGAAATACATCATGTAATCCACCCAAGTCTGCCGACAGAGCTAGCCGATAAGCCGCTTCGGCAACTAGCTCAACCACTTCAAAAGGACCCAAATATCTTGGACTCAACTTTTTCAATCGTCGAATCCTGGAGACACCTTTGAATGATTTGATCTTCAAGTAGACACAATCGCCAACCGCAAATTCCATGTTCCGGTGCTTGGCGTTGTAGTACTTCGCTTGTCGATCTTGAGCAATAAGTAGCCTCTCTCGAATAGTCCGTATGGTTGAGTTTGCTTCATCAACCTCATTTGGTTTAAACACCCGAGCTTCGCCCGCTTCTACCCAAGCCAAGGGAGTACGACACTTCCTTCCATATAGCGCTTCATATGGTGCCATCCCAATGCTCGCTTGGTAGCTGTTATTATATGCAAACTCTACCGTATAGATATGATCTTCCCATATCTTTCCGAAGTCAAGGGCGCACATTCGGAGCATGTCCTCCATTGTTCTGTTGGTCCGTTCAGTTTGGCCATCCGTTTGGGGATGAAAGGCCGTACTGAAAGTCAATTTCGTGCCCAACAGTCGGTGAACTAGCCTCCAATCATTTGACATGAAGCGCCCATCTCGATCACTTATGATGCTCCGCGGAACACCGTGAAGCCGCACAATCTGGTCAACATATAACTTTGCAAAACTTTCAACTGAATCATCCCGCCTGTTCGGGAGAAAATGTGCCACTTTAGTTAGCCGGTCAACAATCACCCAAATGGAATCATTTCCTCGCTGCGATCTCGGCAACCCGTGCACAAAATCCATGGAAAAAATCATCAAATTTCCACTCTGGGATCGGCAGTAACTTCAAATAACCGCCCGGATTTTGGCATTCTGCTTTCACCATCGCACATGTTTGGCATTTGGATACATAAAGGGCAACATCTTTATTGAGCCCTGGCCACCAGAAAAGCTTCTTCCTATCGTTGAACATCTTCGTGCTCCCGGGGTGAATGGAATACTTTGTATAATGCGCTTCATACATCAGTTCTTCCCTCAATTTCCCCACATTTGGGACGCACAAACGACCCTCTTTCCGCAAAAGACCGTCATTCCAAGAAAATTTGCCTTCTGGCCCTTCATTCACATAGCGTAAGAGATCTTCATCCAACTCCGTTGCCCGTCGAACGCGGTCTGCAAGGTCACATTGCACCTCAGTCCAGTTCAAACATGCAGTGGCAGTGGAATTCTTGTCAACACATTAAATCTCCAACGCCTCCAGCTCCTGGATAAGACGTTCATCATGCCTTTGTAACCAATTTGCTCTAGCCGGAACCCTCCGACTCAACACATCCGCGACAACATTCCCCTTCCCAGGCGTATAGTGAATCTCGAAAGTGTAGTCCCCAAGGAACTCCAACCACCTTCATTGTCGCATGTTCAAGTCTTTCTGCTCCAAAAGATACTTTAGGATCTTATGATCTGTATAGATCTCCACCTTCACTCCATAAAGGTAGTGTCGCCACAACTTGAGTGCAAAAATCACCGCCGCTAGTTCCAAATCATGGATGGGATAATTTCGCTCGTGCACCTTCAACTGGCGTGATCCATAAGCAATAACCTTTCCATTCTGCAGAAGAACGCAGCCTAAGCCGCTCCCTGAGGCATCACTATAAATCACAAATCCATCGGTTCCACGTGGCAAAGACAACACCGGTGCCGTGGTCAACCGAATCTTCAGCTCATCAAAAGCTCGTGCACACTCTGGCATACAAACGAACTTCTGATCTTTTCGCGTTAGTGTGGTTAGCAGCAAAGAGATCCGCAAGAAGTTTTCCACAAATCTTCTATAGTAGCCCGCAAGTCCAAGAAAACTCCTGACCTCGGCCACGGAAGACAAGATTGGCCACTCCTGTATGGCCCTTATCTTCGCTGGATCCACTGCAATGCCCGCTCCACTCACCACATGGCCCAAAAATGCCACCGACGATAGCCAAAATTCGCACTTCGAGAACTTGGCATAGAGCTGATGTTGCCTCAACGTGTTCAACACCAACCGCAAGTGAATCTCATGCTCAGCTTTCGACTTCGAGTACACTAGGATGTCATCAATGAACACAATCACAAGCAGATCCAGGTACTCGTGAAAAATACGGTGCATCAAATCCATAAACACCGAGGGCGCATTGCATAGTCCAAATGGCATGACTGTGAACTCATAGTGCCCGTAACGCGTTCCAAATGCGGTTTTGGGTATGTCACCTTCCCAAATTCTTAACTGGTAATAACCAGACTTCAGGTCCAACTTCGAATAGACGGTCGAGCCCACCAGCTGATCGAACAACTCATCAATCCGGGGTATCAAATACTTATTCTTCTCGGTCAGCTTATTCAGTTCACGGTAATCAATACACAACCGCAACCCACCATCTTTCTTCTTTACAAAAAGCACAGGCGCGCTCTAAGGTGACATGCTTGGGCGTATATAACCTTGCTCTAGCATTTCTTGTAGTTGAACCTTCAACTCAGCCATCTCTTTCGGCGCAACGCGATATGGCGAGCGGGCCACAGGTTTCGCACCTGGCACCAACTCGATCATGAAGTCAATCTCCCGCTGGGGTGGTAGCCCAGGGAGATCCGTGGGAAACACATCTGTAAATTCTGCCACAATCGGAACCTCACAAACATGGGCTTTAGGCTCAACAGCCTGAATCAGTGCAATGTAACACTCCGCACCCTTCCGAACAGCCTTGATTACCTGGAGTGCAGATATCAATGTCCCGCCTACTCCCCGCATACCAGCGAACTTTGTCTCCTGTTCGGTATTCTGGCCCAACGTGATTTCTTTAGACTGGCAATCAATCATAGCATGCTGCTTCGCAAGCCAATCCATCCCAAAAATCACGTCGAATTCCGATATTGGCAAAACAAATGCAGTTAAATTGAAATCCTGACTTCCTAAATGAACCGCCACATCGCAAGCTTGTTCCGCAAGCATCCAACAGCCATTCGGCAAAGCCACTCTGACGCTATCTATCTTTGCACGACTGGGTATCCCAAGCCGCGTTATAAACTCGCTAGACAGAAAAGAATGCGATGCACCCGTATCAAACAGTGCTCGCGGCAGTGAGTCCCAAATCATCACAAAGCCTGTGACAATCATGTCACACACAAACCGCAAACATAGGGGTACTAAGCAAAGCCTACAAACAATAGAATATGCAAAACTAAACTCATATCTGTGACAACGTCACTCTGCTTGATGGCCTCTTGCAGACCAAGATTGTAGACCCGGGGTTACGCCTGCGAGGCAGAGGAATCCACCACCGCCTTCCCTTTTTTCGCATAAGATGCTCCCGCCTTCTTTTCACTCTTTGGCGGCATCCGACAATCTCGCGCAATATGACCCATCCGACCATAATTGAAGCAGATACAAGTATCTGGCTTGGAGGTAGCCCCTGACGTTGCTCCCGTTGCAACTGATGAAGGAGCTTGTCCACCTATCTTGGACTTCTTGCCCCATCTCTTCTTATAAAATGGTTTCCCCGATCGGGGCGCCTTCCACTCCGGTTGCGACACAGCCAAAGCTTTCTTCCCTTGCACCCTTTTCATATCCTTTTCCAGCGCACTCGCAGTGTCAACCAATGCCTGGAAGCCTTGGTTCACCGAACTTGACACAAGGAACCTCAACTCGTCCCTCAGTCCTTCATAAAACCAATTGGTCTTCCTCTGCTCATCCGCAAATATAGAACCTGCATACCGCCCCAAGCGAGTAAACTCATGCAGGTACGCGTCAACACTGCCATCACCTTGTGTCAGCCTTTGGAATTCATTTTCCATGGCTATCCGATGATCCGCAGGAAGGTGCTTTGCCAGGAAAAGCCAGGAGAATTCTTCCATGGATACTTGGGTTAAAGGACGACCCGCCAAGTGATACAACTCCATCTCATCCCACCACAATCGAGCTTCTCCTTCAAGCAAGAAGGTAACTAAGGTAACTTTCTGATGCTCCGCCGTTCCAATCGCCGTCATCACTCGCTTGACGCGCGATAGCCAATCCTCAGCCTGCGTCGGAGTTCCTGCTCCCGAAAACGTAGGCGGATGGAAACTCATAAACTGCGTTAGCTGCTTCTCAGTCGCTCGAGGAGCCACATCCACTACAGGTTCAGGCCTTGCCGCCACCTGTGCTGGCCTCACAGCGGCTTGTTCCTGCCTAAGTGGCTGGCCTTGGATCATGGTAAATAAAGCTTCCGTAACTAACCGCATATGTTCCGGAGATGGTGGAGGTGTAGGCACCGCGGCTGGTGCCGTACTTTCCTCAGAACGCTGAGGATCAAACGGCCCAGCTCCACTTCGTGTCACCTAAAGGTGGACAAGACACACACATTAGCGGTCGTACACAAGCAAACAACACAAAATAAGAACACGCATGTTCCGCAAACACAACAACTTTGCATTCTATCATGGACATTCAGGAGTTCATTCGTAGACTGTGGTTTGCACAAACACGTGCTCGCCACCCCACAAAAGAAGGCGGCCACGACTTCGAGAGGGAAAGACCAAGACAACCGATACCAAAAATGTAACAACCCTATCCGTTCATATGATATATTCTAGAAGGTTCGGCCAGGGCCCCACAGTATATATCACAAAAAAGGTGGTGAAGGTACATGATGATACCAGAGTAGCGCATCGCACCTATCACAAAGCATTCTAGTGGAAGCCTAGACTACAACTTGAACTCCTCATGAATGCCCAAATATAAAACTCCACATTTTATACGATATAGGAATGTATTACAACAAGTAAAAGAGATGGCCTTATGGCCGTACAAGGCTTGCAAACAGTGGCCTAAACAGATTGGCGCGCAGGCCGACCACAATAAGAGAAAATATAACAAGCAACACATATAGCCTTCGAGGGCTAGCAGTAGTAGCAACAACAGCAGCAGGAACATCAGCCTTTACGCGTCCCGCTTGACTCTCTAGCACCTGTACAGGGACAATCCACCCAACGGTGGCAAACAAAAGCAACGATCAGCGTTCAGCTGACCAAATTATAATGACCCTACCTCTTTTCTCGGGGCAGCGGTAATCTTCCCTGCAGGCATATCATATCACAGTATGGCAATATATCTCATCAAAATGTGCTTTCACGCACACAAGCCATCACAACCGTTCGCCACCCTGCCCAACGGTCCGTGCACTCAGGGCACATTCTTGGTGTTTTGGCAAAGCTCTTGCCCACCACCGTATCAGGGTCACAACCCAACGGTAAATCTCTTGAGCATTGACTCCATGGCGTGCAGCCAGAGTTAGTCTTCCTACACCGGGATGGCCCGTAGCCCCCCATTGTGTCATGGCGCGCAGGCCGAAGACTCTTGCTATGCGCTCCAACAGACCGCACCTTTTGGTCTCACGTCGGACGGACATAGCGCAGGTCGGATCCTCCACCCCCCGTTGCTCAAATCACCTTGCCTTCTCCGAGTACAACGTACTCATGGCTATATCAAAGGCGCGGGTCGGTCTCACCAATCCTGTTCTTGGCGCACAGCCTGGGTATTTCTCGATACCCATTTCCTTAGCACAACAGTGGGTCTTTCCTGGGCATCCCAGTACTTCCTGTTACTCTCTTCACAGGTGGACACCGCAAAATCACAAATGTCAGGGGTCTTTCCTAGCTACCATGCTAGTACTTCCTGTTACTCGCTTCACAGGTGGACACCCTACGACATCAAGCATCACAAAGGGCCTTTCCTGGTCACACAAGTACTTCCTGGGCCTCAATCACAGGTTGGACCCAAAAACATACCACGACTATTTTCCTGGGCTACCACTCCAGTACTTCATGCTACTCCTTTTCGCAGGCATAACCCGTTTACGCCTTATACTACACGTTTATCACGGAGTCTTCTCCGGTTCGTATGCAACATCACCAATCTAGACCAACCTGTCCAGATGGGCTTCATACATCATGCCTATTTCGTACTCCAATTCCGGATCTATATGCCAAAAGGAAGCCTTCACATGGCTAGGAAGAAAAGTCGTTACCCTTGATGACCGCTTCGGTGCCATGACCTCAAAGCTAGCTTGAATGGCTCACAAGAGCTTTTCCTCCACAACGTCGGCTTCGGATCTCTCATCGGTAAACTGCAGCACCACCAGCAGCAGTCCTTCCTCTTCTTCCTCTTCTTCCTCTCCCTTTCTATCTTTAACTTGTAAAAAGATGAAGGCTAAGTAAAATGAGAAAAAGTTCTCAGTTTTCGGCGTTTAGGAAAAGAGGAAAGAAGCCCCAGCCCTTGGATCCCAACTGAAGGAACGGACGACCACAAAAATGCCAGAAAAGCTGAATTTGCCCTGACACGGCCTGTGACACGCCCGTGTCCAAGGCCGTGTGCCTCAAGCGGTGGTCAACCGACTGATCCAAACTAGTGACATGCCCATGGAACACACCCATGTCATGGGCCATGTCACACAACACGCCTCAAGACACGCCCGTGTCTGTGGCCGTGTGCATCGGTGAAAAATAATCCCAAACAACCCGAGACTTCACACGGCCTGTGACACGCCCGTGTCCCAACACACGACACGAAGACACGCCCTGTCGAAACTTTTCATCGGGCTGAGTTCGTCGACCCGAATTGACACGCCCTGTGACACGCCCGTGTCACAGGCCGTGTTCAACTTCTCGACACTCGATGACCACATCTCGACACTCGACGATCGTCGAGTAAAAGTCATCGAGCACACGACACGGCCTGGGACACGCCCGTGTGAAAGAACTAGTGCCTAAACACCTAGAGGGGGGGGGGGGGTGAATAGGTGCACTTAATCTTTTTAACTTTTAAGGCAGAAACACTGAATTATTAGACCTGTTTATGCAATCTTCTACAACAATTCAGCACATATAACACAGCAATCACAGAATAAAGCACACACAAAGTACACACAGCTTTTATAGTGGTTCCCTAAGGTATGGGTACATCCACTTTCCCCCTTCGCCTATCTAGTAGTGTACTAGATTCAGCCTAACTTCTCCACTACTTCTCAGATCCACTGATCTTACAGCTCAGAACCCTAAATAGGTTCCTACAACTCAGAGTGCTCCCACTCCTACAACTCAGGCACAAAGCCCTACCACTCAGTCTTCACCAAGACCTACACTCAGCCTTCAACAAGGCCTACACTCAGCCTTCAACAAGGCCTACACTCAGAGAAATGTATCTCCTACACTCAGGCACAAAAGCCCTACCACTCAGCCTTTATAAATATAGGCTTACAACTCAGATCCCTTAGGATCCTACAGAAAATAAAGAGTACAAAGATTAATAACCATAACTCTGATTGAGAAAGTTGAGTTGACTGGCTTCTTGATGAGTTCTTGAAAGAACTTTGCAGAGATCAACCTCCCTTGGCTTTCTTCAAAGATTCTTGAATTAGAATACAGTAGGGTTGTATCTCTATGCAAATGATCTTCAATCAACTGCTGTCTTGAGAATCAGATCTCAATCTGAATCTTTCTTTATCAGCCTGGTTCAATAGCTGTCTTCTTAGAATGAGCTTTCTCTCTCCAACTTCTTAGATCTTCACTTGAAGGCCTTCTTCTTATTTGTTGTTTCTCACTTCATTGATTGCAATCTCTACCGATCATCTTCTGTTGAAGGAATAAGCCTTTATATAAGCCTTCTTCATGGTGACCGGCTGATCCAGTTTCTAACGATCTTCTGACATCTCTGATAGTAGCAGTTGACCGGTTGTAATGGCAGCTGTCAAGTCATCCAGTCACTTCTTGAAAACTCTGTCACTGTCTGAAAGTGTCGAGACAGATAGTATTTATGTGTCGATACAAATAGACCAAGTGTTGACACAAGTAGACTAAGTGTCGACACTAGCCTTCATGGTGTCGACACAACTCCTTGTGTTGTAGAAACTACTTCTCGACACTGCTTCTTCAGAATGTGTCGACACTGATCCTGTGTGTCGACACAAGTCCTTCATCTTCAATACTTAGTTGATTCTTGCTAAGTATCGACACAACTCCTTTGTGTCGACACATCTTCTTGTGTTGAAACTTGCTAAGTGTCGACACATCTTCTTTGTGTCGACACATACCTTCTGCGTTGAAACTTTTGGTGAGTGTCGACACATCTCCTTTGTGTCGACACATACTTTATGTGTTGAGACTTTACTGTGTGTCGACACATCTCCTTTGTGTCGACACATGTACTTAAACTATGTTGAAGTTTGCTGAGTGTCGACACAGCCTCCTAGTGTCGACACATGAACTTGAACTTTGTTGATGTTTGCTGAGTGTCGACACAGCCTCCTAGTGTCGACACATGAACTTGAACTTTGTTGAAGTTTTGCTGAGTGTCAACACAGCCTCCTAGTGTCGACACTTGTACTTGAACTTTGTTGATGTTTTGCTGAGTGTCGACACAGCCTCATAGTGTCGCACTTTTGATGTCGACAAAGTTCCTCTGGGTGTCGACACTGATTCTTTAGACATTTCTTCATTGTGTGTCGACACAACCTGTATGTGTCGACAATTTCCTTCTGGTGTCGACTCTGCCTTCCTGGTGTCGACACAATTACTCCAAGTGCCGACACATCTTCTCTAGGTGTCGACACAAGCCTTCTTAAGTGTCGACACTTTTCTTCTAGGTGTCGACACATGGACTTAGAAACTTTTCCTGCAAACCTGCAGTTACTTAACCTACACAAAGAAACTCAAAATACATCAAATACATCTTGATGTATATCATTGAGTAGGGTGAGGATTCTTCAAATCAGGTATATATATTCCAATGTACCCAACAATCTCCCCCTATTTGGAGAAGTCATAACCCTTAGTCAATGATATACACCATACATAACAAATTCACAGTATGATGTAAAACAGTAATATATGACAGGGAAAATACTTAAGCATGCATGAACAAAACATGTATATACAATAAGGTCAGAACAATTAATGTAATAGATTTGAACCATGACACAATGTTCTTATAAATTCCAACATTTTCATTAGTCAAAAGTTTACATAGAATTAGTACAAATTATAACTTGTAAACTTAAGAAAATGCTATCCTAAAGCTGCTCTGGCTCCTTAATTACAATCCCCTTTCCAGATTGAATCTTTGCTTTAACTGGAGCTTCAGTGTCATCAGCAGCAGCAGGCTTCTTCCCTTTAAGATATTTCTTTTTCAACTCTTCAGCCTTAATCTTCTACCTTTCAAAATAGTGATAAGGCTTGGGAAAATACTTGCTAGGCTCCTGTGCATTAGGAGGTAGCTTTCCCAGTTTAGCCTTTCTTCTATATTGTACAATGGCCTCTTGCCTATTCTCATGCTTCCTCCACTCCTGTTCAGAATACCACTTGCCTCTATCCAGGACATTGTCCTTAGCATCCTTCCATGTAGTCAAGATGATATTCCTGGAAGTGGGGCTCCATTGTTCAAAATCAGGTCTCAATTCAGCTTGCTCTCTGAATCTTTTCTTAGACAATTGAGCCTCTTGTTCTTTTAGCAAGGCCTCTTATTCTTTTAGAATTGCCTCTGGCACAGGCTGGTCAACTTTCTCAAAAATGATATTCTAATTTCCCTCAGGAGGACTATACATAGTCTGTATCTCTTGATGTATCGTGTCAAAGTCTGGTGGAGGGTATATCACTTGAGCCACTTCAGCTTGCTCTCCTCCAAGGTATGCAGGATTAATTCCAGACTCTGCAACATTGTCATCAACACATAAGGGTGGATATCCAAGGGTGGCTCTGATGGAATTTGAAATCCATTTGGCATGATCAGAGCCTTCCTTGACTAATACCCTCTCCCCCTTTATGACTTCTCTCTCGATGTGATCTCTAAGATCATCTTTTTGAAACCTAATCTGGGTATTCAGATAGTTGACTCCATCCCTATAGAAAGGTTTGAACTTCTGAAGCTGGGCAGATATAGCTTTCTGAGAATCTTCAATGGTAGTTTTCACAGCTGTGAGACTCTCCTGTAATTTCTTATCAAATTCTTTTTTGGCAGTGGCACTTACTGTAGTCTGACCAGTAGCTATATTCTTCATTTCAGTTATTATTGCATTATGTGAAGCTGTAAGGTTATCATTCATCCTTATCTGGTTCTCCAGGACATAGCCTTGCTTCACTTCTAGGTCATCAAGTTTTGTTTTTATTTTCTCTTGATGTGTGGCCAGATAGACTACTGCATTGCCTCCTTTATGGAAACAATCAGTCATTTCCTTCTTGTTAAGATTCACTTCAAATCTGATGGACTTGATGTCTTGTGCAAGATCAAACTGCAGTGACTTATGGCCTTCATCCATATACTTTTCTAGAGCTTGTCTTTGCTCATCCAGCTTAATCTGCAATGCTACCATCAGAGCACTATAATCAGTAGTGGTGGCAGGCTGTGGAGCAATTTTCTGTAAGGATTTCTTATAGTTCTGGCTCCTTCTCTTGAAGACCTGGAACTTCCTCTTCTTGGCTCTAACAGCCTCTTCATCCTCTGAAGCAGATGTGCTGACTATGTCTACTCTTTCCTTAGGACTAGGAGGTAACTCCCTCTTAGTCCTTTGTGGTTTTTCAGCATCCTTTGGCTTCTCAGTCTCTTGTGTAGTAGTTTCCTCTATAATCACCATATGCTCCCCCTCAATATTGATCTTCTCCCCCTCAATAGCAGCTATTTCTTTCTCAAGATCTGTCTGTACAAGATCAGGGAATAGCTCTTCCAAAGTAAATTCCTGTTGAGGAAGGGCTGGAGAATCTCTTAACTCATAAACCACTTTATCAGCAACAGATGTTTCCTCCATGACAACATCTTGGGGTTGAGGTTGTATCTGTGTTTGCTGATGAACATTAGGTAATGAATCAGTCAAAACTTCTTCCTCAATAGTGAAATCTAATTGATTAATTTCAGTGATTACCTCTAGTATGGTTTGAGTAGCCCTTTCACTCTCTAGTGGAGTTGGCTCTTCTACAAGTAGAGGCTCCCCCTGGATTGGATCCAGGTGAATTGGCCTTGCTGAGGGTAGCTCCCCCTGCCTCTCTGTATCTTCTTGTCTTGCTGGAGACTGTCCAGCATTTCTAGTTTCTTCATCATTAGGAGTAAGAACAACTTGCTCTTCAGAGCTGCTTGAGGATTCTTGAGCCACAATGGCTGTCTTCTTCTTCTTCTTCTGGGGTGTGTCCTTTACTGGAGATGGCAGTTCCTTTGTCAACACTCTATCCCACCTAGAGAAAATTCTCATATCCATTTTACTCATGTGGTTAATCTTTGAACCTGCAGATTGGTTCATTACCTCAGGTAGACTGCCAGCTAGGTATAGGCTCAGAATTCTACCTATATTGGGTTTCGTCATACTTTCGTTTATCTTATCAAACATAACTATAGACCAATCAGTATAAAGTTTGAAGATAATCCTTGTCATCAAACTGAACATATAAGCTGAAATCCTATCATATCCTCCAGGCTTGCTCAGGATGACCTTGCCAACTATTTCAGACATAAATTTTCCTTGGATGTTCATTCCTTTTCTATTGAAAACAAATCCAATTTTCAGATATGAATCCAGTCCACACCATCTCAATGCCTCTCTAGTCTTAGAAGCAGATACATCTTCTTCCTCCTTTGTTCTTGGTAGTTGAAGTATCTTCCTCAGACTTTTTGGTGTGACCTTGACTTTGGTTCCATGAACTCTGGACTTAATCTTAAGTCCAGTATCATCAACTGAAGCTGCACTCAAAAACTCAAGGACCTCCTTATTCCAGATCTTGATTGGTTCTGATACAAGATATTCCAATCCAGTCTCGGTAATTAGGGTTACCATACCTTTGATTTCGGGTTCCGCGTCATCAAAGGCATGTCTCACGAGCTCATATCCTTCATTAACATTCTCTTCTAGCTTGGGTGCCATTAGGGTTTGAAGAAATTTTGAATTTAGAGAAGAGAGATGTCGACACACAAGTTTGGTCTCGAAACGTTGGTGAGCGTGTCGACAAACAATAGCGAAAACCTATTTATACCTTTCTAGAATCGAAGATGAAAAGGCACGTCAAAATACTTAAATTGTGTCGACACTGTTGAAAAGTGTCGACACTTACTGTTAACGTCTCGACAACTATGTGTCGACACAAGTATAGTCGACAGAATATATGTGTCGACACTTGTATATATGTCGACACCACTTAGCTCGACACTTAGTCGAGAATCTACTTGACTAATTCTGTGTTAATTCTAAGTGTCGACACCACCTTGGATGTGTCGACACCTACACTGCATGTGTCGACACTAATTCTCTGAAGTGTCAACACAGACTTCCTAGATGTGTCGACACCATTTCTCTGAAATGTCGACACCACTTCTATGTGTCGACACAGACAACTCTGTGTGTCGACACCATTTTACTTAGCCAAAATTTCTTTTTGTAAACTATTCTAAGTTGATCATCCCTAATTCAATTTTAAATTTATTGAATTTAGTTTCATCTAAGGGCTTAGTATACATATCAGCTAGCTGATTATCTGTATTTATATACTCTAGGGAAATATCTTCTTTTTAAACATGTTCTCTTAGAAAATGGTATTTTATTTCTATGTGCTTAGTCCTACTATGAGAGACAGGATTATTTGTAATAGAAATAGCACTAGTAGAATCACAAAATAAAGGTGTTCTACTTACTTGAATACCATAATCTTCTAGTTGGTGTTGTAACCATAGTAGTTGTGCACATCAACTTCCTGCAGCAACATACTCTGACTCAACTGTGGAGATAGCCACACTGGTCTGCTTCTTGCTACTCCATGATATCAGCCTTCCACCTAGGAATTGATAGGTACCTGTTGTACTTTTCCTATCTTCCTTGCAGCCTGCAAAATCTGCATCTGAATAACCTGTCAGTTCAAAATCTCCATTCCTAGGGTACCAAAGGCCTAGATAAGGAGTGCCCTTAAGATATCTCAAAATTCTTTTGACTGCTGTCAAATGGGATTCTTTAGGGAAAGCTTGGTACCTAGCACAGACACATGTAGCATACATGATATCTGGTCTACTTGCAGTCAAATATAGTAGGGAGCCAACTATCCCTCTATACAAAGTTTCATCTACAGGTTTCCCTGCATCATCTTTGCATAAAGACATTGTTGACCCCATAGGAGTTTTCATGGTAGTGGATGTTTCCATACCATACTTCCTTATCAATTCAAGGGTGAACTTAGACTGGCATATGGATAAACCATCCTCAATCTGTCTAACTTAGAGACCCAAGAAGAACTTAAGTTCCCCTATACTGCTCATTTGAAATTGTCCTTGCATTAGTTTTGCAAACTTCCTGCAAAGACTACTTTCTGTAGACCCAAATATGATGTCATCTACATATATTTGGACTAAGATGATCTTGCCTCTGGATTCCCTAAGGAATAGAGTCTTGTCTATTTTCCACCTTGTGAATTTATTCTCAATGAGGAAACTAGACAGGGTCTCATACCAAGCCCTAGGGGCTTGTTTTAACCCATACAAAGCCATCCTAAGTCTATAAACATAATTAGGTTTAGTAGAATCAACAAAACCTGATGACTGTTCTACATAGACTTCTTCCTTCAGATTTCCATTCAGAAAAGCTGACTTAACATCCATTTGGTATACCTTGAACCCTTGAAATGTTGCATAGCCAAGGAACATCCTTATTGCTTCCAGTCTTGCTACTGGAGTAAAGGTTTGATCAAAATCAATACCTTCTTCCTGCCTATATCCTTTAGCAACTAGTCTAGCTTTATTCTTTATAATAACTCCATTCTCATCCAACTTATTCCTAAAGATCCACTTAGTTCCTATAATGTTGTGGTCTTTTGGTTTAGGAACTAGCTCCCAAACTTTGCATCTTTTGAACTGGTTCAGCTCCTCTTGCATTGCCTCAATCCAATGAGGGTGTAGGATAGCTTCTTCAAATTTCTTTGGCTCTACTTGGGATAGAAAGCTGGAGTAGAGAACTGAACTTAGATTCCTGCTCCTTATTTGTACCCCTTGTCTGAGATCTCCAATAATCTGATTGGCTGGATGATCTTTTAAATGCCTATTTACTGGAGGCAGCCTGTCTTCTGGTTGTACACCTTCAGCTTCTTCATTCAGCTGTTCCTCTTGGTCTTCTTCAGCAAGTGGAGTATCTTGTACTCCCCCTGGACATCAGCCACCTTCTTCTACTTGCTGACTTGCAGTAGGACCTTCTTCAATAGTAAGCTTGTCCATCTTCTTAGTTACACCTGTAGAGCTGCAAATACTTCTAGGCAATTTATTGTTAATGAGTTTAACTTCATCAAAGGCTACATGAACTGACTCTTCTACAACTTGAGTAATCAAGTTATAGACCCTATAAACCTTACTGTTGTTGATGTACCCAACAAAGATCCCCTCTTGGGATTTGGTAGCAAACTTGGTTAAATAAGACTTACCATTGTTAAGTATATATCATTTACAACCAAAGATCCTGAAATAGGATAGATTTGGTTTTCTGCCCTTCACAATCTCATAGGGGGTCTTATTGTGGCTCTTGGTGATAGTAGCCCTATTGATCACATGACATGCAGTATTAACTGCCTCAGCCCAGAAATATTCTGGGAGAGATGTGTCACTCAATAGGGTTCTACCAGCCTCTATCAAGGTTCTATTTTTCCTTTCAGCAATACCATTTTGCTGAGGTGTTCTTGGTGAGGAAAATTCCTGAAATATCCCAAACTCTTCACATAGCTTTGTCATACTATTAGACTGGAATTCAGTACCATGGTCACTTCTTATTTTGACCACTGTACTGTCTAACTCATTCTGAATTTGTTTGACAAAACTATAAAAGATACTAGGAGTTTCAGATTTTTGCCTTAGGAAGAATACCCAGGAAAACCTTGAATAATCATCTACAACCACAAATGTGTAGACCTTCCTACCTAGGCTGTGAACTAGTACAGGACCAAAAAGATCCATATGCAAGAGGTATAGGCACCTCACAGCATCTTTGTTCTCAATGATATGAAAGGTGGATTTGGTCTGCTTGCCCTTTTGACAAGCTGAACATATCCCATTCTTTATACACTTAACTTGAGAACCATTCCTCACTAACTCTTTGCTAAAGAGTTGACCAATTATCTTATAATTAAGATGAGCCAGCCTCTTGTGCCATTTAACACAATGTGAGACTTTCTCATCAGCTACAAGACAAATAGGAGAAACAATGTTCTCACACATAATGTTTAGACAATAAACATTACTCTTCCTATATCCTGTCAGAATGATCTTTTGATCACTTGACCTACTGATATGGCAACCATCTTTGACAAATGAGATGTCATATGCTAAATAACTCAGCTGACTTATGCTAATGAGGTTATGTTTCAAACCTTTTACATAAGCCACTTGAGTAATTGTAATTAGGTTGGTAGAAATGTTACCAAAGACTTTGATGATTCCTTTTTCTGAACCACCAAAGGTAACCTTAGGACCATCCTTGATTGGTGTATAGTCCTTCAGCAATCCCCTAGTTGCAGTCATGTGCCTGGAACATCCACTGTCCAAGTACCATATAGAGGCATGGCCACTTGGACTCACCTGCAAAACAGATTACTTAACCTTAGAACCCAAATAATTCTTGGGTCCTTGGTGCAGGTTAGTTTGACTTTTAAAAAAACTACCTGTAGCTCTTCTAGCATGTAGTTTGCTACTCTCCTTGACACTTGAATTGTGTCAACAATCTATGGCAAAGTGGTCTATCTTGCCACAACACCAGCACTCAAACCGGTTGTACCTTTGTTTAGGTACAACCCTTGCTGGATTTTCTACTGCAGCCTTCTTGTTTAGTGTTGGGGCTTTGCCCTTAGATTTGGACTTAACTGTCCAGGCAGGTTTTGTAAACCCCAATCCAGTTTTACCCTTTTTATGTACAAATTCATCTATCAAAGGTAAAACAGATTTTGGTTTAGAAAAACTTGCAACAATCTCTCTCTCTTTCTGAAGACTAATCTCCAGATTTCTAATTTGATCATTTTTAAATGTAATAGTCTCCATCTGAATAACTGTAATATTCTTCAGTCTGGCTATTTCACTTAATTTCTGATCTAATAACTTGTCAAAATCTGTTGCAGCCACTTTAAGACCAGCAATCTCCTTAGCCTGAGTTTTGGACAAGAGTTTGATTTTCTTCAAAGCCTGCAACAATACTCTATATTCATCAATTAACTGATGAATGTCTCCTTCAGATTCAGATCCACTCTCATCACTTGATGCTGATGTATCTGAATCTGACTCAGTACTAGAAATTGAACTTGAAGAACAATTTTGTACCTGACTAGGTCCAGGCTAATCCTGGATTTTGTCTCCTTCTGATAAGGCCATCAGTCCCTTGCACTGAATGTCCTCTTGCTCAAAATTGAGTTCATTAGCTGCATGAACTCATTTTCTTCTTCTTCAGTAAACAAGCCAATATAGGATTTAGCTTCTGAATCTATTTCTGAAGATGACATATCAGTCAGACTTTTATCCTTCTTGGCAACAAAGGACCTTTCCTTTTTGCCCTTGAACTGTGTCTTCTTCTTGTCAGTGGACTCTTTCCTCTTTTCTAGACAATCAGCTATTACATGTCCTTGTCTATTGCAACAATAGCATACTATCTTTGAGGATGTAGTTTTATTAGACTTGGACTTTCTCCTGTCATTCCTTGATGACTTCCTTTTCTGGTAGTAGTCATCTTTTATCTGTGAAGTGGATGGCTTGGACCTCCACTGCTTTTTCTTTAGAAACTTCTGAAAGTGCCTAGTAAATGCAGCAAAGTCTTCATCACTTTCACTGCTTTCTGTCTTCTTGCTATCTGAAGTATCTGATACTGTCTCAGCAACTATTTGTGGTGGAGATGGAGACTTGCTTCTATATTTCTTAGTGGCTTCAGTCTTAAAAGCCATAGCTCTTTCTTTGTGCTCCACCCTAGTAGTCTTTTCTTCCTCCTTCCTTACCATTAACTGCATCTCATAAGATAACAGTTTTCTAAACAATGTTGGAGGAGGTATATCAGCTAGTTTGGCCATTTCCCTTATGGCACAAATCTTAGTATCCCAGTCCTTTGTCAGGGATCTCAAGAACTTATCATTCAATTCATAATTGCTGAACTCTCTTTTATAGGACATCAATTCATTGACTATCATATAAAATTTCTTGTAGCATTCAGTTATGCTATCAGACCTGCCTTGTCTGAAGCTTTCATACTCTTGATTTAATAAAGACTTCCTGTCTTGTCTTACCTCTTCTGATCCCTCCATATAGACTATCAGTGTGTCCCACATTTCTTTTGATGTTTTACAATGAATCAGATTCTGAAATATGGCATCATCAATTGCACTTACAATAATATTCTGGGCCCTCTTGTCCATAGTGGTCATAATTATTTCATCCTTGGTCATTTCTGAATAGTCTTTGGGTGTTCTCTGATTGGCATCTAGAACAGATACTTTCATTGGCACATATGGCCATTCTTTAACAGTAATATATATTCTTGGGTCTGAGGCTTCCATAAAAAGTCTAATCCTTTCTTTCCAAATGCCAAAGATCTCCTTTCTGCAGATTGGCAACTTCATGGATCCTAGCTCTTTGTGATTCTCAATTAAACCCATTTTCTTGATTCTTGATTATACTAATTATGCCTACAGGATCTTTACTCAAACTGTTATGTCCTTTTTGAGGAACCTCCCTATAATACCACTTGAAAGAACTAGTGCCTAACACCTAGAGGGGGGGGGGGTGAATAGGTGCACTTAATCTTTTTAACTTTTAAGGCAGTAACACTGAATTATTAGACCTGTTTATGTAATCTTCTACAGTAATTCAGCACATATAACACAGCAATCACAGAATAAAGCACACACAAAGTACACACAGCTTTTATAGTGTTTCCCTAAGGTCTTGGTACAACCACTTTCCCCCTTCGCCTATCTAGTATTGTACTAGATTCGGCCTAACTTCTCCACTACTTCTCAGATCCACTGATCTTACAGCTCAGAACCCCAAATAGGTTCCTACAACTCAGAGTGATCCCACTCCTACAACTCAGACACAAAGGCCTACCACTCAGTCTTCACCAAGACCTACACTCAACCTTCAACAAGGCCTACACTCAGCCTTCAACAAGGCCTACACTCAGAGAAATGTATCTGCTACACTCAGGCACAAAAGCCCTACCACTCAGCCTTTATAAATATAGGCTTACAACTCAGATCCCTTAGGATCCTACAGAAAATAAAGAGTACAAAGATTAATAACCACAACTATGATTGAGAAAGTTGAGTTGACTGGCTTCTTGATGAGTTCTTGAAAGAACTTTGCAGAGATCAACCTCCCTTGGCTTTCTTCAAAGCTTCTTGAATTAGAACACAGTAGGGTTGTATCTCTATGCAGATGATCTTCAATCAACTGCTGTCTTGAGAATCAGATCTTAATCTGAAACTTTCTTTATCAGCCTGGTTCAATAGCTGTCTTCTTAGAAGGAGCTTTCTCTCTCCAACTTCTTAGATCTTCACTTGAAGGTCTTCTTCTTGTTTGTTGCTTCTCACTTCATTGATTTCAATCTCTACTGATCATCTTCTGTTGAAGGAATAAGCCTTTATATAAGCCTTCTTCATGGTGACCGACTGATCCGGTTTCTAACGATCTTCTGACATCTCTGACAGTAGCAGTTGACCGGTTGAAATGGCAGCTGTCAAGTCATCTAGTCACTTCTTGAAAACTCTGTCACTGTCTGAAAGTGTCGAGACAGATAGTATTTATGTGTTGACACAAATAGACCAAGTGTCGACACAAGTAGACTAAGTGTCGACACTAGCCTTCATGGTGTCGACACAACTCCTTGTGTTGTAGAAACTGCTTCTTGACACTGCTTCTTCAGAATGTGTCGACACTGATCCTGTGTGTCGACACAAATCCTTCATCTTCAATACTTAGTTGATTCCTGCTAAGTGTCGACACAACTCCTTTGTGTCGACACATCTTCTTGTATTGAAACTTGATAAGTGTCGACACATCTTCTTTGTGTCGACACATACCTTCTGTGTTGAAACTTTTGCTGAGTGTCGGCACATCTCCTTTGTGTCGACATATACTTTATGTGTTGAGACTTTACTGTGTGTAGACACATCTCCTTTGTGTCGACACATGTACTTAAACTCTGTTGAAGTTTGCTGAGTGTCGACACAGCCTCCTAGTGTCGACACATGAACTTGAACTTTGTTGATGTTTGCTGAGTGTCGACACAGCCTCCTAGTGTCGACACATGAACTTGAAATTTGTTGAAGTTTTGCTGAGTGTCGACACAGCCTCCTAGTGTCGACACTTGTACTTGAACTTTGTTGATGTTTTGCTGAGTGTCGACACAGCCTCCTAGTGTCGACACTTTTGATGTCGACAAAGTTCCTCTGGGTATCGACACTGCTTCTAAGTGTCGACACTGATTCTTTAGACATTTCTTCATTGTGTGTCGACACAACCTGTATGTGTCGACACTTTCCTTCTGGTGTCGACTCTGCCTTCCTGCTGTCGACACAATTACTCCAAGTGTCGACACAGCTTCTCTAGGTGTCGACACAAGCCTTCTTAAGTGTCGATACTTTTCTTCTAGGTGTCGACACATGGACTTAGAAACTTTTCCTGCAAACCTGCAGTTACTTAACCTGCACAAAGAAACTCAAAATACATCAAATACATCTTGATGTATATCATTGAGTAGGGTGAGGCTTCTTCAAATCAGGTACATATATTCCAATGTACCCAACACCGTGTCCTGGGCCGTGTGCCTCCTCTCGACACATCGTCGAGCAAAAAACATCGACACTCAAGCCGATTGTCGACACGGCCTCGACACGCCCTGAGACACGCCCGTGTCTCAGGCCGTGTCTACTGATCAACGACCGTCGACCCCAAAATTTCGTCGACCTCGTGGCCAAATCTTCGACCCCAGCTTGACACGCCCTAGGACACGCCCGTGTCCCAGGCCGTGTCACCAAAAAAAATGCCTGCTGAGAAAATTTGGGCTGTTACACCGTGTCACTAAGTACACACCCATGTGCCTGGGCATGTTCGTCCATCGACACAAGACCAAACACAACCCGAGGAGTACACGGGTACGCAACATGCTTGTGTCACATTTGACACACCCATGTCATACGCGAACACGCCTGGGCTCCAGGCCATGTTTGTTCCCTCACACGGCCCGGCTAACAACCTGAGCAGGACACGGCCTGGGACACGCCCGTGTCTCAGGTTGTATTCGTCCTCTCGACGATCGTCGAGCATATTTTCATCGACCATACGAAAATCGTCGAACTTGAATATGACATGGCCATGGACACGCTCGTGTCCAAGGCCGTGTTCAATGTCTCAACACTTCGTCGAACTCAGTTTGTCGACCACCCGAGTTCTTCATCGATCCCAAGTACCACACGGCCATGGACACGCCGGTGTCCTAGGCCCTGTGACCCTTGCCAAGACCCAACTTGGCTCTAAACGCTGTCCCTCCCTCTTTCAAATTTTGGGGTGTTACAACTAGCAAACATTGTGGGGAAAGCCCTTATCCGCAAACCTAGATCACATGACACCATCTCTAGGTTCATGTTTGAAATTATGACTAGAATCATCCTGAATAGAAAGTCCTCATGGTCTTCTCTCATCTATTAGAGAATAATAGACTGCATATCCTCTCCAAACATGGGCAAAATTATTTCCATATACCTAGTGAACACATATCCTGACACTTTCACACAGGAACATGGGGTGAAGATTCACTACATGAAAAGAATGGACATAAAAACTTTGGATAGATTCTTTAGAGTCCTACCAATGAGCCAATCTACAGGAACAAAGGAATCCTCCAAAGGTACAAGGAAGAAACCCACTGAGGAAGAAAGAACTTCTAGCCCTAAACCAGTGCTTGGATCATCCTCTCCAGCTGATGCTAGTCTGCAGGTTGACTTATCTCTCAGTCAATCCTCTACCAACATTCAACTACAGGATGCTGATGTGCATGTTGATAAAATCCTTGCCAGCCCAAGATCAGGATAGGTGTCACAGAATGCTGCTGAAGAAGAGGATGCTGCATAAGATAACAGGGAGCCTCCTAAGACTTTATATACTTATCTTAATAGGTCAAGTCAAGAGAAGGATGCTCAGTCTGAGGGGGAGCATGATCAGATGGAGTTGACAGACTTAGTTGAGTCTGCACCAACTACAGGTAAAACTTGTTCCTTCTTAATTAACAATGTTAAAACAACTTTAGCTAAGGAAATGTTTCCTTCTATAGGTGCTGTAGTTGAGGGGGAGCCTTCTCAGATCCTTTCTCAGAATGCTATACCTCCTCATATGGGCCATACTTCATCTACCCACATATCCAATGAGTAATTTTTAAACCAAATTAAAGTACTTTTGGATAATCAGACCACAACCCTCAAGTAGTATGTTGATCAATCTGTTGCCAAACTGAGGGATGAAATGTCATTGATGAGTCCAAGTTATATACATATTTTTGGACTCATCTGGGCCAGTTTTCTCGTTAATGCACTACACCTGAGAGCCATAATTGTTCATATTCGTTTCTCTGTCCATTTCATGTTAAGTGCACTTTATGTCCGTTTTCAGTGTGATTTCATAGTTTTTGTACTTTTGCCAAACTTGGTGTTTTCTGTGTCTGGAGAATGTGGTGTGCCCTTTCTGGTAGCTTTTATTTTTTTACTGCAGGTCCAGGGGTCGTGTGCGTGTTCCGGGATTGTTCGGAAAATCCCAATTGGTACAGGAACACTGCACACGATCAGTGGATCTATTGCGCACAACCACTGGTCGTGCAACACTGGTCGTGCGCACTATATTCTCCATTTTCCAAGTTCTGTCTGGGAAACCGCACGACCATTGGACATAGTGCGCACGATTGCTGGTCGTGTGCCACTGCTCATGCTTGTTATTCCAGTTATTCTGAAGTTCTGCCATTGCCCATCGCACGATCAGGGGATCCAGTGCGCACGACCATCGGCCGTGCGCCACTGGTCGTGCGCATATATATTAATTTTTCATTGCAACTATAGGTTTCTCTGGGAGCTGAGTGCACAATCATCAATCGTCAGTGCGCACGACCACTGGTCGTGCGCCACTGATCGTGCACTCTATTTTTCTACTACAGTATTTAGGCTCGGCTCCACGAATTAGGGAAGATACACTTTTCATTTTCGCCCCGCAGCTGCTAGCGAGGCGCCGTACTTCTCCCCCACAGGTCCTCCACTCATCTCTCTCCTCCTTGGAGAGTTGATCCGGCCACCATTCTCCCTCCAAAAGCTTGCAATAGCTTCATCTCCGACCACCATTTTCTTCTCCAAACTCCAGGCTCCGTTTCAAACTCATAAGGTGTTGTATCTGTGGAGTTCTCTGGATAGATTTAGCCCAACAACTTTTCACGAAGAAGACAGGTTATTGGAAGGAGGTGATAGCCCTTCTGGATCCCGGACATCATCCGTAGATCGAGCTCGGACAAGGACCGACAACCCTTGACTCCGACCGCGAATCTTGGAAAGCCTTCGTGCATTTGGTTGTATTTCTCCCCCTCCTCTTGTAGTTACCTTGTTCTGAACTTGTGGTTATTTGGTTGTTGCTTAAGAACACTTTTTTGTTTCAGTATTTCAGCATGTCTATGTGTTATTATATCTTAGATAATGATTGTGTTGTTGAGCTTCAGTTTTTCGTGTTCTTATTGAGATAGTGTCGTTCTAGCGATTGTTAGAAGCATGCGTGGCGAAGAGGTGATTGAGACGCTCATTGGCTCATCCATCTTTCATATTACTCTCTTGAGTAATCCACCAAAGAGACGCGGTGACTGCGACCCGCAATAGGTTTATTAGTGTTAAACTTAGGAAAATCCAAACCAAAACCCCCTTTGTTTACGTTAACACTTGCAATCACTTTTTTCAATAGCGAAATCACACTCCCTACTTGCACTCCTCGTGAGATCGAGATCCGAGGATTCAACTCCTCAACTTTATTACTTGACTACGATCCGTACACTTGTCGACACATCAAGTTTTTGGCACCGCTATCAGGGAGTGCAACCGTTGCGTGTATTTTTCTTTTGAAAAAGTTTGTAAGTGTTTTTGGTATTTCTAAAAGGATTTTTTGTGTTGTATGACTGATCCTAACTCCAGTGATAGGGTTGAAGATCTTCTGTGTGAGCTTGAAACCGAACGTGCGAGGCGAGCTTGCCTGCGTGCTGCTGCTGCTGAAGAAAGGATGGAGGATCTTGGCCAAGGAGGAAATGTACATGGTGAACAGGTTGTTGAGGGCCAAGAGGTGGTCCAACCACGCATTAGGATAATGCGTGATTTCATAACCCCTACTGCAGGAAGGTTTACCCTGGCTTCGGATCGGCCATCGTAAACAACCACTTCGAGATTAAACCTGCCATCCTGAATATGATCCGAAATAATACTCAGTTCTCGGGCTTGCAGAGTGAGGATCCGCAACCCCATCTGGTGGAGTTCTCGGAGATTTGCGGCACATTCCGTAATGCCGGTATTTCTGATGACGTAGTAAAGCTGAGGCTATTATCATTTTCGCTGAGGGACAAGGACAAAACCTGGCTCCATACTATTATTCCTGGGGCCGCTACTATATGGGATGCCCTGTCCTCTATGTTCTTGGCTAAGTTCCACATGGTGGATAAGATTGTGAATGCCTATAGGGATATTGCAACCTTTCGGCAGCTGGACCAAGAAATGTTGTCTGAGGCTTGGGAGACATTCACTGACCTGCAGCGTTGATGCCCCCAGCATGGCTGTGAGACGTGGAATTTAGTTGAAATATTCTACTTTGATATTGAGCCTAATTTCAGGGCTATGATCGACGCAGCAGCTGGAGGCACAACAATGAACCTATATCCTAACGAGGCATTGAGGCTACTTCGCGACACTGCCTCCCATAGCACATACTGGTCCGTCAGAAGAAATACCCATAGAGGGGCGAGAAATCTGTTTGAAGTGTATTCTGTGGTGCAACATGCTGAGTGGAGCTATCCTATGATGGATGGAAGGATGATACTGACTAGATCGAACCCTCATCCAGCTTGGGTTATGGACATTTCTTGCCAGGGTTGTGGAAACCCCGGCCATCATGCTTACGAGTGCCCTGCTGGAGAACCATTTGCTAATCTGTCAGGTATAACTTCTGATGAGAGCGTTAATTTTATAAACAATCAGAACCACTCCACTCCCTATAATGTGTATAATCCCAACGTGAGAAATCATCCAAATTTCTCGTGGAATCAAAATGCTCCCGGTCAAAGCTGGAAGGGCAGCCAACATCAATTTGATGCTCAAACCTCTAACAGCCAACCGCGACCGCCGCATCTGGGTTATAATCAGAACATGCGTAAGAGTGCACTGGAGGAAATGATGGAAAAATTTGTGGATATGGCTCAATCTAATATGGCCACTCAAACTGCTTCCATGAGGAATTTGGAGACTCAGCTGGGGAAACTGGCCTAGGTGCTCTCCAAGCGTACTCGCGGCACCCTCCCAAACGACACAGAGAAAAAACACGTGAGCAAGAGAAGAGTGTTGGAGAGGTGGATGAGTGCAATATAAATGAAGTGGCCGTGAGCTGTGAGATTAATGCGGTGGAGATGGTAGCTTTATGTGATTCTGGATCTCCGTGCAACATTCTTGGTTTGCAAGACATAGCGAAACTGAATTTAAACATCAAATCAAATGTCCGGAAGCCACTAGTGCTTGCTGATGGGTCAGTAGTAAAGACTGACGGGGAAATCAAGGAGGTGGAAGTGAAACTGAATGGGGCTATTATAGTCACTGACTTCCAGGTGTTGGGACCCATGAGAAATGCATAGAAAACCATCTTGGGGGTCCCATTCCTAAACGCTAGTGAGCATACATTGCAGTTTAATATGAGCGGCATCACCTTGGCTCCCAAGGTTGATTTGCCTTCATCATCGTCCCTTCCCCCTATTCCACTGATTGAACCCAGAAAAATATAGGCGTTGAATGTTTTGTTATCTGATGATTTATCTAGTGTTGCTGAGACAGGTGTTCTCCTGATTGAGGAAGATCAAGTTAAGAATGTGGCAGAGCTGCGGATGTTAGCTGATGGAGATACGAAGATGGAATCGCTTGAAATGAAACAAGACTCGGATAAGAAGGAACATATGCTAAGCACGACTGTAGAGAGTGCGCAGAAGATAGAATTAAAAACTTCTATTGATCTGAATAAATTCTGTAAGACTATAAAACAGGTCACTTAGGCTAATCTATCACCCACCACGGGTGAGGAAAGGATGCCCGCGGATGGAAAGCCTAGACCTGCTGCTGATTCGCATGGATTGGTTATACGTCACTGGCGATCCCCATCTGTGGATTTTAAAAGAAAAGAACTGCTCATGCGCAAGGCACATAATTTTGCCCGCCGGCGCGAGAAGGAAGAGGTTAGGGCCAGAGGAGATTTGTCTTCCCTGGGCCCTAAAGCATTCACCTCTCCCTCATATCTCGTGATTGGGGGGATCTATCACAAGTTAGCATTCAGCTGAGAAGTGAAGGATCTCGGGGGCCCCTTTTCTGCCTTCTCTGGTTTTATTTTTTGCTTAATGATGTGTGTAACTCTAGAACTTTTTGTTGCGAATTAAACTTATGCTCTGAACATTATATGTTATGCTTAGTACAGGTATTTGGTCCACCTTAAAGACGATAAAGAAAATTACCTTATGGGAGACAACCCAATTTCTTTGCTTTCAATTAAGTTTTTTTGTGATTTTATGTCACAACCCGCATTTTCACCGCCAATAAAGTTTATCAGAGTAAGGGAAAATGCGCGTCATGATGCCACATCAGCAGGGGATAACTGCAGACGCTCAGGCAGACACCAACCTACAATGAAGAAAGGTTCCTTTTAAGTTATTTTAAGGAAAATCAGTTAAGTGCAGAAGTTAGCCGTATCCCTTGGCTTAGTGACTCATCTAGTCCATGAATCAAAATATATTATACGCTGCGGAAAAATACTTGATTAGATTAACTCAAACATCCTATATGAGTAAAAAAGTCCCTAAAGGACAACTCATGCTATGCAAGACTCTAAATTTATTATAGTAGGGAAGATAGCTTTTACGGTCGCCAAAAATAACAAGTTAGAGTTTCAAATTATGCAATGCATGAAGTAGTAGTAGTAGGTTTTATAGTTTAAAATACCTAACATGCATTCCTAGCATAAATCCTCCCAGAGAGCAGGTAAAACATCCACTTTTTAAATAAATTAGCAGCTAGCAAGTATCAACAACTAACAATCAGTGGGCGCCAACAAGCTGACACGAACCCACGTACAAAAGTATGTCTGAACTAGTAAAACTAAACCAACAACAAACTACCTCGCTAAGACGAGGCAACAACCACGACCAACACTGCCGCCAGAAATCCAACACCAGCACTGCTAACTGCTACTGCTCTGAACATGAGGCATTCCAAAAACAGAACACCTCAGCAAGAAGGTATAAATGGTGGCAGGAAAAGTAATAAACCAAAATAATCAAAGGGGTCAACCGGGGTACCAACCCAAGACCAAAAGTACTGAAGTAATGTACAAAAGAAAACTGGGCATCAACAGGAAAAGAACTCTAACGTGACTTGTCACGTTCCACAAGGGTGCACCAGACGCACATGGCTATAAGGTGACTATAAAAATATCTCTCCAGAAAGAAAGTACAAAACCTTCATTAGGCACCTGTGGTTGACTCTACCCCAAAAACACGGCGAAGTGGTCACTCTTGGACACACCACCGAAAAACACAGGCGTAGTGATCACTCTTGGACACACCACTCAAAACAAACGGATATATTATCCATCTAATTGCGAGGGAGTCTCATGCTCTCCACCATACACCGCAGGCATCCAAAAACCAGGTAGACTTCCACAGGGCACTAATGAAGGTAATAAGTACCGCGGAGGTGGAATCGTCCACTAACTCCCGCATTCAAGAAACCCAAAAAAAACCATAACACAAATATCTCGGGATTTGGCTCGACAAACTCTACTTGACATTACTAGATTCTGGACATGGTTGATCAACTCTTAGAAACGATTTACAATCCTAATTAAACTGTAATACGTTTGATAAAGAGAGCTAAGGCATTTAAGCCATCGGTAAGACACTTCAAGAACGATTAAACATAAATAGACAAGATCGAGTTAGCATGGCAAAACATCATAACAACATGTGATCAACAAAGCGGTTAATCATAGCAATAATTTGGAAGAATAAGCGTAGAAAATTTTAGGGAACATGAAAACATAGCCGTTACCATCGAATCAGACAAGGAGAAATGAGGAGAAACCACCACTTGCCTTGGTTTTACCGGAAAAGTCCACCGAATCACTCCACGTCATAGATCGGGGCAAAAGGATACGGGAGAGGTTGGGATCTAGACAAAAATGGTGGAAAAGGGATTAGGGCCGAAAAACCCTAACGAAAAAAACTCAAGGAATGAGGAAGAAATTACCACGATAGCGTAGCTCTCGGCGAGAGCTTTCCGGATCTAAGTTCCGTTGAAGATTTCGAGCACCGGAGAACCGTCGACGGCCACCGGAAGATTCACGAAAAAGAAACTCTCTCTCTCGCTCGCTGCTCTGGTTCGGGAGAAAAGTAACGGAGAATATGAATTTTGGTTCTAAAACCTAAGTCCAAGAATATATATATATATATATATATATATATATATATATATATATATATATATATATATATATATATATATATATATATATATATATATATATGTTTATAAAAAGTTTTGTCAAAAACGGTTTATTTCGAGCGGTTTTGCGGGAACTCAAAATAGAGGTCTAGGATGACTTCAAATAAAACAGTTGTCAACAAGAAAGTTGTAGAGCTCGTCGATACGAACAAATTTCATGTTGACCATTGTTCGATACGATGCCGTTTTGACCCTGAAAACGGCCTCTGAACACAGACAGAAACAGCTTACTCGAGTGGCAGCATACCTACTCGAGTAGCAGCATACCTACTCGAGTAACAACATACCTACTCGAGTAGTAACATACCTACTCGAGTAATAACATACCTACTCGAGTAGTAACACAATATACTCGAGTAGAGGCTCATTACTCGAGTAAAAACATGACTTACTCGAGTAGAAGCAGCATATACTCGAGTAGCAGCTCACCACTCGAGTTATAGCGGAAAAAACGGCATTAGGGGTTTAAAACGACCTCAAATCGAAACGTGGTCAACATGAAAGTTGTAGATATCGTCGATATGAACAAATGCTATGTTGACCAGGTTTTGATACGACGCCGTTTTGACCATCAAAATGACCTCTGAACGCAGACTGAAACAGCCTACTCGAGTGGCAGCATACCTACTCGAGTAGCAGCATACCTACTCGAGTAACAGCATACCTACTCGAGTAGTAACATACCTACTCGAGTAATAACATACCTACTCGAGTAGTAACACAATATACTCGAGTAGAGGCTCATTACTCGAGTAAAAACATGACTTACTCGAGTAGAAGCAGCATATACTCGAGTAGCAGCTCACCACTCGAGTTATTGCAGAAACAATGGAATTAAGAGTTCAAAACGGCTTCAATTCGAAAAGTGGTCTCCATGAAAGTTGTAGATATCGTAGAGGCGAACAAATTTCATGTTGACCATATGTTGATACAATGCCGTTTTGACCCTCAAAAAGACGCCCGAGTAAAATCTAAAACGGGCTAATCGAGTAGAACCATAGCTTCTCGAGACGACTCAGCACGGAAGCCCGAACGAGCGCCGAATTAAACGAAACTTGCACCGAAGGCAAACACTAATGCTACAAATCTAATGGCGAAATCAAGACTAGAATCCAACGAGCCATTCCCGAGATATTAATCTTCGAAGTATACGGCGAACATAAACAATCCAAAACTTCAATCGCGCGCCGAGACTCCAAAAATACTCGGATTGCGATGAAACTTGACGAGAAAGTCCAAAATTACTTAACTTAAATTCCAAATGCAAAATCTTCAAATTACAACAAGAATTCGGCCTACTAGACCGCACAGACGCGAAATTGTCTTAACGACATTGCGCCGTCAAATCGACGTTAAAAGTAACGCCACGCCGTCATAAATCTGACGTTCCCAAACAAATAAAATCATCGAAAAATCGGGAGCGTTACATTTTATGTTTATAGTTTTTGTGCTTGGAGATGTTCTCTTTTGCAGGTGGTGCATGCTTGGGTCGTGGACTTTCTGCTGAATTTAACGCCAATCTTCTGGTATGCTCATTTGCTGAGCATGGGTAACCTCTCTCCCAACTCTTATTTATTTGATTTTATTGCAAATCGTGGTTAGGTTGCTTAGTTTAAGTTTAGGGGAGAGCATGCCTGTGGTCACTACACAACACATTTTATTGCATACCAATCTGTTATTTATTTATTTCATAATCACTATAGCACACACTGAATCACCCACTTGAGCGCGATCTTAACCACGCGTGCAACTCGAGTCAAATGTATTATTTTTGTGTAAACTTTAAAATAGTGGTGCTGGCTTAGGATTTTATGATAGAGTAGTTCGAAACTCATGCAGTGCTCCTAATCGAGTACTCATGGTCTATGTAGAAATAGTATATATTTAATTTTTCTTTATGCACATAGATTTATATATTTCTGCAGATGCAAATATTGTTTGTACTACTCTAAAATGTGAATCTGGAGTAATCGAACGGTAGTGTAGGAATGTGTGTAGCTGTCATTAGACTCATATTGCTCGAGTTGGGAGGAAGGATCATCTTTCTCGGTGGATAAGAACTTGCCTCAAGCTACTCTAGAAGCATTGGTGCATGGTTTGGCCGGGGTTTCCACAACGTGAGTGTGACGTAGGCCATCATTTTGGCTAGTTTGAGCTTTGTTTATCATGTCCTAGCCGCTAACCGTTTCATGCCAAGTTTGTGCCTACCCCTCCTTTGATTCAGCTCCACCTTCATTCACCAAAGCCTAAAGCCAAACCTACTATCACAACCAAATCCATGAGCTTGATTGAATTTAATATTTTGATGATGTTGTGATACGTTAAATTCATGTGATGTGGTGATGAATACTGTTGGGTACATTGGTCAAATGTACCTGATTTGAAGAAGCCTCACCTAACTCAATGATATGCATCATAGTGTATTTGATGTTTGTTTGAGTTACTTGTGCAGGTTAGAATACACTGGACTGAAGCTAAAAATCCTAAGTCCATGTGTCGACACCCAGAGGGAAAGTGTCGACACTTGAGAAGACTTGTGTCGACACCCAGACAAGCAGTGTCGACACTTGGAGTCATTGTGTCGACACCTGGGAAGAAGAGTCGACACCAGTCAGAAAGTGTCGACACTTGGAGCTGTGTCGACACTCAGTGAAGAAGAATGCAGAAAAGCTGTGTCGACACTTAGCAGAAGTGTCGACACCTAGAAGAGCTGAGTCAACACCAGAAAGTGTCGACACTTGAAGCAAGTGTCGACACTCAGCAAAAGTCTGAAGAATCTAAGTACAAGTGTCGACACTCAACACAATGTGTCGAAACTATGCAGAAGAGTCAGCACTTGAAGTAAGTGTCGACACCCAGCACAATGTGTCGACACTTAGCTAAAGACTCAGTATTTGAAGTAAGTGTCGACACTCAGCACAATGTGTCGACACACAACCAGAAGAGTCAACACTTGAAGAAAGTGTCGACACTCAGCACAATGTGTCGACACTTAGTTGAAGACTCTACACTTGAAGAAAGTGTCGACACAAGGAGCTGTGTCGACACTTAGCAAAGAACAGAAAAGTTACAAAATATTCTAAGTACAAGTGTCGACACTAAAGGAATGTGTCGACACTCAGCTGAAGAAACACGATTGAAGACTTGTGTCGACACCAAGAAGCAGTGTCGACACTTGACAGTTTCTACACATGAAGATGTGTCGACACAAAGGAGATGTGTCGACACTTAGAAGAATACAGTTGCAGAATGAAGTACAAGTACTTGTGTCGACACTCAATTTCAGTGTCGACACATGCAGAAGAATCTGTGTCGAGACATACAAGGAATTGTGTCGACACCTTGTAGACTTGTGTCGACACTTACACAACATGTGTCGACACTTGGCCTATAAGTGTCGACACTTAAGAACAGAAAGTCTCGACACTATCTGACAGTTAGAGGAATTTCAAGAAGTGACTGGTTGACAAGACAACTGCCGATCCAGCCGGTCTACATCAACTGTTAGTGATATCAGAAGTCTGTTATGAACCGGACCAGCCGGTTACCATGAAGGAAGCCTATAAATAGGCACCCATAGTTTACAGACTAAGATTGATCGAGTGATAAAGGATTGTTGAAATAATATAGAAGTGGTTGAAAAAGTTTTTACAGAGAGAGTTCAGATCTTTGTAAAAGTGGTATATTGAGTATCAACACAAGAAGATCTTGCTGTGCATCAGCAGATCTAAGAAGTTGGAGAGAGAGAGCTCCAACCAAGTATTCAGTCTTTGGAACTAAGGCTGAGAAGAAGAATTCAGAGTCATCTGGATTTCAAGAAGCAGAGGTCAAGGAACAACTGCAGAAGATTCAGACTAATTCAGTTCTAATCAAGAAGCTTTGAAGGAAGCTAAGTCAGTTTGGATCTAACTGAGTTCTTCCAAGAACTCTTCAAGAATCTCTCAACTCCTCTCCTATTTTCTGAGTTGTAGAGTTAACTATTGTACATTCTATTTTAACCTGTAGGATCCATTGGATCTGAGAGAATTGTAAGCCTATTTTATAAAGGCTGAGGGTAGGGCTTGGTTGCCTGAGTGTAGGAGTTGAAGAACTCTGAGTGTAGGCCTTAATTGGCTGAGTGTAGGCCTGGGTGGCTGAGTGTAGGCCTTTTGGCTGAGTGTAAGGCTTTGTGCCTGAGGTAGGAACCTAGTTTGGTTCTGAGCTAGTGGAGAAGTTTGGCCGAATCTAGCACACTGCTAGATAGGCGAAGGGGGAAAGTGGATATACCCAAAGATTGGGGAACCACTATAAATTAGTGTGTTTGCTGTGCTGTGCTGTGGATTAATTGTTTGATTTCTGTAATTGCTGTTAGCTGTAATAATTGTTGTGCTGCCAACAAAGTTTTAAAAAGGTTTAGGTCACCTATTCACCCCCCCTCTAGGTGTTTAGGTACCATATCTTTCAAGTGGTATCAGAGGGAGGTTCCTCAAAAAGGACTAACTGTCTGAGGAGATCCAGTTTGGCAGATTCAGTATAAGTCAGGAAACAGTTTCAAGAAAATCAAGAAAACATGGGGTCTTCAGAGAATCACAAGGAATTGGGTTCAATGAAACTGCCCATTTGCAGAAAGGAGATTTTTGGAATCTGGAAAGAAAGGGTAAGGCTGTTCATGGAGGCCTCTGACCCTAGGATCTACATCACAGTCAAGGAAGGGCCTTATGTGCCCATGAAGATTTCAGTCTTGGATGCTACACAGAGAACTCCAAAGGATTTTTCTGAGATGACCAAGGATGAGATTGTCCTAGCTACAATGGACAAAAGGGCACAGAACATCATAGTTAGTGCAATTGATGATGCCACCTTCCAGAACCTTATTCACTGTAAAACAGCAAAAGAAATGTGGGATACCCTCATTGTCTACATGGAAGGTTCTGAAGAAGTAAGACAAGATAGGAAATCTGTTGGGTATTGTATCCACAATGTACCTGATTTGAAGAAGCCCCTGGACAAGCTAAGGTCAATAGACTATGTATTTGATAAACTTTTTCAAGTTGTACTTGCAGTTTCTCCACGCTAAGTGCACACCAATGTCAGGGTGCAGTAGGTCAATATACACGGATCTGCACGACGTAATCCCTCGTTGAGCAGATCAGTGTGTTGGCCTATGTGTACTCTCTCTATTGGAGTGCACTTACTTTCAAGTACAAGGCCGCTCATATGCAAGAGAAGCCAAGGAGCATGGAGGATCAAGGAGCAGCTCCTAGGTGGAAGACGAAAAATCGTCCAAGGCAAATTCGACGAGAATCACCAAGTGATTCTCGCCGAATCGGCGAGAATCACTTGGTGATTCTCGCCGAATCGACGAGAATCATCAGTGATTCTCGCCGACTCCTTCTGGCCATCTCAATAGGGTGCCAAGTAAGATTCGGCGAGAATCACTTGTAATTCCCGCCGAACCAGTGGTCATGCAGCCCATGAATACAAGTTGAATTCGTTGAGAATCGACAAGTAATTCGACGAGAATCACAAACGATTCTCGACGAATCGTCGAGAATCACTTGATGATTCTCGCCGAATCGTCGAGAATCGTCTGCGATTCTCGCCGATTTTTACTTGGCGTTTTCTCAGTATACAGCTGAACCGGATTCTGCTTCTGGATTTGTTTGAACCGGATTTTGGGGATTTCATTTGTGGGTCCCACAAACGGTCATATTTGAGAATCCTACAGTATTTATACTCAGGTACTTTTGAACAGTAAATATACGGATAAGAGAGACAGAAAAATACGCCGAGCTCACGGAAACCCTAAGATCGCGAAATCCTTCCGCTGCCTCCGTCGCCGCTCGCGCAAGTCCGTCGCCGCCACCGATAGATCTTCTTCCCATCTCCGGCGACAGTAGCTTAGCAAGGCTTGAGTCTCACGCGTCTATCCAGAGATCCTTTGTCTCTCGATTTGTCGATCGGAAACACTTCCCATCCGAATCGATCGAGACGACCGATCCTCGTGTGACCGTTGGTAGACCGAGCTTGCTTCGCAACGAAGTTTGGATCTCCAAGTTCAGCAGCTGCTCTTCGTCGTAGCCGCCGATCCCGAAGCTAGCCGCCGCTCGTGTGCCGCCGCCGGTTCCGGGGAAATCCTCTCCAAGAGAGACCAAGGTTGTAGACTCTTCATCGACTTCAAGAACACGTCGTCGAACAAAGAGGAACACCGGAGTCTCCAAAAGAAGTTTGTATCACGTGTACATTCTACATTTTCATTTCGTTGTAAGGAACTTTTGTTCCGAGTTGTAAGGGTTGGGTGCAACCCGCTTTGTGGGAGTGTTGACTCTCACGTGTGGAAGGGCTCCTTCCGTTAGTGAAGGGATTGGATTTCAATCCCGTTGGTGAAGTGACCGAGTCATCCCTTGTTGGGGAGATAGGTCGAAGGGGGAAAGTGGATGTACCCAAGTCGGGAACCACTATAAATTTGCTGTGTTTTCTGTGTGCTGTGTTTGTTGTTTTTATTGCGCAGGTACATCTGTAAATTCCGCAAAAGAACCACACGTCACCTATTCCCCCCCCCCCCATAGGTGCACATAGCCGACACTAGGTGGACTTTCAAAATCCTTGCTTAATCAAGAATATGAGAGCTTTAGGCAAGGAAGAGGAGATAGCATCACTGAATGCTACAAAAAGTTCTACAGAATTGTTAATGAACTCATGTCCTATGGAAGGGAGTTCACAAACTATGAATTGAATGATAAGTTCTTGAGGTCCCTAACCAAAGATTGGGACACTAAGATCTGTGCCATCAGAGAAATGGCAAAGTTGGGAGAAATTCCTCCTCCCACACTGTTTGGCAAGTTGTTATCTTATGAGATGCAATTGTCAGTAAGAAAAGAGGAGGAAAAGTCAACAAGGACTGAACACAGGGAAAGGACTGTTGCCTTTAAGTCAGAAGTACCTAGAAAGAACAGGACTAAGTCATCAACTCCTCCTCCAGAGGTAGTTGAATCAGATTCTGATGAGTCTGTTAGCACTAAATCTACAAGCAGTGAAAGTGATGAAGACTTTGCTGCATTTACCAGACATTTTCAGAAATTCCTGAAGAAGAAACAGTGGAAGTCCAGACCTTCTTTTTCCAAAGGGAAAGAAGTTCAGTATCAGGAGAAGAAGCCTTCAAAGAAGGACAAGCAAAGGACAAAGACTAGCAAGGCAACTGGGTCTAAGATTGTGTGTTACTGCTGCAATAGACAGGGTCATGTAATTGCAGATTGTCCTGAAAGAAGGAAAGAATCCAGTGACAAAAAGAAGACTCACTTCAAAGGAAAGAAGGAGAAGTCCTTTGTTGCAAAGAATGAGAAGACTCTTTCAGATATTTCTTCTTCAGACACTGAGACAGATGCTGAAGCCTATATAGGGCTATTTGCTGAAGAAGAAGAAGAGTTTATGCAGATCATGGAATCAATCTATGAACAAGAAGAGGTTCAGTGCCAAGGACTAATGGCATTGACTGAAAGTACCAAAATCCTGGAGCAGCCAGGACCTAGTCAGGTACAAAGTCCAACTCCAAGTTCAGATTCCAGTTCTAGTTCAGAGTCAGAATCATCTTCATCAAGTGATGGAAGTGATTCTGAATCTGAGGGAGATATTCATCAGCTCTTAGATGAATACCAAGTACTGTTGCAAGCCTATAAGAAAAGCAAGATCTTAGCCAAAAGTCAGGCAAAGGAGATTGCTGATCTCAAGGCAGCTGCAACAGATTTTGAGAAGGAGTATGATCAAAAACTGAATGAAGTAGCCAGGCTGAAACACATTACTGTGATTCAGATGGGTACTATTACATTTAAAAATGATCAAATTAAGTTGCTGGAGATCAATCTCCAGAAGGAAAAAGAGCTAGTTGCTAGGTTTTCAAAACCTAAATCAGTGCTACCCTTGATTGATGAATTTGTTCATCATAAAGGAAAGGCTGGATTGGGTTTTGTTAAGCCTGTGAGGACTGTTCAGGATCAGTCCAAGTCCAAGGGCAAAGCCCCAACATTCAACAAGGCTGCTGTGGTCAAGACAGCAAAGGTTGTACCTAAGCAAAGGTACAACAAGTTTGAATGCTGGTGTTGTGGCAAGGTTGGCCACTTTGCCTTGGATTGTTGGCACAATGCCAGTGCCAAGTTGAGTAGCAAGTTACCTGTTGGAAAGCCAGCAGGTAGCTATGTCAAATTGCAAACTAACAATCACCAAGGACCCAAGTTTACTTTGGGTTCTAAGGTTCATTAATTTGTTTTGCAGGTGAATCCAAGTGGCCATACCCCTACATGGTACTTGGATAGTGGTTGTTCCAGACACATGACTGGAACTAGGGGACTACTGAAGGACTACATCCCAATCAAAAATGGTCCAAAGGTGACCTTTGGTGGTTCTGAAAAAGGAATCATCAAAGGGTTTGGTAACATTTCTTCTAACCTTGTTACCATTACTCAAGTGGCTTATGTTAAAGGTTTGAAACACAACCTCATTAGTATAAGTCAATTAAGTGATGTAGGGTATGACATCTCATTTGTTAAAAATGGTTGTCATATCAAGAGGTCAAGTGATCAAGAGATCATTTTGACTGGATATAGAAAGAGAAATGTCTACTGCTTAGACATTATGGTTGAGAACAATTGTTCTCCAGTCTGTCTTGTAGCTGATGAGACAGTCTCTCAATGTGTCAAATGGCACAAGAGGCTTGCTCATCTTAATTACAAGACTATTGGCAAACTCTTTAGTAAAGAGTTAGTGAGGAATGGTCCTCAAGTTAAGTGTGTCAAAGATGGCATTTGCTCAGCTTGTCAAAAGGGCAAGCAGACTAAATCCACCTTTAGAAGCTTAGACAACAAAGATGCTGTGAGGTGTTTATACCTCTTGCATATGGATCTATTTGGTCCAATGCCAGTTCACAGCTTAGGTAGGAAGGTCTACACCTTTGTAGTTGTTGATGACTACTCAAGGTTTTCCTGGGTGTTCTTCTTAAAGCAGAAATCTGAAACACCTAGTGTCTTCTATAGTTTTGTTAAGCAAATTCAGAATGAATTGAACTGTACAGTGGTCAAAATTAGAAGTGACCATGGTACTGAGTTTCAGTCTGAAAGCATGACAAAGCTGTGTGAAGACTATGGGATATTTCAAGAATTCTCTTCACCTAGAACACCTCAGCAAAATGGCATTGCTGAAAGGAAAAATAGGACCTTGATAGAGGCTGGTAGAACCCTATTAAGTGATTCATCACTGCCAGAATATTTCTGGGCTGAAGCAGTTAACACTGCATGCCATGTGATAAATAGGGCTACCATCACTAAAAGGTTAAACAAGACCCCCTATGAAGTAGTGAAAGGCAGGAAACCAAATCTGTCCTATTTTAGGATCTTTGGTTGTAAATGCTTCATACTTAACAATGGGAAGTCTTACTTAACTAAGTTTGCTGCCAAGTCCCAAGAGGGAGTGTTTGTTGGGTACAGCAATAATAGTAAGGCTTATAGAGTCTACAACTTGACCACACAAGTTGTAGAGGAGTCTGTGCATGTAGTTTTTGATGAAACACAACTAATTAACAATGAGTTGTCTAGTAGTGTGTGCAGCCCTACAGGTCTTACTAAGAAGATGGACAAGCTAACCATAGAAGATGTACCTGCTGCAAGACAGCAAGTAGAAGAAGATGGCTTATGTCCAGGGGGAGAACTACATGTACAAGGAGCTGTAGAAGTACAAGGAACTCAGCTTAATGAAGATGCTGAAGAAGTTCAACCAGAAGTAAGGATGCCTCCAGCCAACAGGCATCTAAGAGATCATCCAGTAGAGCTGATCATTGGAGATCCAAGACAAGGTGTTCAGACAAGGAGCAGAAATCAGAATGCTGTAGTATATTCAAGTTTTCTGTCTCAAATAGAACCAAAGAAATTTGAAGAAGCTATACAAGATCCACAGTGGACTGAAGCAATGCAGGAGGAGCTTAATCAGTTCAAAAGGTGCAAGGTTTGGGATCTGGTTCCTAAGCCTAAAGATCACAATGTGATAGGAACAAAGTGGATCTACAGGAACAAGTTAGATGAACAAGGTGTCATCATTAAGAATAAGGCAAGACTGGTTGCAAAAGGATATAGGCAAGAAGAAGGTATTGATTTTGATCAAACCTTTGCTCCAGTAGCCAGACTGGAAGCCATAAGGATGTTCTTGGCCTATGCAACCTACCAAGGATTCAAAGTATACCAAATGGATGTGAAGTCAGCATTCCTTAATGGTAATTTAAAAGAAGAAGTATATGTGGAGCAGCCTTCAGGTTTTGTTGATCCTACTCTTCCACATTATGTCTATAGACTTAGGAAAGCATTGTATGGGTTAAAGCAAGCTCCTAGAGCTTGGTATGAAACCCTATCTAGTTTCCTCATTGAGAACAAGTTCACAAGGGGGAAAATAGATAAGACTCTATTCCTTAGGGAATCTAGAGGCAAAGTAATACTTGTCCAAATATATGTAGATGACATTATATTTGGGTCTACTGAAAGTAGCCTTTGCAAAAAGTTTGCAAAGCTTATGCAGAGTCAATTTGAAATGAGTAGTATGGGAGAACTGAAGTTTTTCTTGGGTCTCCAAGTTAAACAGACTGAAAGTGGTCTATCCATATGTCAGTCTAAGTTCACCCTAGAACTCATAAGGAAATATGGTATGGATTCCTCCAGTACCATGAAGACTCCTATGGGGTCAAGTATGTCTCTAAGCAAGGATGATGCAGGGAAACCTGTAGATGAAACCTTGTATAGAGGGATAGTTGGCTCCCTACTATACTTGACTGCAAGTAGGCCTGACATTATGTATGCTACATGTGTTTGTGCCAGGTATCAAGCCTGCCCCAAAGAATCTCACTTGACTGCAGTCAAGAGAATCTTGAGATATCTAAAGGGCACACCCTATCTAGGCCTCTGGTACCCTAGGAATGGAGATTTTGATCTAACAGGCTATTCAGATGCAGACTTTGCAGGATGCAAAGAAGATAGAAAGAGCACAACTGGATCCTGTCAATTCCTAGGTGGAAGACTCATTTCATGGAGTAGTAAGAAGCAAACCAGTGTGGCCATCTCCACAGCTGAGTCAGAATATGTAGCTGCAGGAAGTTGCTGTGCTCAACTTCTGTGGATTCAACATCAGCTAGAAGACTATGGATGTCAGGTAAGTAGAACTCCACTTTATTGTGATTCTACTAGTGCTATTTCAATAGCTAACAACCCTGTATCACATAGTAGAACTAAACATATTGAGATTAAATATCACTTTCTTAGGGAGCATGTAGAAAGAAATGATATTGCACTTGAATATGTTAGAACTGATAATCAGATAGCTGATATGTTCACTAAGCCCTTAGATGAAGCTAAGTTTAATAGGTTCAAAATTGAACTAGGTATGATAAACTTAGATTAAGTATACAGAACAAAAATTGGCTAAGTAAAAAGGTGTCGACACATAGACAAGTCTATGTCGACACAGAATAGTAAGTGTCGACACTTCAGGAAAATGGTGTCGACACATCTAGGAAGTTAGTGTCGACACTTCAGAATGTTAGTGTCGACACATGTCGAGTAGGTGTCGACACATCCAATAAAGTGTCGACACTTAAGTTTTACTCAGAATTTTTCTAAGTAAAGTCTCGACTACATGTCGAGTATAGTGGTGTCGACACTTAACCAAGTGTCGACACATAAAATCTGTTGACTAAACTTGTGTCGACACATGTGTGTCGAGACATTATAAGTCAGTGTCGACACTTATTGACAGTGTCGACACATCTTTAGAAATTCATCCCGCCTGTTCGTCTTCAAACAAGAAAGGTATAAATAGGGTTCTGTTTGTGTTTGTCGACACGCTTTCAGAGTTTCGAGACTAAACTCCTGTGTCGACATTTCTCTTCTCTAAAGACTAATTCTCAACACCCTAATGGCTCCCAAGCTGGAAGAGAACGTAAACGAAGGCTATGAGCTCGTGCGAGGCGCATTCGACGACGGTGATCAGGAAATCAAATCAGTGATAACCCTAGTCAGCGATTCAGGACTTGGAATTCTTGGTTTCAGAGCCAACCAAGATATGGAAGAAAGAAGTGATTGAATTTCTTACTGGAGCAACTGTGGACGACTCTGGATACAGAATCAAATCCAGAGTGCATGGAACCAAGGTCAAGGTTTCACCCAAGTCCTTGAGAAAGGTACTTCAGCTACCTAAGATTCAAGAAGAAGAGGAAGTGACCACATCTAAGACCAGAGAAGCACTCACTTGGTGTGGTCTTGATTCTAAGATGAGAATAGGTTCTGTCTTCAACAGAAAAGGCATGAACACTCAAGGCAAATTCCTGTCTGAAGTAGTAGGCAAGGTTATTCTAAGCAAACCAGGAGGGCATGACAGGGTGTCAGCCTCTATGTTCAGTATCATGACCAGAATCATCTTCAACCTTAAGACAGACTGGTCTATGATTGTATTTGATAAAGTGAAGGAAAGTCTGAAGAAGCCCAATCTGGGCAGGATACTAAGTCTCTACCTGGCTGGATCAATTCCAGAGGTAATGAGCTCTGCTGCAGGTAGTAAAATCAACCACATGAGAAGGATGGACATGAGAATCTTCTCCAGATGGGAAAGGGTGCTGTCCAAGGAATTGACCACCCCAGAAAAGCAAGTTTCAAAGAAAGACTCTCCTCCCAGGAAGAAGAGGAAGACTGCTGCTGTGACTCAGGAGTCCTCCAGCAGCTCAGGCAGTGAAGAACATGTTGTTTTCACTCCTGAAAGTCCAGTAGATGTGGCTGCAGAAAAGTCACCTGCTCCTCAGGAGCCAGCTGACATCCAGGGGGAGCTTCCAGGTGTAGCAGAACCATCTACACTGGAGAGTGAGCAAGCCACCATCCTCATTCAAGAGGTACTTGTTGACCTTAATACTTTGAATTTTTCTATAATAAATTCTGATTTGTCTGATGACCATCAGCAAAATCAGCCAGCAACTCAAGAACCAGATGTTGTTCTCCAAGACACATCTGTTGTAGCTGATGAAACCAGTACATCTCCTGCACAGTCTCCAGCAGAATACACAATGGAAGATCTATTTCTGAATTTAGATCAAGATGATTTTGATATGGAAAAGAATGCTGCTGATGCAGAGAAGGATGCTGCTGCTGAGGGGGAGAATTTGGATATTCAGGAAGAGCCTATAAGGCTAGATACTGAGAAGGCACAAGATGTGCACACTGAAAAACCATCCAGCCCTAAGGATAGGGTGGATATAGCCAGTACATCAGAATCTGAAGATGATGAAGCTGAGCAAGCTAAGAAGAAGCAGTTCTTTGTTTTCAAAAGAAGGAGTCAGAGCTATAAGAAAGCTCTACAAACTGTTGCACAACACTCCTTAGTTCAACAAGCTCCATCAACTGATTACAGTGCTCTACTGCTTGCCATGCAAATCAAGATGGATGAACAAAGGAAGGCTTTAGAAACTTATGTTGATGAAGGGCACAAGGCACTACAATCTGATCTGGGACAGGAAATCAAGTCAATAAGGTTTGAAATGAACCTTAATAAAAAGGAGATGACTGATTGTTTTACAAAGGGTGCTCATGCAGTGGTCTATCTGGCTAAACATCAAGAAACCATAAAAGAGAAGGTAGAAGATATAGCACTAAAGCAAGGCTATGTGCTGCAGAATCAACTCAGGATGAATGATAATTTGACTGCATCTCACAATGCCATAGTCACTGAACTCAAGAAAAAGTCTGATGAACCATCAACCTCCTCTGCTGCTGCCAAGGCTGACTTTGATAAAATATTTCAAGCAGAAATTGCTGCTGTAAAGAATGCAATTACAGACTCACAAAAGGTCATTTCTGAACAGCTTACCAAGCTTAGACCTTTCTTTAAGGATGGCATAAGGTATTTGGATAGCCAAATCAGGTTCCAGAAAGATGATGTGAGAGATCATGTAGCCCAAGAAGTCATAAAGGGGGAGAGGGTGTTAGTCAAAGCCAGTTCTGACCATGCAAAATGGATATCCAATTCCATCAGGGCTACACTGGGCTATCCTCCCCTGTGTGATGATGACAATGTAGCTGAATCTGGTATTCAAGGAACATATCTTGGAGGTGAGCAACAGGCAGTGGCTGATGTAATCTATCCACCTCCAGATTTTGAAATGGTTCATGCTGATGTAAGCACAATGTATAGTCCAACTGCTGGCAAGCCAATGTTATTCTGGAAAAGGTTGTTCAACCTATCACAGCTGCTATGCAAGAGGCTTTGGACAAAGAAGAAGAGACTAGGCTATCAAAGAAGAAGTTCAGGGAACTTGCTGAACAAAAACCAGATTTTGAACAGTGGAGCCCTACTTCTAGGAACATCATTCTCACAGCCTGGAAAGCAGCCAAGGACAATGCCCATGAGAGGAACAAGTGGTTCTCAGAGGCTGAATGGAGGAAACATGAGAGTAGGCAGGAAGCCATTGTCCAACATAGAAGGAAGGCTAAGTTAGGAAAGCTACCTCCAACAGCTGTGGAGCCTAGCAAGTACTTTCCTAAGCCCTATCATTATTTTGAAAGGCAAAAGATCAAGGCTGAAGAACAGAAGAAGAAGGACTCCAAAGGGAAGAAGACTGCTGAAGCTGAGCCTGCTGCTGCTGCTGCTGTGAAAGCTAAAGTACAAGCTGGAAAAGGCATAGTCATTAAGGAACCAGAGCAGAATTAGATTAAGATTAAACTGAAGAATGTTGTAATCTGTTACATCAAACATTTTGTGTAAATCATTGAAAATGTATTAAATGTATGAACAATTTTTGTTAAACAAATTTCATGATTGTTCTGATGAATGTGTCTAATTCTTGTTTGTTCTGTAATGCTGAATGAGTATACATGTGTGCTTTATTACATGTTAAAGTTTAACTCTGTTGTCATATATCTGTTTTACTTCATTTTATAATTTTTAATTATGAGTGATGTATATCATTGACTAAGGGTTATGACTTCTCCAAATAGGGGGAGATTGTTGGGTACATTGGTCAAATGTACCTGATTTGAAGAAGCCTCACCTAACTCAATGATATGCATCATAGTGTATTTGATGTTTGTTTGAGTTACTTGTGCAGGTTAGGAATACACTGGACTGAAGCTAAAAATTCTAAGTCCATGTGTCGACACCCAGAGGGAAAGTGTCGACACTTGAGAAAGCTTGTGTCGACACCCAGACAAGCAGTGTCGACACTTGGAGTCATTGTGTCGACACCTGGGAAGAAGAGTCGACACCAGTCAGAAAGTGTCGACACTTGGAGCTGTGTCGACACTCAGTGAAGAAGAATGCAGAAAAGCTGTGTCGACACTTAGCAGAAGTGTCGACACCTAGAAGAGCTGAGTCAACACCAGAAAGTGTCGACACTTGAAGCAAGTGTCGACACTCAGCAAAAGTCTGCAGAATCTAAGTACAAGTGTCGACACTCAACACAATGTGTCGACACTATGCAGAAGAGTCAGCACTTGAAGTAAGTGTCGACACCCAGCACAATGTGTCGACACTTAGCTAAAGACTCAGTATTTGAAGTAAGTGTCGACACTCAGCACAATGTGTCGACACACAACCAGAAGAGTCAACACTTGAAGAAAGTGTCGACACTCAGCACAATGTGTCGACACTTAGTTGAAGACTCTACACTTGAAGAAAGTGTCGACACAAGGAGCTGTGTCGACACTTAGCAAAGAACAGAAAAGTTACAAAATATTCTAAGTACAAGTGTCGACACTAAAGGAATGTGTCGACACTCAGCTGAAGAAACAAGATTGAAGACTTGTGTCGACACCAAGAAGCAGTGTCGACACTTGACAGTTTCTACACATGAAGATGTGTCGACACAAAGGAGATGTGTCGACACTTAGAAGAATACAGTTGCAGAATGAAGTACAAGTACTTGTGTCGACACTCAATTTCAGTGTCGACACATGCAGAAGAAACTGTGTCGAGACATACAAGGAATTGTGTCGACACCTTGTAGACTTGTGTCGACACTTACACAACATGTGTCGACACTTGGCCTATAAGTGTCGACACTTAAGAACAGAAAGTCTCGACACTATCTGACAGTTAGAGGAATTTCAAGAAGTGACTGGTTGACAAGACAGCTGTCCGATCCAGCCGGTCTACATCAACTGTCAGTGATATCAGAAGTCTGTTATGAACCGGACCAGCCGGTTACCATGAAGGAAGCCTATAAATAGGCACCCATAGTTTACAGACTAAGATTGATCGAGTGATAAAGGATTGTTGAAATAATATAGAAGTGGTTGAAAAAGTTTTTACAGAGAGAGTTCAGATCTTTGTAAAAGTGGTATATTGAGTATCAACACAAGAAGATCTTGCTGTGCATCAGCAGATCTAAGAAGTTGGAGAGAGAGAGCTCCAACCAAGTATTCAGTCTTTGGAACTAAGGCTGAGAAGAAGAATTCAGAGTCATCTGGATTTCAAGAAGCAGAGGTCAAGGAACAACTGCAGAAGATTCAGACTAATTCAGTTCTAATCAAGAAGCTTTGAAGGAAGCTAAGTCAGTTTGGATCTAACTGAGTTCTTCCAAGAACTCTTCAAGAATCTCTCAACTCCTCTCCTATTTTCTGAGTTGTAGAGTTAACTATTGTACATTCTATTTTAACCTGTAGGATCCATTGGATCTGAGAGAATTGTAAGCCTATTTTATAAAGGCTGAGGGTAGGGCTTGGTTGCCTGAGTGTAGGAGTTGAAGAACTCTGAGTGTAGGCCTTAATTGGCTGAGTGTAGGCCTGGGTGGCTGAGTGTAGGCCTTTTGGCTGAGTGTAAGGCTTTGTGGCCTGAGGTAGGAACCTAGTTTGGTTCTGAGCTAGTGGAGAAGTTTGGCCGAATCTAGCACACTGCTAGATAGGCGAAGGGGGAAAGTGGATGTACCCAAAGATTGGGGAACCACTATAAATTAGTGTGTCTGCTGTGCTGTGCTGTGGATTAATTGTTTGATTTATGTAATTGCTGTTAGCTGTAATAATTGTTGTGCTGCCAACAAAGTTTTAAAAAGGTTTAGGTCACCTATTCACCCCCCCCCCTCTAGGTGTTTAGGTACCATATCTTTCAAATACAAAAAAGGTTTCTACTTGCTAAAATTGGGGATTGCTAAATGAAAGAAAAAAAGGGAAGAAAAAAGAAAAAAATTGAAAAAGAAAATCTAAAAGAATTACAATGAGAATTAGAATCCCCATCTGTTTATCTTGATTTTAGTCAGGTTAGTCCGTGTACACACCGAGTTTTCAAGCTAAGTCTCGGGCTGTGTCACACATGCATTTCTGAGTGGCTGTTTTGGGTTTAGCTTGTTGTTCGCTCTCTTTGGTTGCGTGTAGCCTCCCATGTTTATCTTTGACTACCAAACCTTAGCCTAAGCCCCATTCGATCCTACAAGTCCTACCGGTTCTTCGCTTGAATCTAGCTAGCGCCGTGGAGAGAGTGTGAATGGGCAAGCGTATAGTCCTCGACATTGATGGATTTATTTAGAGGTGATCACGAGCCCCAGTCTTTGGCAATGCTCATCTTAATAACCTGCCTACTTTCTTCCTACACATGGCCAAACGATTCTCTAGAATTCCAATTTTGAGTAGATACAATATTTATTTACGCCTATCAAATCGTTTAAACTCCATAGTATAATTAAAAAGTTTTTCTATTATATTTTTATGCCCATAATGTATTTGATTTCTCGTCTTACTTTATTTTGAAATTACTAAGCCAACTAGCTATTTTCTAGTCCACTGAGTGATGATTTTCTCGGGACACACAAATGTGTAAGTCTGTGGGTGTGATGAGTCCAAGTTATATACAAATTTTTGTACTCATCTAGGCCAGTTTTCTCGTTAATGCACTACACTTAAGAGCCATAATTGTTCATATTCATTTCTCTGTCCATTTCATGTTAAGTGCACTTTAGGCCCGTTTTCAGTGTGATTTCATAGTTTTTGTACTTTTGCCATACTTGGTGTTTTCTGTGTCTGGAGAATGTGGTGTGCCCTCTCTGGTGGATTTTCTGTTTCTACTGCAGGTCCAGGGGTCGTGTGCGTGTTCCGGGAATGTTCGGGAAATCCCAAACGGTATAGGAACACTGCGCACAATCAATGGATTTATTGCGCATGACCACTGGTCGTGCGCTGTTGAAGCCAAAATTTTACTTCGACAAATGTTCGCAAAATAGGGGTGTAGCCGACACCTACTTGGCCCAAGCTCTGACCTCCGACTGGTCGTGAAGGACTAGAAAACTGGCCCAAAGCCGCAGCAGGGTGGTCCCACCGCTTACTCGAAAGATCACTGAGAGCTTCTGTAACGCCCCGAAACTCAAAGGAGCAAAAGGGGGACGTTTTGGGCCAGTTTAGGTTCTGGCAGCAGGCACACGGCCTGGGACACGGGTGTGTCCCAGGGTGTGTCAAGCCGTGTCGACACTTAGCCGCGAAGTCATCAAGTTTGACTCGACGATTCGTCGAGAGGGGGCACACGGCCTGCGACACGGGCGTGTCGCAGGGCGTGTCGACCCGTGTCGACACTTAGCCGTGAGTCGTCGAGTTGTACTCGACGATTCGTCGAGAATGGGCATACGGCCTGCGACACGGGCGTGTCTCAGGGCGTGTCGACCCGTGTCGACGATCGTCCTGGGGAGTCGTCGAGATTCACTCGACGATCGTCGAGACAAGGCACACAGCCTAGGACACGGCCGTGTCCAAGGCCGTGTTATCAAGTCGTCGATCTTCCCTTGACGAAATGTCCCGTGTACACGGCCTGGGGTCCAGGCGTGTCAAGGTGACACGGGTAAGGACACGGGCGTGTCCTAGAACCCGTGCAGTGCTCGGGTTGAAAATGGGGAAAAATCATGGGGTACACGGCCGGCTACACGGCCGTGTGAAGTGGAACACGGGCGTGTCAGCTCGAACACGGGCGTGTTCGATACCCGTGTGAGGTTCCAGGAGATTCGATTTTGACGGCGAATGCGGCACACGGCCCTAGACACGGGCGTGTTCCAGGCCGTGTTCGGTCCATATTGGGCATTTCAGCCCCGAATCAAAGCCGTTCGTTTCCTTGTTTTGAGATCCAACGGCTGGGGGATGTTCCTGAAGGGATATGCCCGTGAGTTGACTTAGAAATCCATCACTTTCATACCTTATCATCTCTCCAAGTCCTTGGAGAAAGAGGAGAGCCATTGGAGGAAGAAGAACTAGATTCCGCCATTGGAGGAGCTTCGGAGCTCCGAATCGCAAGCCGACTCCGGATCCACGGAGGCAACACAGGTGCGGTGATTTCCATCCGATTACTTTTCAATGGCGCCAAAGAGGAACTCAAGGGTAACGATCCTCATCTTGAGCACGAATAGCTCTCTTTCCTAGCATAGGAAGCCCGCTCTCGTGAGTTTGCGGAGAGTTGGAGGCGTTCCTTCGGGTAGATATGTGAATTCCCCGTTGTTTAGAGTCCGTATGCGAGAACGGACATAGGCATGATGTGTGAAGCCTACTCGGACATGTTAGTCTGGATCGGTGATGTTGCATTGCATAAGGCCGGAGAAGACTCCGTGCTATTGGTTGTTTTCGGGTTTTCTACGCGGTAGATTGCAGCAGGGAGCCTTGGGGACTAACCCAAAGGTGCACCCGAAAAACTGGGCGGATACGAGATCTTGCCAACTTGGTGGCCTGAGAGCCAACTTGAACATAACCGAGTTATGTGACTTGCGATAGAATGGGACTCGGCGAAAGTTTGACCCGCGCAAATGGCTTAAATTGTCGTTGCGATGTGAGCACGGGTTAGATGGAACCGTACCCGCTTTATGTCGTTTGGTTAAAGAGACCTAAGGTTACGTGGCACTTGCCGTTGGCATAGATGTGAGTCTTCGGCGGTCAATGGCTTAAATTGACATGACCCATGCCAAGAAGACAAATTGCTCATAGGTTTGGCCGTCTAAGTGGAGGTGGTGAGTCTGGAATGTTAATGGCTTAAATTGACGTGACATCGACCGGTTCACCGAGAATGTGCCCTGAGTGCACGGGGTGTGTGGCCATACGAGCCAACGTTTGTGATGTTATGGCTATGGTTATAAATTACTCGCTTATGCTAATGAAATGCAGGGAAGGAGCATCGCCGCCCCGAGTTGGGGGCGGGATCGTTATAATTTGGTCAGCATTGCTGACCGTTGCCTTGTTTTGCCACCGTGCGGTGGTTTGTTGCTTGCAGGTGCTACTGGACCGAGCGGTCAATAGCGGGCTAAAGCCCTTTTTGCGAAGCCGGCCCTTGAAGTCCCAAGTAGAAGAGTTTACTGCTTTATTCATGTATGACCGGCCTGCGTGCCGTGGTTTGTAAAACATGTAATATTCAAGTGAAACATTTTGTAAGGCCTTAAGGCTTATTTTGAGTATTTTGTAATAACATTTCTATTTCGTAGTAGTGGACATTCGTGCTTGTTGCTGGGTTCTTGTTTACAACCTTTATAAACTGCTTCCGCTAGAATGCTCTGTGTAGGATGTTGAGATTGGTTGGATGGTTTCCATAAGTAACCACCCGGTCTGTCTGTGGTATATGGCGTCGGGCCCCGGCCGGACCTACTGCTATATGATATGCGACGGATAGGGGGTGTTACAATTTGGTATCAGAGGGATGGTTTTGGTCGGACTTAAGCTGAATTCGTGGACGAATTCTTTTTAAGGGGTGGTGAGCACATTGTGTGTGTCATCGTTATAACGGTAAAAGAACCCATGAATGTCCACTTAGGAATGAAAATACTCGTGTTTGAGGAACCTGCGTGTTCCTATAATTGCTGTTCGCAATTTTATTTGGTCGCTTGACGGTGTTTTGTACCACTATAGGTGACCGGAAGCGGTGCTGGACAGCCAGAATGTCCGGTTTCTGAGGAGCATAGTGCACCCGGTGAGGTGTTTGAGCCTCCTCCTTCGTATGAAACCGTTAGAAAGATCGTAGAAGCGGTGTTCACTGTGACGGGTGCACAGTTTGGAGGAAATGTACAACCCTGCGCACCTGTTGTGGCCTCAACGCCGGTGGGCGCGATGCAGCAGATGACCTTTGGTAGACCATTGGGGCAGCAGCTGAATATGCATTTAGTGCAGGGAGCGCGCACAGTTGAGGAATATTTGTAAGCATTTCTTATGATAAGCCGCTACCCATGCTTCGAGGTGGATAATGAGCAAGCTACAGTCGATAGGTTTTATAGTGGCCTACGTGCCGAGTTACGAGTTCTACTGCTAGGACCAAAGTTATTGGGATTTCGAGCCTTGGTGGAATCAGCTAGATCTTTGGAGGCAGATCTGAGGAAGACCCTCCCGATGCCAGCGACCATGGTATCGAACTATTCAAACCCCATAAGAGCTGCATCCGGCAAAAGCTGGAGAAAGGGGCTATGAAATCGACTAGTAAAGCTACTTACACTTGTTATACTTGTGGAAAGAGAGGGCACTTTGCCCGAGACTGTTGGAATGGCACTCGGAAGGGTAATGAAGCTATGTCAGGTGCAGTCAAGGATGTTAGTGCAAAGGAAACGACATTCAAAGTGCCGAACACCTCAAAGTCTGCATATCGTAAATGGTATAAGAAGCCTAGGACTTCGGGTCAAGCTCTTTCTGGTGCTTCTGGGGCGACTACGGGTCAGACCCCGGGCACATGTTTCAACTGTGGGGAGCCGGGGCATTATGCTCGTGAGTGCCTAAAGCCCTGGAGGAAGCACGGCGTCGTGACGACAGGTATGGTTTAAAGATAGTTTTGCCTTAAATACTTGTCGCCCTTGTGCATGTTAGCTTAGAACTATCTGTGTTAAGCTTTGTTGCGACTTTACTTTATCTGCGAGAGCACCGTTCGTTTAGGGAGCTTCGCATTCCTTTATTAGGAATTATATTGTGCGTCGGAGTACCTCCTTCGATGGTGAAAGACATATTGGATGCGTTATAGTCCAATGGTGCTCATTGTGCGCGGGTAGACGTTGTTGCGCTTAGCTTTGGATTGGGAATCAGGAGTTCGACGTTATATTTGGTATGGACTGGCTCTCGGAGCAGCAAGCCAATATAGATGCGGTAGCAAGGAAGCCAAGCCAGGAGCAAGTCGTGAGATGACCTTTACGGGCTCGAAGAGGTCGAGCAAGACGTTGGCGTTTGCTCTTCAGGTGGTGAAGGCGGTTCGTGCAGGAGCAGAACTGTTCTTTACACTAGTGGAGGTTGCAAAGCCGAAGCCCACTTTGGATTGTATTTCAGTGGTATCGAAGTACCCTGATGTGTTCCCTAGAGAACTTCCTGGAGCCCCGCCTCGACAGGAGATAGATTCCATGTTTGAGCTTGTACCAGGTGCAAAGCCTGTGTCACGCTCTCCTTGTCGGCTAGCGCCAACGGAAATGGCGGAGCTGAAGGTGCAACTTCTAAAAGTTGTTGGAGCAAGGGTATGTGCGTCCAAGTCCTTCGCCTTAGAGCGCACCGACCCTCTTTCGTGAGAAGAAGAACGGAAGCTTGGGGCTATGTATTAATTATCGGGAGCTCAACAAGGTGACGACAAAGAACAAGTACCCAATCCCAAGGATCGATGATCTTTGTGATCAGTTGGTCGGGCCAACGCCGTACTCTAAAGTAGTTAAGGGAGAGAGATATCCCTAAGATAACGTTCAGTACAGGATACACACGCTACGAGTTTAGGGTCATGCTGTTTGGGCTGACAAATACGTCGTCAGTGTTCATGGATTTGATGAACAAGACTTTCAGGGAGTACTTGGACCATTTCGTGATCGTCTTTATCGACGATATTTTGGTGTACTCGCATAGTGAGGAAGATCACTGTAGGTATCTTCATTTGGTGTTGGGGACGCTAAGGAGAATTCAGTACTATGCCAAGTTCTCGAAGTGCGGGTTTTGGCTATCCTCAGTGGTGTTCCTCGGGCATATAGTAAGTGGAGAGTGTATTGCTGTGAATCCGGCGAAGATTGTTGCGCTACGGGAGTGGCCTGAGCTTGCTACGGTAGCGGAAGTCCGGAGTTTTCTGGAGCTTGCCGGCTACTATAGGCGCTTCGTGGAGAACTTCTCGCGGATAGCGTTACCTCTCACTACGTTGACGAGGAAGGAGCATAAGTTCTTTTGGACGCCGGAGTGCGCGCGAGCTTTTGAGGAGTTGTAATGTCGGTTGACTACGGCGCCTGTGCTGACTTCGCCGAGTGGAACCGAAGGCAATGAGATTTATAATGATGCTTAGGGCAGCGGTTTGGGTTGCGTGCTACTACAACACGGAAGCGTAATAGCGTATGGCCCTGAGTTTTGCCTTGAAGCTATGGAGGCATAATTGTATACGGTGTGAAAATGGATCTCTACGCCGGTAACAAGAGCGTGAAGTATCTGATTGATCAGAAGGATCCGAATTTATGGCAGCGTAGATGGATGGAGTTCTTGGGACACTATACATTCAAGATCCACTACGCGCCTGATAAAGGGAATGCGGTTGCTGACGCGGTGAGTCGCCAAGCCCCAGCTCGAGCCAATTGGCTATCAGTGCATGATGAGCGGTTGGTGCGAGAGTTGGAGGCGTTGGGGATCGTTTGTGTGGACAAGCAATCAAGTGCTGAAGCAGTTCTGAATTGGACTGAAGTCCAATATGACCTGGCTGATCGTTTTCGACGGGCTTAGGATATGGATGCTCATATGAAGCAGTTCATGGTAGAGGCTCTGGATGGGTCAAATTCCCAATTCGTCGTGGCGGACGAATTGCTTCGGAGAGACGGTCGTTTGTGCGTCCCAAGTGTGGGTAATTTGCGGGTGGAGTTGTTGTACGAGGCACACCATACCAAGTACTCGATTCACCCGGGGAGCACGAAGTTGTACCGTGATGTGAAGAAACTGTGTTGGTGGCCGGGTTTGAAAAAGGATGTGGCGCTATACGCAGCGAAGTGCCAAACTCGCGCCTTGGAAAAGGCGGAGTGCCAAAAGCCGCGAGGATTTCTTAAGTCCTTGCCTATTCCGGAGTGGAAATTCGACGACATCTCTATGGACTTTGTGCACGGTTTACCAAGGTCGAAAAAGGGGAACGACGCCATTTGGGTGATCGTGGATCGATTAACGAAGGTGATACATTTTATTCCGCATAGGAAGGATGATCCGGTGGAGAAGTTAGCAAAGCTTTATGTGGATAACATAGTACGGCTTCATGGTGTGCCCCGCAGCATCGTGAGTGACCGAGATGGGCGGTTCACGTCCAATGATTGGAGGCTGGTGCAACAAATGTTGGGAACAAAGCTGAAATTCAGCACAGCCACCCATCCGCAAACGGATGGGCAGACCGAGAGGGTCAATAGAACCATGGAAGACATGCTCCGCATGTGTGTCTTGGATTTTGGGAAGCAAAGGGAAGACCACCTTTATTTGGTGGAGTTCGCATACAACAACAGCTACCAAGCGAGTATTCAGATGGCGCCCTTCGAGGCCCTATATGGTAGAAGATGTCGCACGCCGTTGTCTTGGTTAGAAACGGGTGAGTCAAAGTTGTATAAGCGATCGGAAGTGGAGGAGGCTACTTCTTTGGGGAGAACCATTCGGGAGAGGTTGCTTATCGCTCAGGACCGACAAGCAAAGTACTATAATGCCAAGCACAGGAATGTGGAGTTCGCTGTGGGCGATTAGGTATACTTAAAGATCAAGCCGTTCAAGGGTGTCTCGCGGGTGCGACGAGTGAAAAAGCTAAGCCCGAGATACCTTGGGCCGTTTGAGGTTCTGGAGCGAGTTGGCTAAGCGGCCTATAGGTTGGAGCTAAGTGGTTTACATGATGTATTCCATATTTCGGTGCTTTGGAAGGTGGTGCAAGAGCCTACGCAAGTGATCGCGGTTGATCAAGTACCGGTGGATAGTGGGCTAACGACAAAGGTCAAGCCCGTGTGGATTGAGGACTCGGAGGTCAAGCGGCTACGCAATAAAGAGATCAGGATGGTCAAAGTCCGGTGGGACAATTGCGGTCGTGAGGAGCTCTCTTGGGAGAGAGAGCAGACTATGCTTGACGAGTATCCGGAGTTGTTCCGCTCAGGTACAAATTTTGGTTTTGTACATGTCTTTCCTTTATGTAATTTCGTGGGCGAAATTCTTTTAAGAGGGGGAGAGTTGTAACACCCCGAAACTCAAAGGAGCAAAAGGGGGACGTTTTGGGCCAGTTTAGGTTCTGGCAGCAGGCACACGGCCTGGGACACGGGCGTGTCCCTGGGCGTGTCAAGCCGTGTCGACACTTAGCCGCGAAGTCGTCGAGTTTGACTCGACGATTCGTCGAGAGGGGGCACACGGCCTGCGACACGGGCGTGTCGCAGGGCGTGTCGACCCGTGTCGACACTTAGCCGTGAGTCGTCGAGTTGTACTCGACGATTCGTCGAGAATGGGCACACGGCCTGCGACACGGGCGTGTCGCAGGGCGTGTCGACCCGTGTCGACGATCGTCCCGGGGAGTCATCGAGATTCACTCGACGATCGTCGAGACAAGGCACACGGCCTAGGACACAGGCGTGTCCAAGGCCGTGTCATCAAGTCGTCGATCTTCCCTCGACGAAATGTCCCGTGTACACGGCCTGGGGTCCAGGCGTGTCAAGGTGACACGGGTAAGGACACGGGCGTGTCCTAGAACCCGTGTAGTGCTCGGGTTGAAAATGGGGAAAAATCATGGGGTACACGGCCGGCTACACGGCCGTGTGAAGTGGAACACGGGCGTGTCAGCTCGAACACGGGCGTGTTCGATACCCGTGTGAGGTTCCAGGAGATTCGATTTTGACGGCGAATGCGGCACACGACCCTGGACACGGGCGTGTGCCAGGCCGTGTTCGGTCCAGATTGGGCAATTAAGCCCCGAATCAAAGCCGTTCGTTTCCTTATTTTGAGATCCAACGGCTGGGGGATGTTTTTGAAGGGATATACCCGTGAGTTGACTTAGAAATCCATCACTTTCATACCTTATCATCTCTCCAAGTCCTTGGAGAAAGAGGAGAGCCATTGGAGGAAGAAGAACTAGATTCTGCCATTGGAGGAGCTTCGGAGCTCCGAATCGCAAGCCGACTCCGGATCCACGGAGGCAACGCAAGTGCGGTGATTTCCATCCGATTACTTTTCAATGGCGCCAAAGAGGAACTCAAGGGTAACGATCCTCATCTTGAGCACGAATAGCTCTCTTTCCTAGCATAGGAAGCCCGCTCTCGCGAGTTTGCGGAGAGTTGGAGGCGTTCCTTCGGGTAGATATGTGAAGTCCCCATTGTTTAGAGTCCGTATGCGAGAACGGACATAGGCATGATGTGTGAAGCCTACCCGGACATGTTAGTCTGGATCGGTGATGTTGCAGTGCGTAAGGCCGGAGAAGACTCCGTGCTATTGGTTGTTTTCGGGTTTTCTACGCGGTAGATTGCAGCAGGGAGCCTTGGGGACTAACCCAAAGGTACACCCGGAAAACTGGGCGGATACGAGATCTTGCCAACTTGGTGGCCTGAGAGCCAACTTGAACATAACCGAGTTATGTGACTTGCGATAGAATGGGACTCGGCGAAAGTTTGACCCGCGCAAATGGCTTAAATTGTCGTTGCGATGTGAGCACGGGTTAGATGGAACCATACCCGCTTTATGTCGTTCGGTTAAAGAGACCTAAGGTTACGTGGCACTTGCCGTTGGCATTGATGTGAGTCTTCGGCGGTCAATGGCTTAAATTGACGTGACCCATGCCAAGAAGACAAATTGCTCATAGGTTTGGCCGTCTAAGTGGCGGTGGTGAGTCTGGAATGTTAATGGCTTAAATTGACGTGACATCGACCGGTTCACCGAGAATGTGCCCTGAGTGCACGGGGCGTGTGGCCGTACGAGCCAATGTCTGTGATGTTATGGCTATGGTTATAAATTACTCGCTTATGCTAATGAAATGCAGGGAAGGAGCATCGCCGCCCCGAGTTGGGGGCGGGATCGTTATAATTTGGTCAGCATTGCTGACCGTTGCCTTGTTTTGCCACCGTGCGGTGGTTTGTTGCTTGCAGGTGCTGCTGGACCGAGCGGTCAATAGCGGGCTAAAGCCCTTTTTGCGAAGCCGGCCCTTGAAGGCCCAAGTAGAAGTGTTTACTGCTTTATTCATGTATGACCGGCCTGCGTGCCGTGGTTTGTAAAACATGTAATATTCAAGTGAAACATTTTGTAAGGCCTTAAGGCTTATTTTGAGTATTTTGTAATAACATTCCTATTTCGTAGTAGTGGACATTCGTGCTTGTTGCTGGGTTCTTGTTTACAACCTTTATAAACTGCTTCCGCTAGAATGCTCTGTGTAGGACGTTGAGATTGGTTGGATGGTTTCCATAAGTAACCACCCGGTCTGTCTGTGGTATATGGCGTCGGGCCCCGGCCGGACCTACTGCTATATGCTATACGACGAATAGGGGGTGTTACAGCTTCCCCTCCAAAGCCAAAAGCTGGGCTTGGAGCTCCTCAGAAAGCACAGAAGATGATGACACAAATCCTCGGGAGTAAAAAAGGTGTGCTTCTGAAGAACCCCTATGGGCTTATTTGTAGATTTCGGAATCTGAACTTCCCAATAACCAAACTGCACTGGTCTGAAATTACCAGGGTACCCCTGGCTGGGTCTGCCAACAGCCAAACTCCGCTGTTCTGAGGAGCTATATGCAGACCAATAAGGGTAAAAGGGTAAAAAAGCCCGGGGTAGAAGAGTAAAATCCCCTGCTGATATGGAAATATGAAAACGGCCTCTTCTCATCCTGGCGAGTGGGGGAGCACCTATCGGCGAGATGGACCCTTCTGCCCGTCTTGTAGGCGTCCTTTGCTATGAGGTCTTCTCGCCGCTGAAGGCCTTCTCGCTTATTGCAGAGACAGTTTATCTCGCTTCTCGCGAGTGGGCCTACCTGGTCCCACTCGCCTGTCTATTCCTCTCACCTACCTCGGTTATTCGCTCCTTGAGGGTCTCTTGGAAGCCCGAGGTTGTACACAATCCCCGCTCTTTTCGAGATTACTCTAAGCTCGAAAAGAATGTCCAACCGAGGCTCGTTATTTAAAGCGCATTTAAAAACGTATTTATGAGGAATCTTTTATGAGGCCCCCACCGGGGCCTATAAATATAAGATTCCTACTCCGCACACCGGGTGCCCTACTTTCCACATCCTTCTTCCCCAGCTCGAATCCTTCATTATGATGCACATCCAGAGCTTCCGTGAACATCTCGCACTGGTGCGAGAGTAGCACAAGGCCAACGTGGCCTCTTTTACTTCTTCATTAGTTCTCCCTCTCCCCCCATCGTCTCGCCTAAAAAAGATGAAGGCGGGTGGTCCGTCGTCTGCCGCCGCGGATCTGTCTCGCGCTGTTTCGGAAACCGTCCCAACTCCTCATACATCTTCCAGGGAGAAAGAGGTGGGTACTTGCTTCCGCCCCTGTCATCTCTGCAACGTGTGTTTTCTCTTTTGTTGATTGGTTTTTTCAGGGAGCTCTCGTGGTCTTGCAGCACGCGGAGAGCCCGCAGAATGGTTCTGCTGCCCACCGCGAGGAGTACGACTCGCAGCCCTCTTCTACTCCCCCAACTACTCCCAACGAGAGGAGGGACGACCCCTCCGTGGTCGCCGAGACCTCTCGCCTTCCTGGTAAATGACCTTCCCTCGCACTTTTGAATCCTCTTCGCTATTCTCACACCCTTCTGCGAGTGCCTCTTCCACCCTGTCTTTGCTCTCGTTGCGCAGATTCTCAGGCCAACTCGCCTGTTGAGGAGCAACCAAAGCGACTCTCCGTCTCGCCTCCTCCTGTAGATGGGATTGAACATTACCTGGGCGACCCTTCGAACCCAGCGGAACTGAAGCGCAAGACAGCTGGGCTGTTTCGGAAGCACGCGCGCATCATCCATTCCTTGGCGCAGGATAAGCAAGCCGCGGAGAGGCATATCGAATGGCTGGAGAATGAATGTGCTTGTCTGTCTTCCGAAGCCAATGCTGAGCTAGATGTTGATGGTACCGACCCTGAAGCCATCATTAATGAGACTGATATGCAGCTCCATCTCGCGCGCCGTGGTCTTGAGTCCATTTGCGCCTTCCACTCACGCAGTAGACCTCCCTGTGCGGGAGCTCGCGGTGGCCGCTGGCAATGGCACCCGTATTGAAGGACGTCCGTCTCGCTGTTTCTCTTTTTTTCTTCATTTGAATGTTGTAATAATAGCAGTCTTGTAGCGTCGTCTCGCCAAAACATTAAGAAACTTGGTGCCCGCCATACGCGGGACGATCTCTGAATATATATATTTTATTGCTGGTTTTTTATTCCTTTTTAAACTCTCTTTCTTTTTTAATTTATTTTTTGTGATTGTGATGGGTCGCGCCGATCGAGGTTTAGGAGAGAGAAATAACCGCCGACTCTTCCCCTCCCCTTATGTTTTTCCCGCCCATCAATCATTGCTTTGTATCCCCTATAAATATACCTGGCTCGGGATCAGAAAGACACCACACTCTTCATTCCTGCCGCTACCCAACCTCTTGCCTCTTTAATTCTTTCGTCTCTCCGACCCCTCTCGCCCTTCTCTCTTGGTTCTCTCACAAACTCCTTCTTTTTCTTCATCTCGCCGAAGACCGTCTCTCCGCCAAAGATGGGCAAGAAGAAAGCTGAGGAAGGTAAGGGGCGCAGTCGCTGCGGGAAGAGGTTCATAGATCACAACTTCCCGCTCGGCCGGCTCCCCCAAGAAGATTATCTTAGATTCGCCCGCGAGTACCTAGGGGACGGTGTCGAGTCCCGTCCCCACAAAGTCGGCGAGTCCATCAACACTTACTACCCAGGAGAACTCGCCTTCCCCATCTCGCACTTTGAGGCGGGGTTGAGGTTGCCTCTTTGGCCTGAGGTGAAACAGGTCTTCAAATATTTTGGCGTCGTCCCGACGCAATTCAACCCTAACGCCATCTCGGTGTTGATTGCTTTTGCCAGCTATAAGCGTCGGGAGCGCATCGAATTCAGCTTGACGGTCTTCCGCAAGCTCTTTATCTACCATGCCAACACCGATGGAGTCTCGTACTTCACCGGGTAGGGGCTCAAAGTGTGCGAGACGCCCAATAAGAACCACCACTGTCTCACCCGGTTCGTCTTCATCCGGGGAGATCACGCTGATTTTGGCGGCATCCCTCTCGCGCCGGTGTCTCCGGCAGAAAGCTTCTACGCCACCCCATAGGTCAGTGGCCCAGAGAAGCTGCTGTGTGAATACCTCGTCGGCAAGAACTTCGAGGTCCACTTCTTGCGGTAAGGCCTCGACTCGCTTCCTCCAGTGCTCCCTGGTGAAGGTATTCTCGCTCCTTCGTCTCGCATCTCACTATTTGTCGTCTCGCCGTAAAATAACCCTTGCTTTTCTTTAGGTGAGCGAATCATTCCAGCCCTCCCCCCTTACAAGAGCAACATCCATCCAGCAAAGGCCCTCGATCTCGCCACCGCGGTGGCCGAGGCGGCGAGAGAGTCCTTGGCGCCCATCCCGCCGAAGAAGCCCACAGGCGACATGACCCCTTCTCGCTCCAGCCCCCCCAGAAAAAAGATGAAAAAGGCCGTAGTGATTTCTAAGGAAAAGAAGAAAGCTCCCCAAGGGAGCCCTATTTCTGTAGGGGAATCTCCACCGCTCCTTTCGCCTAACCACCAGGCCGTCTCGCCTACTTGCGAGACAGTACACCTTAATCAACCGACTGTCATCCCCAGTCAGCCGGTTGCTGCCTCCAACCTGCCTGCTACTGTATCCAACCCGCAAGCTGTTCTTCCCGACCATGCGACTGCGACCTCCTCTCGCGAAGGCGACTCCTCTAGCCGTCCCGCCCCCTCTTCCCACATGAACTATAACCTGGGTCCTGTGGTCCACAATGCCGTCGGCGACCCAGTTCTGCTGTGGGGGCGGGACGCCAACCGCGTGTCCATCTCCACCCTCCTTCCTTCTTGGAAGTAGCAAGATGTCCCCACCAGCCATGTCTTCGCCGTGGGGTATAGCCTCTACGACGGCCTTGACGCCGTCTCGCCTGAAAGCGAGTCCACCAGGGATCTCGTGCTGAAGACTTCCCACCACCAAATGCGAGCCTTGGAGTTCTCGCACCGCTCCTCTCGCCATCTTATTTATATCAACGCAAAGTGGAAAGCCAGTGAGGAGAGCCTGGAGGCGGAGAGAGAGAAGTCCACCGGTCTCGCGAAAAGGCTATCTGAAGTCGAGTCCCCCCTCACGAAGGCCCAAGGCGGTGTGGTAAGCCTTGGACTTTTTCCTTTCGTTTTTCTTTTTCAATCATCCTTAGCTAACTGCTGGGTCATCTCGCAGGATGCCAAGACAGCGGAGCAATTGCGCTCGCGCATGATGGCTTTGGAGGAGGAGGTCAGGGAATTAAAAGCTGAGAATGCGCGTCTTCAAGATGTCGTCGCGTCATCGTGTTGCCGCGAGCCCTTCCAGACGCCTCTGCCACATTATTCTCATGAGGAAGTCGAGGAGCAGTGCCGAGACGCTGGCGTTCGGGCGGCAGAGCTGGTGTTATAGATGGTGAAGGACCTAGGAGTTGTGAAAGATGATTCTGAAACTGTGACCGCGCGCGACTTGGTTCCCGAGCTCTACAGCGAGGAGAGTGATGATTATTCATCTGGAGAGGAGGACTGACGTGCCGACTCCAAGATCCAGAATCCTTCTCTCCTTCTCTTTTTGCTGCTACTTGTAAAAACTTACCAATTTTTGTGATCAGAAATCTGATTTTTGTAACAAACTGTTTTTTGGTCAAATGCATATTTTGTCCTTTTACCACTTGCACGCTTTTTCTCTGCTTGCTTTCGCTGGCAAGGCGACGTTATTTTGCCATCTCGCCGACTTACCTCTTCCCTCTTTTCTTTGCTTTGTTTTGCTTGCTGCGAGACGATCCCCTGACGCCCTTACGTCGGCGAGACGGTGCTGTCCTGGCTCGCTACCTTGCTGGAGAGTTGGCTTTTCAAAGTGCACGAGTCGTCGTTTCTTTTCTTTGTGCATAAAATTTGACTGGTACAATCTGCTCGCCTTGCTTTTAGGTACTTCTCGCGCGAGTGGCTCTTGGTGATGCAACCCGCACTTTAATTATTTAGAGCGGGCCTTCTGTCTTCGCACGAGTGCCTACTCGCCTATGAGAGACCATCCTTGTAACTGCCGGCTGCGAGTGTCTCCACCCATACTGCCTCAACTTTTACCCTACTTTACTTCCTTCCCCTAAGTGTAAGCTGGGGTGTTGTTTTTAAGGAGCTTTTCCCAACTATTTTGTCATCGAATGCTTTTACTTCCTTGCTAGCTTGGTGAGCTCCGACAATAAGTCCACCGAGGACTGGTCCGAGCTCGAAGTGATGCAGAATGTCCTAGGTTTAGACATGTCCCCAAACTTTGGACCCAACCTTCAGGAACCAGACCTATCCCCCACAGGTGAGCCTTCGGACCTGCCAACTAGATGAGAGCCTACGCAGCAGGTCTACCTGGGGCCGAGCCGAGCTCGGGGTGCCGATGAAGTTTCCTCAATCCAGACCTATCCCCCACAGGCGAGCCTTCGGACCTACCAAGAGAGCCTGCGCAGCGGGTCTACTTGGGGCCGAGCCGAGCTCGGGGTGCCGATGAAGTTTCCTCAATCCAAACCTATCCCCACAAGCGAGCCTTCAGACCTGCCAGCTAGATGAGAGCCCGCATAGCGGGTCTACCTGGGGCCGAGCCTAGCTCGGGGTGCCGATGAAGTTTCCTCAATCCAAACCTATCCCTCACAGGCGAGCCTTCGGACATGCCAGTTAGATGAGAGCCTGCGCAGTGGGTCTACCTGGGGCCGAGCCGAGCTCGGGGTGCCGATGACGTTGCCTCAATCCAAACCTATCCCCCACAGGCGAGCCTTCGGACCTGCCAGCTAGATGAGAGCCTGCGCAGCGGGTTTACCCGGGGCTGAGCCGAGCTCGGGGTGCCGATGAAGTTTACTCAATCCAGACCTATCCCCCACAGGCGAGCCTTCAGACCTGCTAGCTAGATGAGAGCCTGCGCAACGGGTCTACCTGGGGCCGAGCCGAACTCGGGGTGCCGATGAAGTTTCCTCAATCCAAACCTATCCCCCACAGGCGAGCCTTCAGACCTGCCAGCAATATGAGAGCCTGCGCAGCGGGTCTACCTGGGGCCGTGCCGAGCTCGGGGTGCCGATGAAGTTTGCTCAATCCAAACCTATCCCCCACAGGCGAGCCTTCGGACCTGCCAGCTATATGAAAGCCTGCGCAGCGGGTCTACATTGGGCCGAGCCGAGCTCGGGGTGCTGATGAAGTTTCCTCAATCCAAACCTATCCCCCACAGGCGAGCCTTCGGACCTGCCAGCTAGATGAGAGCCTATGCAGCGGGTCTACTTGGGGCCGAGCCGAGCTCGGGGTGCTGGTGAAGTTTTCTCAATCCAAACCTATCCCCCACAGGCGAGCCTTTGGACCTGCCAGCTAAATGAGAGCCTGCGCAGCGGGTCTACCTGGGGCCGAGCTGAGCTCGGGGCGCCGATGAAGTTTCCTCAATCCAAACCTATCCCCCACAGGCGAGCCTTCAGACCTGGCATCTAGATGAGAGCCTGCGCAACGGGTCTACCTGGGGCCGAGCCGAGCTCGGGGTGCCGATGAAGTTTCCATCTTCCTGCCATTAGGACTTCACAATAGACAATAAACAAGAAATAATTTGAGAAATATATTATATTGATCATGCTTTGAGTACATATCTTCCGCTCTCCCTTCTCTTGGGTAGAAGCGTTTCAAGTCATCCCCACTCCAGGAGTGGCTCAAGGTCCTACCCTCCACATCCTGAAGGTAGTAGCCTCCTGCTCTCAGTACTCTCTCCACAATATAGGGCCCCTCCTAGTTTGGATTGAGCTTTCCCACTGGGGCGGACCGCCCTGCCGCATCAACTTTCTTTAGTACCAGATCTCCCTCCGCGAATTGCTTTATCCTGATATTCTTGTTGAAGTGTTTTTCCATTCGACACTTGATCTCTTATTGTCTGATGGCTGTGACGTCCCGCAGCTCCTCCGCCAGGTCTAGCGAGAGGCGTAAGATTTCTTCATTTTCCATCCTCCAAGCCTCGTCTCCATCACCTGTAGCAGCAACTCGTGGGGACCGGACCTCGAATTCCACGGGCAGGACTGCCTCGCATCCATGGGAAAGCTTGAAAGGAGTCTCGCCGGTGGCCGTGTTCGGGGTTGTTCTCAAGGCCCACAAGACCGAGGGGAGCTGTTCTACCCAACTCCCTCTCAAATTCTCCACCTTCTTTTTGAGCAAGTTTACGATAATCTTGTTTTCCGCCTCTACCTGACCGTTGCTCCTGGGGTGGTGGACGGAGGCAAACCTGAGGTCGATGCCTAGCTGAGTGCAGAGGCTGATGAATTCTTCACTAGCAAACTGGGGACCATTATCCGTGACGATGGCCTGAGGCAGCCCGTTCCAGCAGTTGATCTCCCCCCAGACGAAGTTCCTGATGACTTGGGAGGTCACCTTTGCTAGCGCCTTAACCTCCAGCCACTTGGAGAAGTAGTCTATCATAACCAGGAGGAACCTTCTTTGCCCACTAGCTGGAGGGAATGGCCCAACTAAATCCATCCCCCAGACGGTGAAAGGCCATAGTGCTGTGATACTTCGGAGCCTTTGAGCCGGCAAGAGCTGGAGGGGGGCGTAGAGCTGGAATTTTTGGCACTTCCTCGCAAACTCTGCCTCGTCCTTTCTCAGGGTGGGCCAGAAGTACCCCGGCCTGACCACCCTTGCTTCTAATGTCCTCCCTCCGGAATGACTACCACATTCCCCGGAGTGCACCTCCTCCAAAACATGTCGGGTCTCCTCCTCCATCACACATCGAGCTAGGAGACCCGAAAGCATCTTCCGGTGCAATCCTCCTTCATACATGAGATAATGAGCTGCCTTATGCCGGAAGTTTTTTGCCTCCTTGATTCCCTCAGGGAGGGTTCCTGTCATGAAGAAGGTAACGAAAGGGTCCACCCACGAGGGTCGCCGATCCACCTCCATTAGCTCCCCCTCTTCGATCTCCGGATGGAATAAATCAGTCAAGGTACCCCCTCTCCGAGGTCCAAACTTAGCCAATCGATCGGCAGCAGCACTCTCTCCTCTGGGGACGTGTTGAATGGAGAACGTCCGGAACCCCTCGATGATTGCCCTCACCTTGGACAAGTACTTCACAAGGGTGGGCTCCCGAGCTTCGAACTCTCCTCGAATCTGGGATGCCACCACCAATGAATCCGTGAAAGCCTCAACGTCCTTGATCTCGAGCTCCTTTGCGAAATGAAGGCCGGCTATCACTGCCTCGTATTCTGCTTGGTTGTTGGTCGTAGGGAAATGCAAAACGACCGCTTGTTCTATGGTCACCCCTTTAGGACTTGTCAATACCACCCCTGCTCCGAGGGAGTGCTTTCCCGAGGCCCCGTCAACCGTCATCTTCCATGCTTCCTGTGGCCGCAACTCCTTGGCCCCGACTTCTGTAATGTAGTCTGCCAAGAAGTCAGCCACTACCTGTACCTTAATGGAGAGCCTTGGTACGAACGAAATGTTGAATTCACTCAAATCGATAGACCACTTAGCCAGCCTACCCGAGTGCTCCACTCCTTCGAAAATCTTACGGAGAGGATGGTCCGTCACCACCCTGATCGAATGTGCTTGGAAATATGGTCGGAGCTTCCTGGCCGAAAAGATCAAGGCATATACCAGATTTTCTAGGATAGGGTAACGAAGCTCCGCCTTCTTTAGGATCCTGCTAACATAATAAATGGGCAGCTGTTTTCTCCCCTCTTCTCTAACCAGGACAGAGCTCACCGCCTCTGCTCCTACCCCCAGGTACAAGGTTAGATCCTCCCCCTCCTTTGGGCTTTGAAGCAGAGGAGCCAGGGAGAGCTGCTCATTCAGTCTTTGGAAAGCCTCTTCACACTCCGCGGTCCACTCGAACCTCTGGTTCCCTCGTAGCACTTTAAAGAAAGGTGAGCACTTCTCCCCTGACCTGGAGAGGAATCTACTAAGGCCGGCCAGCTTCCCTGTCAAGCGCTGCACCTCCTTAGCATTTCGCGGTGATTCTAGTTCTAGGATGGCTTTTACTTTATCTGGATTAGGTTCTACCCTTACCGGGGTCAGAAGGTGCCCAAGGAACTTCCCACGGCTTGCCCCTAAAACACACTTTGAGGGGTTCAGCCTCATTTTGAACTTCCTCAAGGTGACGAACGTCTCCTCCAGATACCGAAGATGCGAGTTCACCCCCTTGCTCTTTACCATGAGGTCATCAAAGTATACCTCTAAGTTCCGGCCCCTCTGGCCTTGGAAAACTCGATCCATCATCCGTTGGTAGGTAGCCCCTGCGTTTTTCAACCCAAAGGGCATCATATTATAGCTAAAGCACCCTTCCCTTGTGATGAAGGAGACGTCCTTGACGTCGGGAGGGTGCATTCGGATCTGATGGTAACCTGAAAAAGCATCCAAAAAACTCTTAATAGAAAAACCGACGGCTGAATAAACCAGCGCGTCGATCCGAGGCAGGGGGTAGCAATACTTAGGGTATGATTTATTTAATAAAGAAAAGTCTATACACATTCTCCATTTTCCACCTCCCTTCTTCACCATCACTACATTGGAGATCCAGCCTGGATACTGGATCTCTGAGATGAAGCCAGCCTCTAGGAGCTTCTTGACCTCCTCGCGTATTGGCTCCTCCAGCTTTGGCGTGATGGTCCTCATCTTCTGGCGTATGGGGCGCGTCCGGGGGTCCAGATTCAGGCAGTGGCAGGCCACGTCCGCATCGATGCCCGACATGTCTGCCGCGCTCCAAGCGAACACGTCGACGTTGCTTTGAATGCAGGCCCGCACTCGTTCCTGGTCCTCGGGGCCCAAGCCCCCGCTGATCCGCACCCTTTGTACCGGCCCTGCGCTGGTGAAGACCTCCATCTCCACCACTTCCTCGTCCGGCTCCAGCCGCGACTGCTCCAAGCCATCCCTTGCCTCTTCTTCCAGCTCCGGCTCTTCCTCCCCTTGGTGGCGACGACGGCCCCCAAGTTGATGACGTCCCCCAAGTTGACGGCGGCCCCCAAGTTGTTGATGACGACACACTAACGGAAGACCCTCCTTCGTCTCCAACAAAGGACTCGCGTCGCCGAGGTGTTCGTATGGAGCGGCGCTACAATTTCCGCCCTCGGCGCAAGACAAATATATAGTTAAATTTATCTTTAAATTTATCTTATTTTCAGTATGTTATTTTATTTGGGATATTGTATTGAGGGCTGCATGTAGCCATTTTGTGTGTTGTTTTTATTTTTATTTTGGGCTACATATAGCCAAGACTTATTTTTAAGCCTATATATAGGCACGTATGCTTTGTTTAAGTTAAGTTGAATGAGAAAAAAAAACCCTAAGTCTTTTCTTTCTAAGCCTTCTCTCCCTCTCTCTCTACATCTCCTAGCTGCCACCCCACTCCCTCTGTCTCTCTAACATTTCGGCCAGCACCTTTTCTTCCCCCTCTTCCACAAGCCGCCACCCTCCTCTCCCACTTCCCTCTAGATATTTCGGCCAGCCCACTCATCTCCCTCATCCAAGCCACCACCACCTCATACCCTCATTAACCCGACCTCCACCCTCCATAGCCGGCCGGCCACCTACCTCCTCCACCGAGCAGCCCCTTTGAAGAGAACCCGGCAGCCCCCTCCACGTGAAGCTTTGACCGGAAAGGCCTCCGTCTACGGCGAAAATCTGAACTTTGGTGTGAAGCGGCCAAGGCGGACGATCTATCTCTCCATCCGGCGCGACTCCGGTGGATCCGTGGAAGAGCGACCCTTCAAAGGTAGTCGGAATCATCTATTCCGACTTGGGTAACGATCCTCTCCACTCACGTGTGATTCCCTCTTGATATTCTAGTGGTCAGAAAGATTTTTGCGTTGGGTTTGAATCGTTAGATTCTTCGTGGTTTTCCTTTTGGATTTGCATCAACCTTAATCGCGATATTTCTGAAAGGGTTTGGCGAACCCCGTATTTTTGTTGGGGGAGATCTACCATTTTTCGATCGCATTTTGGGTAGACCTCCTTTGGTACAACTTTCGCTCGGTCGGACCCAACATTGGTCCTTTTAGGTTGGGAGAACGCCGGCCTATAGCCGTTCGTTTGACCTTCCCGCGGAGTGGCTACCATACGTTGGTGAACTGTGGTAAAATGTTTGCGAGTGCGCTGTGGTTGAATCTAGTGCGTGAGAGATTGTGGATTGAGTGTGGCGTTCGTTTCATTCCCGTAACCCATTTAGTGTCCGCGGTAGAAGCCTACATCAAATTTTGGTATCAAAGCAAGGTTCTTGTCAATTTTTTAATTGGCACCCTCCCCTCTTTTAGCACGTTAACCTGCACTTGTGTTTGCGCATTAGTTGTCACAAAAAAATCTCAAAAAAAATTATCTTTGGTCTGCCAATAGCGGCGTAGTTTTCTTATTTTTCAGCAAAAAAATCAAAATAAAATTTTTAATAATCCTCTTTTTATTTCCTGCAAGAAAATCAAAAAAAAAATTTATTTTCCTATAGTCATTAAGCGGGATTAATTCCTCCTTTGGTCTGTCTGAATCTGTTGTCTTCCATTTGCATGCGTACTAGGCTCGGTACGGAATATCCTCCATCGTCGTCTAATATGGATGATGACCGGGGTGAGGGTCGTCCCCTCACGGAGATTGAGGAGCTCCGTCAGGATTTCACGGAGCAGTTGACGGCCATTAGGGAAGCACTTCACGGATTGGGGTTACCACACGGGGCACCCCGTAATCAACCCGCTCACCCACGGGTGGGAGAGCATCATTACCCTTACCCCCACCCTCCTAATGAGAACGCCCCACGAGCACCGTACGAGTTTGACCTTACTCGGGCCGACCGAGTCAAGCCACCATCCTACGATGGTTTAGGAGATCCCCAAGTCTTCCAGGACTGGATCATGGAGATCGAATGTTATTTCGAGTGGTATACCCTGAACGACGCGGATAAGGTGCGAGTAGCGAGAATGAAGTTGCTAGGGCGCGCTAAGATATTTTGGCTAAATGAGGAGCGGCATATGAGGGTCGAGAACGGAGCGTTGCCCATAGGCTGGGATGCAATGAAGGCTATGCTAACGGAACAGTACGTCCCTACTTACCATCGAACACAAATGTTCGATGATTTAGCCACCCTTAAGCAAGGGACTAGGTCGGTGTCTGAGTATATGAGTTTGCTGAAGGACATGATGGTTAGGTGTGACGTGAAAGAGATGCCCGAGGTCACCCTCTCCAGGTTCCGTAAGGGACTAAACCCCGACATCCAAGGAAAGCTTCTGCGTTATGGTCACACCGATTTGCACACCACTTTCAACGCTGCCTTAGATATTGAGCAGCACAACGCGCTTAAGGAAAAGTCTCGCTCGTTACAAAAGATGAAGTCCATTTTAGGACCGCCTCCCACCGCCACCTATAAGGCTAAAGGAAAGTATCAGTCCCCCGACTCGACCTCCATAGTCGTAACGGCTAGGAATGATAGAAACCCCTCTGGTGAGAGAGTCCCGGTGGGTCGGGTCAACAGAACGAATGTCACCTGTTACGCTTGCGGGGTCCAAGGGCACTATGCTAGTGATTGTCCTACTACACCCAGACCATTAGCCCTGTTATATTCCTCCGGTGGGGCCGACGACATTACTTACGAGGCGGGCGAAGAGAGCGAGTCGGACGGAGTGCCTAGTGATATGGAGGATGACCCCCGTATGATGGTTATGAGGTGTATCCTGGCGACCCCTCGAGCGTTAGACGATTGGAATAGGACGAGCATTTTCACGTTGAATTTTAAGAGTGGTGAAAAATGGTGTAGGTTGATCAACGATAGCGGTAGTTGCATGAACGTAATTTCTGAAGTCGTGGTGAGACGAATGTCTCTTGTTGCCGAGCCACACCCTCACCCTTATAAAGTGGCATGGGTAGACAAGTCGTCCCTCCCTGTGACGAAGTGATGCTTGGTACCACTTACCATCAAAGCTTATTCTGAGCAGATTTGGTGTGATGTCATCCCTATGGATGCGTGCCACGTCTTGTTGGGTCGCCCTTGGTTGTACGATCATGACGTCACCCACTTTGGTCGGGCCAACACTTACGAGTTTAAATTTAATGGCAGAACCATCCTCTTAAAACCCGCCCCGCTAAAAGATCCTTCGGCCCCCTCGAAGGATACGGTCGTCCCGGTCGAGAAGAAGACGTTGAGCCTGATAGGAAGGAAAGAATTGAAGCGTACTACCTTTGTAGATGGGGTCCTCTATGCCTTAGTGTGCCTACAAGTTAAGGAAGACGCATCCCCTTTTGAGAACTTGCCGTCGGCGTTGAGAAAACTCCTAGAAGAGTTTGTGGACGTGTACCCGGAAGAGCTACCGGCTGAATTACCACCGTTGCGGGAAATCCAACATGCCATTGATTTCATTCCGGGCTCTTCATTGCCCAACCTCCCACATTATCGGCTAAACCACTCCGCGCACTTAGAGTTGCAAACCCAGATCTCGGATTTATTGCAAAAGGGTTTTATCCGCCACAGCAAGAGCCCGTGTGCCGTGCCCGCCTTACTTGCCCCCAAGAAGGACGGCTCTTGGAGGATGTGTGTGGATAGTAGAGCCATTAATAAAATCTCTATTAAATATAGCTTTCCCATCCCTCGCTTGGATGATTTATTGGACATGTTAGCCGGTGCCATGATTTTTTCGAAATTGGATCTTAGGAGTGGCTACCATCAGATCCGAATTAGGGAAGGTGACGAGTGGAAAACCGCCTTTAAGTCTAAGGAAGGGCTCTACGAGTGGTTAGTTATGCCGTTTGGACTTTCCAATGCGCCGAGCACGTTTTCGAGGATGATGACCCACGTCTTCCAACCCTCTATGGGAAAATTCATCGTGGTATATTTTGACGATATTTTGGTATTTAGTACCTCCACGATTGATCATGAGTCACATTTAAGAACCATCCTTACCACACTGAGATCGGAAAAATTATTCGTGAACATTAAGAAGTGTACCTTCCATGTGACATCGGTTGAGTTCCTCGGTTATATTGTGAGTTCGAAGGGGATCCACGTAGACCCCAAGAAAGTGCAAGCCATTAGAGATTGGCCCGAGCCCGCCAACATTCGGGATGTTAGGAGTTTTCACGGGCTCGCTACATTTTATCGGCGATTTATTAAGGATTTTAGTAGCATTATGACCCCTATTACCGAGTGCATGAAAAAAGGTGAATTTACATGGACGAACTCAGCCGCTGCGGCGTTCCAATTAATTAAATCGCTCATGTCGGAAGCCCCCCTTTTGCGACTACCGGATTTTACCAAGGTTTTCGAGTTGTCATGTGATGCGTCTGGAGTGGGAATTGGTGGAGTGTTGAGTCAGGAAGGCCACCCTGTGGGGTATTTCGGTGAGAAACTAGCAGGTCCAAAATTAAATTATTCCAATTATGATCGGGAGTTTTACGCGGTCATTCGATGCCTCCAACATTGGCGGCATTATTTACTTCCTAAGGAGTTTGTCATCTTATCCGATCATGAAGCGCTAAGGTTTCTTAACTCTCAAACTAAGGTTAGTCCTAGACATGCCAAATGGGTCTCCTATCTACAGGAGTACACTTTCATTATCAAACACCTCAAGGGGACTCTCAACCGCGTAGTCAACGCCCTTAGTCGTGTTTCGTTATTGCTCTCCACACTAGAAGTAAAGGTGATTGGCTTCGATAGGATTAAGGACAAGTACGTCCACTGCCCAGATTTTAAGGATATCTATTTCGCCACCCAAGATGACTCGCCGACAACCATTACTTCTTTTTACATTCGGGACGGCTACTTATTTAACCATTCGAAGCTTTGCATCCCCCGTTCCTCCCTACGCCACTTCATAGTGTGGGAATTGCATGGTGGAGGGTTAGGGGGACACTTTGGCCGTGACAAGACGATCACGTTAGTTGAAGACAAGTTTTATTGGCCCGGTCTTAAGGCCATGGTTAGTAAGATCGTGGGTAGTTGCCGAGCGTGCCAACTGGCTAAGGGGAACAAAACTAATGCGGGGCTTTATACCCCTCTTCCGATTCCGTCTATTCCTTGGGAAGACGTTAGCATGGACTTCATTCTCGGCCTCCCAATCACATTTCGACGTCACGACTCTATCTTAGTTGTTGTAGATCGTTTCTCTAAAATGGCTTATTTTACCGCGTGCAATAAAACCAACGACACGTCACACGTCGCACAATTATATTTTAAAGAGGTGGTATGCCATCGAGGAGTTCCGAAGTCTATAGTTACTGATAGGGATGTGAAATTTACTAGTTATTTTTGGAAGACCCTGTGGAGGATTATGGGCACCAAACTTCTATTCTCTTCCGCGTACCATCCGCAAACGGATGGGCAAACAGAAGTTGTGAATAGAAGTTTAGGTAGTTTGCTTCGATGCCTTGTGGGAGACCACAAGGGTACATGGGACCTTATCCTCCCTCATGCTCAGTTGGCATATAATAATTCCAAAAATAGGTCCACGGGTTTGTCCCCGAATGAGATCGTGCACGGTTATAAAGCTCTCGTGCCCCTTGACTTGCTTCCGTTACCGCCATCGTTTAAGTCAAGTCAATTTGCACAGGACTTTGCCTCTCACATCCATGATCTTCACAAACGCATAAATGAAACGCTTACCACTCAATACACATCTTATCAAGTTCATGCCAACGCACATAAGAGGGTGTCTCCCTTGAAAGTGGGCGATTTAGTCATGGTACGTCTCATCCCTGAACGGTTGCCTACGGGCACCTTAAAAACGTTAGCGGATCGGCGAGCTGGACCTTTTCGGATTTTAAAACGGTTGGGAGACAATGCTTTTCTTTTGGAATTGCCCACTGATTGGGGTATTTCCCCTGTTTTTAATGTTTCGGATTTAACGCCATATATTGCTCCGCCACTAGAACTATCTTCCTATATGTTTAGTTCCACTACAGATTCTCATGGGCATGGGGTTGAGGGGGGTAAGGGTTCGCTCTCTTTGTCGGTCTCCAACGGAGGTACGCTACATGTTGATGATATAGATTTTCCCCCTTTGCTGCCTAATGCTTTTCCCAGGTTTGCCAGGACCGCATTTTTGCCCGACAGGATTCTCCAGGATGACGTGTTTCCCACTGCTGATGGCGATGTGCGCCGCTACTTGATCCGCTGGCGTGATCGCCCCGCCTCTGATGACTCTTGGCTCCCGGAAGCGGATGTGGCTCTCTTGGATGGTGTTCTTCTCCGACGGTATCTTCAAGAAAACTCATCGGTGATGAGTCCTTTCAAGCGGGGGAGGATTGGTGGCGACGACGGCCCCCCAAGTTGATGACGGCCCCCAAGTTGATGACGGCCCCCAAGTTGTTGATGACGGTACGCTAACGGAAGACCCTCCTTCGTCTCCAACAAAGGACTCGCGTCGCCGAGGTGTTTGTATGGAGCGGCGCTATAATTTCGGCCCTCGGCGCAAGACAAATATATAGTTAAATTTATCTTTAAATTTATCTTATTTTCAGTATGCTATTTTATTTGGGATATTGTATTGAGGGCTGCATGTAGCCATTTTGTGTGTTGTTTTTATTTTTATTTTGGGCTACATATAGCCAAGACTTATTTTTAAGCCTATATATAGGCATGTATGCTTTGTTTAAGTTAAGTTGAATGAGAAAAAAAAACCCTAAGTATTTCCTTTCTAAGCCTTCTCTTTCTCTCTCTCTACATCTCCTAGCCGCCACCCCCACTCCCTCTCTCTCTCTCTCTCTAACATTTCGGCCAGCACCTTTTCTTCCCCCTCTTCCACAAGCCGCCACCCTCCTCTCCCACTCTCCCTCTAGATATTTCGGCCAGCCCACTCATCTCCCTCATCCAAGCCACCACCACCTCATACCCTCATTAACCCGACCTCCACCCTCCATAGCCGGCCGGCCACCTACCTCCTCCACCGAGCAGCCCCTTTGAAGAGAACCCGGCAGCCCCCTCCACGTGAAGCTTTGACCGGAAAGGCCTCCATCTACGGCGAAAATCTGAACTTTGGTGTGAAGCGGCCAAGGCGGACGATCTATCTCTCCATCCGGCGCGACTCCGGTGGATCCGTGGAAGAGCGACCCTTCAAAGGTAGTCGGAATCATCTATTCCGACTTGGGTAACGATCCTCTCCACTCACGTGTGATTCCCTCTTGATATTCTAGTGGTCGGAAAGATTTTTGCGTTGGGTTTGAATTGTTAGATTCTTCGTGGTTTTCCTTTTGGATTTGCATCAACCGTAATCGCAATATTTCCGAAAGGGTTTGGCGAACCCCGTATTTTTGTTGGGAGAGATCTACCATTTTTCGATCGCATTTTGGGTAGACCTTTTTTGGTACAACTTTCGCTCGGTCGTACCCAACATTGGTCCTTTTAGCTTGGGAGAACGTCGGCCTATAGCCGTTCGTTTGACCTTCCCGTGGAGTGGCTACCGTATGTTGGTGAACTGTGGTAAAACGTTTGCGAGTGCGCTGTGGTTGAATCTAGTGCGTTAGATATTGTGGATTGAGTGTGGCGTTCGTTTCATTCCTGTAACCCATTTAGTGTCCGCGGTAGAAGCCTACATCACCCCTCCTGCTCCCTCAACTTCCATCGCCTCACCCTGCTGCTGCTCAATTTCCACGCCTCTCCGGGCTTCCTCCTTAGTCCCCTCTCCTTCCACTTCCTCCTGCCTTCCCTCCTGCGGCTCCAACTCCCCGTCCCTCCGGACCTCTTGCACGTCTCCTCCCCTCTGCTCCTCCTCAATCTCTATTGCCCCCTCCAGGATCTCCTGCTGCTGTTCGACCTCTGCACCCTTCTGGGCCTCCCTCTCAGCCTCTCCCTGCTCCTCTGCCATCTCCTTCCTTGCCTCTCCCGGGCTCATCTCCTCTTCCCCGACAGCTTCTTCACGTGTCGCCATCTCCTTCTCCAATTCCTCCGCCTCTGTCATCCAAAGATATGGTGTTGGCCTCCGTAACGTAGCACTGCCTTGCCACCTTTGGGTCCCCTCTAACCCTGACCTGGACCCCTCCGTTGTTGAACTTGAGACATTGATGAAAAGAGGAGGGGACGTAGCGAAAGGCACTGATAAGGGGATGCCCAAAGATGGCGCTGTAGCTGCTCGGGGCATCTACGATCACGAACATGCAGTTCCGTGACACGCCCCCAACCTCACGTGCAGCCCTACTCCCCCTTCCACTTATTTCCTCTCTCTGGAGAACCCGAACAACAGTCCATCCGAGGCCAAGATCCTTTTGGTCTCCACCTGCATCTCATCGAAGGCCCTCTTGAAGATCACGTTCACAGAGCTCCCACTATCCACCAGGATCTTGGAGACCGTAAATTTTTGCACCGCCATCTGGATCACCAAGGCGTCGCAGAACGGGTCCTCATAATCTGGCATATCCTCTGAAGAGAAGGTAATTTTTTCTTTTGGGGGCGGAGCCTGGGAGGTCGAGGCTACCCCCCTTCGGAACATGGTCTGGAGGCTCCCCTTTCGGGTGGCCTCGATCCCAATCCCCCATGGATTACCCCGATTACTCCCCGGGTTCATACATCCACCCGGTCCTCGCACCTGTCCTCCCTCTCCCCCTGTTGCACTTCTACGATCCTCACTGGCGGATCCTAACTCCTCAATCCTCTGGCCTCTCTCATCTCCAAGAACTCTGGGCAGGTGGCCGTTGCGTGACCCTCCTCCTGATAGAAGTCACAGAAAGGCAACGCCACCCTACCCCTTCTTCCTTCTCCATCCTCCCTTCTTCCAGCTCCTCCTCGAGCTCCTCTCCTTCCTCCTCTGCCTCGACCGATCCCCATTGCCTCCTGCTGATGCTGAAAATGATCCCTCGCCCCCTGTCTCCATGTCGGCTGATCAAACCTCCTTGGCTCACGGAAGTTATCCCTTCCCTGGAAACCTCCTCCTAACTCCTGGGGGCGACCCTCCTGAGGCCTCCAACCTATTTGGTTGTTCGGCTCTCGGGCCCCCCGATGATGCTGTCCTTGCTGCCCCTGACCTCAGGGTTCCTCTCTTGTTCTCTCTTCTCTCTGCTCCCTCTGCTCCCTCTGCTCCCTCTGCTTTCTCGCTCCTAGCTCCTTCACATCGTCCTCTGCCAACCTGGCCAACTTCCTTGCAAACGCCGGATTGGCCCTCTCAAAATCCGTCTCCTTTGCCACCCTCTCCATGAGCTCCTCAAAAGAGAGGGGGGCACCCTTTTCAACTCCATACCAAAGAAGCCTGGCCTCAGCCCCAGGGTAAACTCAAGCATCAGCGTATATCCAGGGACCTCCTGGACCAGGAGGATCTCCTCCTGAAACCGATCCACGTAGTGTCCCAACATCCCATCCTGCTTCTGCCTCACCGAAAATAGGCACTCCGCCTCCTTCTTACGCTTCTTCGATGTTGAAAACCTCAACAAGAAACCCCTCCGCAGATCCTCAAAACAGTAGATTGATCTCGTCGGCAACTGGTGGAACCAGTCCTGTGCCTTCTCCTTCAAGGTGATGGCAAACAGCCGACACTTGAAGGCACATGTCATCTGCCTTATCGAAACCATGTCTTCAAACCACTGCACATGCTGTACCGGATCATCCTTCCCCGAGTAGTAGGACATGTCGGGCTCTCGGAACCCCTTCGGCACCGGAGCTGAGATGACGAGCTCACTGAATGGGCTCTCGCCACCTGCTTGCTGAGAGGGCACGTCTCGCGGCCTCGGATGGCTGGCCCGATCTGCAAGACCGTGCCTAGGTAAGAGCTCTCGCACAACAGCCTCCTTCTCGCCGTCTTCTGCCGGGATATCCTTCCCGGGACGCTGGCCTGGGAAGAGTTCTCGCACCGCCACGTCCCTCTCGCCAGCCTCCGCCGGGACATCCTTCCCCGGGCGCTGTCCAGGGGCGTTCTCGCCTAAGAGCGAGACCACCTCTATCGGGACCTGAGGCGTAGCCCACTCGCTCCTTCCTGAGAAGGCCAAGCTTATGGTCTGCAGGACCTCTCGCCTGAAGTCCTCTAGCATCTTCCTCGTCGCTTCTTCTCCCCGGGAGGGGGCACCTCCGGAACCAGATCCTTCACCTTCACCTCCTGCCATAGGACCAAACTCAAACTTTTCTTGCACCGGCTACCTTCCACGCTCACCGCACCAGAACTGTTGAAGCCAAAATTGGGTTCAGGCTTGGGTGACACGGCCTGGGACACGGGCGTGTCCCAGGGCGTGTCAGTTGACACGGCCTGCGACACGGGCGTGTCGCAGGGCGTGTCGGGTTGTGTCGACGATCGGGCCTTGGTGTCGACGATTTTCGCGGGATATCGTCGAGAGTGGGGCACACGGCCCAGGACACGGCCGTGTCGGCTGCCGTGTCATAGGTTCGGCGAGTATTCTCGACGATCGTCGAGTATCGGGTTTCCCGTGAGGACACGGCCTGTGACACGGGCGTGTCACAGGGCGTGTCAGTGGGCGTCGAATTTAGCTCGACGTCTCGGGTTAGGCCGTGTTAGAAGGACACGGGTGTGTCCTGGTGCACACGGCCAGGAACACGGGCGTGTGCCAAGCCGTGTGCCAGGCCGTGTGAAGTCTCGGGTTGGATTGGGGTTGGTTATTATTTCTGTTGAGGTACACGGCCTCAGACACGGGCGTGTCTGAGGGCATGTCGGGTACACGGCCGTGACACGGGCGTGTCACACGGGCGTGTACTGGTTGATTTGAGTCGGTTGTCTGCCGCTTAGGGGGACACGGCCTGTGACACGGGCGTGTCACAGGGCGTGTCAGGCCGTGTTTTGGGTGGTTTTCTGGCCAGATCTGAGCCGTTTGTTTCCCTCTTCCTGGATCCAATGGCTGGGCTTTGTCCAGGTGTTGGGAAGGCCGAGAATTAGAAGATAAATGCCCTTATCTTCTTCTCCTTCTTCTTCTTCATTTCCATTCTAAAGGAGAGAGAAGAAAGGCTAAGGGAGAGAGAAGGGAGAGAGATTTCCAGCTACTGTCGGAGCTGCGGAGAGCGGATCGAAGATCCGAGAGCGGATTCGTGAAGGCAGAGCCGAGGCGGTGATTTCCATCTGGCTACTTCATGGCGCCGAAGCGATCTTCAAGGGTAACGATCTCCTTCTTGGACATCGAAGTCCTTTCTCTATACATGTGCTTGGAATCCTCCACCAAGAGGTGGATCGCGGAAGAGATTCCTTTGTTACGTCTGCATCTAGAGCCGGAATGATGAAGTACGGCGTAGGCATGCTGTGTGAAGCCCATCTAGACCGGTAGTCTGGATTGGTGATGTTCATGGGTAAACCGGAGAAGACTCCGTGGCTTTGATGATGTGCAAAATGGGTTTCTGCTGTGATGAATGTATGGATGTGATGATTGGAAGGAGGCTTTGGTGAAGCTCCTGGTTATGAGATGATCAATTGGTAACATGCCTGGGGAGCTTGTGATAAACCCGGCCTGTTACACCACTAGGGTGGGTTGATCCAGTTAAGGGAAGGATCGATTGGTGGCAACGCCTGGGGAGCTTAGATAAACCCGGCTTGCTACACCACAGTGTGTGGGTCGATTGGATTAGGAGGGGGGTCGATGGGTAGACATTGCCAGGGGAGCTTGGATAAACCCGGCGTGCTACACCACGTGGTGTGGGTCGACCTGCTCTGGTTGTTTGGATGCTGTGAGGATGGACCTCTGAGTGGCTTGGGCGGGATGTCGCTAGCCTGCGAGCTGGTGGACTAGGGCCGATCAACCAACAAGTTAACACCTCGAGAGACAGCGGTGTACGACGGTGGATTCTGGTACGCCAAGAAGGTGCCCTGCGTGCACGGAGCGTTGGTGGACTCCAGCGTTTGTGATGTGATGTATTTGTTAGTTAAGTGGCATAAAAAGCGATGATCTAGCTGTGATATAATTTGGTGATGTTTGCTGATACTTGATGAGAAAGGAAGCACTGTATACAGGGAAGGAACCACTACCCCGGGTAGGGGGTAGGGTCGTTATAATGGGTCAGCAATGCTGACCGTTACTTTGTTTTCTGTATTGGTTTGGATGATCACTTGCAGGTGCTGCGGCTTGGCAAGAATAAGTGGAAGAGCGAGCTTGCTGTTATAGGCCTTGATGGTTAGGTGAAGAATCGTGGTTGGATTTCATGTGTGGCCGGCCTGTGTGCCGATGTACGAAAATGATTGTTGTGTGAAAGAGGAATTTGTAAGGCCATAAGGCCAGGGTGTGTGAGTTGTATACATTCCTGGTGTTGGTATATATAAATGTGATGTTTATATGGTGGACATTCTGGTTTGAGTTCAAGCGAACCTAAAAGATGCTGCGCTAGAATGGAATGAGTTAAGGACACGAGTAGAGTTTGATTACTACACGTGACTCCTTTGCTTGTCTGTGCTATATGGCGTGGGGCCCCGGCCGGACCCACCGTTATATGTCATGTGACAGGTGGGGGCGTTACAAAGTGGTATCAGAGCCAGGTTGAGATTGTTTGGGAGGAGAGAACATAATTGAACTCATGAATGTCCACTAGGAATGTATGTCATGCACATGATGTGCGTGCGTGTGTAGTCAATGTACCAGTACCGTTATGATTTGGACGACTTTAATGGTGTTTTGTACATTGATAGGTGGCGAGGGATGGAGCTGGGCCGTCTGAGCCTCAGCGGTCGGATGAGAGTGCAGCACCCGTGGAAGCGCCGATGCCTCCCTCGGCAGAGGCCATACGGGTGGTGGCGGAGACGGTGCTTGCAGTGTTACAAGCACAACCTGCTGGACAGGCAAGACCGGGTGGAAGGCAAGAGCATGCTGCCGAGATGGTGGAAGCGCAAGCAAGTGACGACGCATTGTCACGTTTTATGCACTTTCACCCACCTACGTTTGGTGGAGCGCTTTCACCAACGCAGGCAGAAGATTGGTTGGCAAGAGTAAAAAGGATCCTAACCGCAATCAGGACGGTCGAGGAACAGAAAGTGATGTTGGCCACGTTTCTGTTAGACGGCGATGCGAGATTATGGTGGGATGAAATTGAAGTGCACCACTTGGCAGGTCGAGGTTTAACGGAGATTTCGATGGAGGAATTCTCCCAACTATTTTTAGCCAAGTATGTGCCAGTGTCGCAGAGGATTACGATGGAAAATGAGTTTCTCCGCTTGGTGCAGGGTGAGCAAGATATTGATACCTACCTGCATGAATTTACAAGATTGGGGAGATATGCGGGATCGACCTTTGCGGAGGAAGCGCGAAAGACAAATCGGTTTTATGGAGGACTGCGGGATGACTTGAGGTTGGCACTTTCGAGTTCGGTGAGCCAAGGCTTTCAGGCGTTGGTCGATACAGCTCGTGCCTTGGAGAAGGATATGAAGCGAGTCCAGGAGACTTTTCGACGACGAGAGAAGAAAAGATTTAGGCTGGTGAAATCCGCACCGTCGACTGTTTCTTCGGAGGCAACGTATGGGCCAGGACGTGTATGCTATAACTGTGGGCGACAAGGACACATCGCAAAATTCTGTTGGAATGTCCCTCCAGGAAGTGAGAAAAAGACAGGTGCGTCATATGAAGAAAAAGGAAAAGCCGTGGCCGAAGCATCTGCACCCCGGACGCAACCTAGATTGCATGCGATGGACGTGCAAGAGCCGCAAAGTTCAGTTGGTGAAATTCAGCCTCGAGCGGTTCATTTATCTTTAAGTCGCGAATTTCAAAATCGGGAGGCTGAGCGGAGGTGAACTGTGATGTGAAGCATGTCGATGCTCTGAACGTTGTGTATGTAAACTCTGTTTTGATATAGTTGCTATAAGGTGTGATGAATAATAGTTGATGGACATGATGTGTATGTATCACTTTAATGATGTTTTGATATCGTTGTCGAGCTCTTGTGCTTGTGATGGAATTCGGTTCTTTTGTTTTGAGGCCTTATGTGGTTGAAGGTGCACAAGTGGAAGCTAGGGATGTTTGTTGTGTTGTCTGTTTGTTAGTGTGTGCGACGGCTTGGTAATTTTGTGATGATATTGTGACTGATTAGCTGTTTGGAGTCAAATTTCGAGGACGAAATTATTTAAAGGGGGGGAGGATTGTAACACCCCGAAAGCAAGAGGATCATTTTGAGCAAAATTGGGTTCAGGCTTGGGTGACACGGCCTGGGACACGGGCGTGTCCCAGGGCGTGTCAGTTGACACGGCCTGCGACACGGGCGTGTCGCAGGGCGTGTCGGGTTGTGTCGACGATCGGGCCTTGGTGTCGACGATTTTCGCGGGATATCGTCGAGAGTGGGGCACACGGCCCAGGACACGGCCGTGTCGGCTGCCGTGTCATAGGTTCGGCGAGTATTCTCGACGATCGTCGAGTATCGGGTTTCCCGTGAGGACACGGCCTGTGACACGGGCGTGTCACAGGGCGTGTCAGTGGGCGTCGAATTTAGCTCGACGTCTCGGGTTAGGCCGTGTTAGAAGGACACGGGTGTGTCCTGGTGCACACGGCCAGGAACACGGGCGTGTGCCAAGCCGTGTGCCAGGCCGTGTGAAGTCTCGGGTTGGATTGGGATTATTTCTGTTGAGGTACACGGCCTCAGACACGGGCGTGTCTGAGGGCGTGTCGGGTACACGGCCGTGACACGGGCGTGTCACACGGGCGTGTACTGGTTGATTTGAGTCGGTTGTCTGCCGCTTAGGGGGACACGGCCTGTGACACGGGCGTGTCACAGGGCGTGTCAGGCCGTGTTTTGGGTTTTCTGGCCAGATCTGAGCCGTTTGTTTCCCTCTTCCTGGATCCAATGGCTGGGCTTTGTCCAGGTGTTGGGAAGGCCGAGAATTAGAAGATAAATGCCCTTATCTTCTTCTCCTTCTTCTTCTTCATTTCCATTCTAAAGGAGAGAGAAGAAAGGCTAAGGGAGAGAGAAGGGAGAGAGATTTCCAGCTGCTGTCGGAGCTGCGGAGAGCGGATCGAAGATCCGAGAGCGGATTCGTGAAGGCAGAGCCGAGGCGGTGATTTCCATCCGGCTACTTCATGGCGCCGAAGCGATCTTCAAGGGTAACGATCTCCTTCTTGGACATCGAAGTCCTTTCTCTATACATGTGCTTGGAATCCTCCACCAAGAGGTGGATCGCGGAAGAGATTCCTTTGTTACGTCTGCATCTAGAGCCGGAATGATGAAGTACGGCGTAGGCATGCTGTGTGAAGCCCATCTAGACCGGTAGTCTGGATTGGTGATGTTCATGGGTAAACCGGAGAAGACTCCGTGGCTTTGATGATGTGCAAAATGGGTTTCTGCTGTGATGAATGTATGGATGTGATGATTGGAAGGAGGCTTTTGTGAAGCTCCTGGTTATGAGATGATCAATTGGTAACATGCCTGGGGAGCTTGTGATAAACCCGGCCTGTTACACCACTAGGGTGGGTTGATCCAGTTAAGGGAAGGATCGATTGGTGGCAACGCCTGGGGAGCTTAGATAAACCCGGCTTGCTACACCACAGTGTGTGGGTCGATTGGATTAGGAGGGGGGTCGATGGGTAGACATTGCCAGGGGAGCTTGGATAAACCCGGCGTGCTACACCACGTGGTGTGGGTCGACCTGCTCTGGTTGTTTGGATGCTGTGAGGATGGACCTCTGAGTGGCTTGGGCGGGATGTCGCTAGCCTGCGAGCTGGTGGACTAGGGCCGGTCAACCAACAAGTTAACACCTCGAGAGACAGCAGTGTACGACGGTGGATTCCGGTACGCCAAGAAGGTGCCCTGCGTGCACGGAGCGTTGGTGGACTCCAGAGTTTGTGATGTGATGTATTTGTTAGTTAAGTGGCATAAAAAGCGATGATCTAGCTGTGATATAATTTGGTGATGTTTGCTGATACTTGATGAGAAAGGAAGCACTGTATACAGGGAAAGAACCACTACCCCGGGTAGGGGGTAGGGTCGTTATAATGGGTCAGCAATGCTGACCGTTACTTTGTTTTCTGTATTGGTTTGGATGATCACTTGCAGGTGCTGCGGCTTGGCAAGAATAAGTGGAAGAGCGAGCTTGCTGTTATAGGCCTTGATGGTTAGGTGAAGAATCGTGGTTGGATTTCATGTGTGGCCGGCCTGTGTGCCGATGTACGAAAATGATTGTTGTGTGAAAGAGGAATTTGTAAGGCCATAAGGCCAGGGTGTGTGAGTTGTATACATTCCTGGTGTTGGTATATATAAATGTGATGTTTATATGGTGGACATTCTGGTTTGAGTTCAAGCGAACCTAAAAGATGCTGCGCTAGAATGGAATGAGTTAAGGACACGAGTAGAGTTTGATTACTACACGTGACTCCTTTGCTTGTCTGTGCTATATGGCGTGGGGCCCCGGCCGGACCCACCGTTATATGTCATGTGACAGGTGGGGGCGTTACACCGGCTACCTTCCACGCTCACCGCACCAGAACTGTTGAAGCCAAAATTTGACTTCGACAAATGTTCGCAAAATAGGGGCATAGCCGACACCTACTTGGCCCAAGCTCTGACCTCCGACTGGTCGTGAAGGACTAGAAAACTGGTCCAAAGCCGCAGCAGAATATTATTGCACTCACAATAATATTCTGGGCCCTCTTGTCCATAGTGGCCAGAATAATCTCATCTTTAGTCATCTCTGAAAAGTCCTTAGGGGTTCTTTGATTTGCATCCAGGACTGATACTTTCATAGGCACATATGACCCTTCTTTGACTGTGATATAGATTCTAGGGTCAGAGGCTTCCATAAATAGTCTAACCCTTTCTTTCCAGATGCCAAAAATCTCCTTTCTACAGATTGACAACTTCATGGATCCAAGTTCTTTGTGATTCTCTGTTGAACCCATTTTCTTGATTTTCTTGATTCTGCACTTGATTATACTGAATCTGCCAATAGGATCTTTTACTCAGACTGTTATGTCCTTTTTGAGTAACCTGGCTCAGATACCACTTGAAAGAAATTGTACCTAATCACCTAGAGGGGGGGGGGGGTGAATATGTGACCTTAATCTTTTTAAACTTTTAGGCAGATTAAATTACAGATTTCAAAGAACATAAAACAACAACCACAGAATTATACACACACAGAGTACACACAGTTTTATAGTGGTTCCCCAAGGTCTGGGTACATCCACTTTCCCCCTTCGTCTATCTAGTAGTCTACTAGATTCGGCCAAACTCCTCCACTATACCTCAGATCCTCAGATCTTACACTCAGAATCCCAAACAGGTTCCTACAGCTCAGAGTGATCCCACTCCTACAACTCAGGCTCAACAGCCCTACCACTCAGTCTTCACAAAGACCTACACTCAGCCACAAGGCCTACACTCAGAGAAATGAATCTCCTACACTCAGGCACACAGGCCCTACCACTCAGAGAAATGAATCTCCTACACTCAGGCACACAGGCCCTACCACTCAGCCTTTATAATTTTAGGCTTACAACTCAGATCCCTAAGGATCCTACAAGAAATTAAGAATACAATGTATATAACCTCAACTCAGAATAAAAGAGAAGAGTTGGCAGGTTTCTTGATGAGTTCTTGAAAGAACTCTGCTGAGATCAACCTTCCTTGGCTTCCTTCAAAGCTTCTTGAATGTAGAACACAGTAGGGTTGATTCTCTATGCAGCTGATCTTCAATCACTGCAACTTAAGATTCAGATCTCAATCTAAAACTTTCTTCACAGCCAGGTTCAACAGTTGTCTTCTTGGAAGGAGCTCTCTCTCTCCAACTACTTAAATCTTTACTTGAATTGATTCTTCAATGAATTGCTTTATTCTTTGATTGTTGTTGTTCACTATCTTCTGTTGACAGAATAAGCCTTTATATAGGCTTTCTTCATGGTGACCGGCTGATCCGGTTTCTAACAGCTTTCTGAAAGCTCTGACAGTTGCAGTAGACCGGCTGGAATGGCAGCTGTCAAGTCATCCAGTCACTTCTTGAATTTTCTGAAACTGTCTGAAAGTGTCGAGACAGTCAGTCTTTAAGTGTCGACACTTGTAGACTAAGTGTCGACACAAGTAGACTAAGTGTCGACACTAGCCTTCATGGTGTCGACACAACTCCTTGTGTTGTAGAAATTTCTTCTCGACACTGCTTCTTCAACATGTGTCGACACTGATATTGTGTGTCGACACAACTCCTTGTTCTTCAGTACTTATTTGAATTCTGCTAAGTGTCGACACAACTCCTTTGTGTCGACACATCTTCTTGTGTTGAACTTGTTCAGTGTCGACACATCTTCTTGGTGTCGACACATGCCTTCTGTGTTGATACTTGCTGAGTGTCGACACTTCTCCTTGTGTCGACACATTTTCTTGGTGTTGAGACTCGCTGAGTGTCGACACATCTTCTTGGTGTCGCCACATTCTTCATATGTTGAGACTTTGGCTGAGTGTCGACACATCTTCTTTGTGTCGACACTTGTACTTAGAATTTGTTGAACTTTTAATGAGTGTCGATACAGCCTCCAAGTGTCGACACTTGTACTTGAATTTTGTTGAAGTTTTGCTGAGTGTCGACACAGCCTCCAAGTGTCGACACTTTCTGATGTCGACAAAGTTCCTCTGGGTGTCGACACTGCTTCTAAGTGTCGACACTGCTTCTCTGGACATTTCTTCATTGAGTGTCGATATATTTTGTATGTGTCGACACTTTCCTTCTGGTGTCGACTCTGCATCCCTGGTGTCGACACAATTACTCCAAGTGTCGACACTGCTTCTCTGGGTGTCGACACAAGTCTTCTTAAGTGTCGACACTTTTCTTCTAGATGTCGACACATGGACTTAGAAACTTTTCAGCTTTCCCTGCAAATACTTAACCTGCGCAACTAAACTCAAAACACATCAAATACATTTTGATGTATATCATTGAGTAGGGTGAGGCTTCTTCAAATCAGGTACATTTATTCAATGTACCCAACATAATTTCTATGTGTTTTGTCCTACTATGGAGGACTGGATTTTGTGCTATAGAAATAGCACTAGTATTATCACAAAATATTTTAGACTTCTTTAAGTTATAGCCATAGTCTAGGAGCTGATTTTGAATCCACAAAATTTGTGAACAACAACTACCTGCAGCCATATATTCAGCTTCAGCAGTTGAAGTTGACACAGATGTTTGTTTCTTGCAAAACCAGGAGACAAGTCTGTCACCAAGAAACTGACAAGTTCCACTGGTGCTTTTCCTGTCTATTCTGCATCCAGCATAATCGGCATTTGAAAATCCAGTTAAGTCAAATGCTGAGTCTTTTGGATACCAGAGACCTATATTTGGACAACTTTTTATATACCTAAGAATCCTTTTTACTAAGGTTAGGTGTGACTCTCTAGGGCTCACTTGGAATCTAGCACATATGCATGCAGCAAAAATTATGTCAGGTCTACTAGCTGTAAGGTACAATAAAGAGCCAATCATTGCTCTATATGTTGTCTGATCAACAGGTTTCCCATGTTCATCATCTAATACATCATTAGTAGGCATAGGTGTTTTCATACATGATGCTTCAGACATACCAAATTTCTTAACCAATTATTTTGCATACTTGGTTTGAGAAATAAATATGCCTTCAGCATTTTTTTGATTTGCAATCCTAGAAAGAAGGATAGCTCACCCATACTACTCATTTCAAATTTAGAATGCATTAGGTTGGAAAACCTTCTGCACAAATTTGAATCAGTAGAACCAAATATAATATCATCTACATAGATTTGTACTAGTAGGATATGAGACTTATGAGTTCTAATAAAAAGAGTTTGGTCTACTCTACCAATTATAAACTCATTTTTCAGGAGAAAGCATGTTAGGGTCTCATACCATGCTCTAGGAGCTTGCTTTAGACCATATAATGCTTTATGCAATTTGAAAACATAATCAGGATGAATTGAAGAGATAAAACTTGGGGGTTGTCTGACATAGACTTTTTCTTTGATATCTCCATTGAGAAAAACACTATTTACATCCATCTGGTATACTTTGAATCCTTTGTGTGCTGCATATGCTAAGAAGATTCTTATGGCCTCTAACCTTGCAACTGGTGCAAAAGTCTGGTCATAATCTATCCCTTCTTCTTGAGAGTACCCTTGAGCAACTAGCCTTGCCTTGTTCCTTACAATGACTCCTTGATCATCCAATTTATTTCTGAACACCCACTTTGTTCCAACAATGGAGTGATCCTTAGGCCTTTGTACTAGTTCCCAAACTTTGTTCCTTTCAAATTGATGCAGCTCTTCTTGCATTGCAATGATCCAGTGTGGATCTTGCTCTGCATCTTGAATGGATTGAGGTTCAATTTGAGAGAGAAAGCAAGTGTGCATCAGGTTTTGGTTGGCCTGATTTCTGGTTTGCACACTAGCTGAGATGTCTCCAATCACTTGGGAGATTGGATGGTATCTTGATGTTACTAAATCAACAGGTGATGTTGATTGTTCACCAACCTGTGTTGTTGTTTAATCTTGTGGTACAACAACTGGCTCTTCAAGAAGTTTCTCTTCAAGGTGTTGAATGTCTTCTTCATCTTCACTGCTTTAATCTTTTTGAATGATTTGTAACCTGTCCAAGTCTTCAGCAAGAGAGTGTACCTACAAAGGTTCTATGGTAGAAGTATTATTCTCCTTGAAAGACATGTTAGATTCATCAAAAGATATATGAACAGATTCTTCAATTTTAAGAGTTGATTTATTATATACCCTATAAGCTTTACCGATCATGGAGTATCCCAGAAACACTCCTTCATCAGCTTTAGCTTGAAATTTTGCTAAGTATTTCTTGTCATTATTGTGAATGTAACAAATACAACAAAAATTTTTAAAGTAATCTACTTTAGGTTTCTTCCCTTTGAGTAATTCATAGGGAGTCTTGCCCTTCAGTTTATGTATTAAACTTTTATTCAACATATAGTTGGAGGTGTTCACTACCTCTGCCCAAAAGGATAGAGGAAGGTGAGCATCTGACAACAATGTAGTAGCAGATTCAATAAGGGTTCTATTTTTCCTTTCAGCTACCCCATTTTGTTAAGGAGTTCTAGGAGCAGAGAAAGTGTGCCTGATCCCTTCACTCTGACAGAACTCTTGCATAAGAAGAGAATCAAACTCTGTCCCATGATCACTTCTGATCAGGGCAATGTGAGTATTGAACTCACTCTGTATGCATTTGAGAAACTCTGTGAAACACTTAAAGTTATCAGACTTCTTCCTCAGAAAGAACACCCATGTGAATCTAGAGAAGTCATCTACAACCACTAAAGTATAAGATTTCCCTCCTAAACTTTGTACTGTAATGGGTCCAAAAAGATCCATGTGTAACAGATACAAAATCCTAGGTGAATCACTCTTATTAAGTGACTTGAAACTATTTTTGGTTTGCTTGCCTAATTGACAAGCCCTGCAGAGTCCTTCCTTCTTGTAGGGGCTAGAAGGTAGTCCTCTAACCAGGTTGTCCTTGGATAGCCTAGCAATGGTTCTAAGGTTTATATGTCCTAGTCTCTTATGTCATAGTTCATTAGGTCTATTAATAGAATTAAACAGACAAATATCTACCTTAGTTGAAAGGAAATATACAAGATAGATGTTACCTTTACTTTTACCTATCAACACAGTTGTGTTGTCCTCTGATTTGATCTTGCATAAGGATTTGCTGAAAGTCACTTGGTAGCCTTCATCACACAGTTGACTGATGCTGATCAAGTTGTGCTTCAGTCCTTCCACATAGGCTACCTTCTTGAATGTGATTGTGCCAATCTGGACTACACCATATCCTTTTGTTAGTCCAAAGTTTGAATCACCAATTATTACTTTGGGTCGAAGCTTGGACTTGAAGGATGTGAAATTGTCCTTGTTTCCTGTCATGTGCTTTGCGCACCCACTATCCAGATACCATTGCTGGTTTGATGTTGGATAGGTCTTCACCTGCACAAAAAGTAATTTACTTGTTTTTGACCAAGTTTACCTTGGGCCTAGGTTAATAACCTTTGAATTCAGAAATAAAAGACATCCCTGGTTGACTCTTATAGCCTTCAGGATGATATCTCATTGGAGGTATTATCTATTCAGTATAAGGGTTAAATCTTTGGGATGAAGGACCCCTAGGTTTGGAATTAGATTTACCTTTGAAAAAGTTTTCAAAACTCTGATCTCTGCTCGACGATCGTTGAGCTACGTTTGAAGATCTTGGGTCAGATCGTCGAGCTCCGTTCGAAGATCGACTGTGTCAGAGTTCAGGATTTAGAGATCGTCGACCTGAGTTTGACGATTTAGCCTGAGATCGTTGATCTGCATTCGACGATCGTCTAGCTCCGTTCGACGATTTCTGTTGAACTCTTGTTTTCTTGGGTAAGTCAGAATTCTTCCTAGCTACCTCTACAACTCCCTTACCTTTATCAGAGATAAATTTAATTGGGGTTGTTAGTACTATAGGTTGGCTGGATGAAGCACCCAAGCCCAGTGTACTATTGAATCTTGAGTTCACTGTGCTTGTGATGTCCATTAGCTTGATACTTCTCCCATTGAGGGATTCTTCAAGCTTCTTGGCCTCTGATAGTTCACTTTTCAGTGAAGCTATCTGCTCCCTACAACATTCCAACTCCTCAGGGAGTTTGAGGTTTTCTGATTTTAAAGTACTGTATTCAGATAATTGATTTCTGAGAGAAATGATTTCCTTCTCAGACTTTAATAAGTCTAAGCATAGTGCTTTAAACTCACACTTGAAGTCCTCAGAATTAAAATCAAAAGAACTTATTACCTGGTCCTCTTCAGATTGAGTCTCTGATTCTGACTCTGATTCTTCTGCATCAGAATTTTGTTGTGAGGCATTGATAGCCATCATGCAGAATTCCTTTTCATCAGCATCATCTTCATCATCACTAGAGCTGGATGAAGCTTCTGATTCTTCTTCTGTCTCACTCCAAGTTTCAGCAACAAATCCCTTCCTTGTATGTTTGTTCTTGCTGGAGGAGGGTTTGCCATTGCTGCTCTTCTTGAAGTCCTTGTCTTTTCTTCTTTCTTTTATGTCCTTCTTGTCCTTGTTTTTATTTTCTGGACAGTCAGGCACAATGTGGCCTGGTTTCTTGCAACCAAAACAGATAATCTCTTTTTTATTTGATTTGTCATACCTTGGCTTGTCATGCTCTCTGTATGATCTTTTCCTGAAATCCTTCCTGGCCATTTTGTAAAACCTTTTGGCCAGTAGGCTTAGCAGCTCTTCATTGCCTGTGACTTTGTCTTCAGGCTGATCTTCAATGGCTTTAAAAGATATTGATTTTTCCTTTCTTGTAGCGGGTGAGGCAGCCTTCTGCTCTTCTTCTCTATTCTTGATGAGCAGCTCATAAGACTTGAGCTTGCCCAAGAGAGCTTCAGTTATGATCTCATTTAGGCTTTTGGCATTCTTGATTAGCCAAATCCTTGAGTCCCAAGTGTTTGGGAAGCACATTAGGATTTTATCATTGAGCTCAGTCAATGAGATCTCCTTATCCAAAGTTTTCAGTTCATTGACTATAATACTGAGTCTATTATACATGTCTGCTACTAACTTAGCTTCTCCTTTCTTGAAATTCTCATACTGGGTTATGAGATGAGATCTTCTATCTTTTCTCTCATCAGCAGATCCTGAGACTATCTCAGATAACTTGTCCTAGATGTCCTTTGCTGAGTTGCATTCAGCTACCTTTTGGAATATCTCATCAGACATATTATGGGCTAGAATGTTCATAACCTTTGCATCTGCAACTTTCCATTTCTTGATGTCAGCATCTGTTCCTGATGGAGGTGGAACAACACTTGTGCTTGTATTCTCTGGAGCTCTTGGACACACTGTCAAAACAGAATTGAAAATGTCCTCATCAATAGAGTTCATGTACAGTCTAATCCTTGCCTTCCAAAGTGCAAACTTAGATAGATTACACGCGGGAGGTCTGGTGCTAGCATAATCTTTGCTTTGTGCCATGTTTTGTGAAGAAATAATTCTAATAACAAACTCAAAACAAGCAGATATAACTAGAGAGATCTTTGGGTTCAGTTGTTAGCCTGTGCAACCACTAAGGTGTGGTATTTTTAACCAACCCTGGAAGATGTGGTATTTTTAACCAACCTCGCTCTGATACCAATTGAAAGTGCAGGTTAGATCTGATATACTCTAAAGGTGGGGGGGTGAATAGAGTATGGTACTTGCTAAAAACTTTTTACAACTGTTGTTGTATTCTTAAGTGAACAGGGAAGTAAATAAAATAAAGCAAACACAACAACTAACTAAACACAGAGCAATCACAAACCACAGCCAGAAAAAAAAAAGAAAGTAAGCAACCAGATGACACAAGGAGCTATAGTGGTTCCCCAATCAATCTGGGTACATCCACTCTTCTACCACCCTAGGTAGGAATCCACTGCAGGATGAGTTGATCAGGTGTCCTAGGCACCAATGAGCTTTTGATAAGGTACTCAAAAACCAAACCAGATTTTTTGATCAGGTGTCTTGCCACCACTGAGTTTTGACAAGGTCTCAGAAACCAACACAAACTTTTGAAGGGAGTTTGAAAAACCCTTTAAAAGTCCACCTAGTGTCAACTATGTGCACCTATGTGGGGGGAATAGGTGACGAGTAGCGCTTTTGCGGAATTTACGAATGTACCTGCACAACAAAGATAAAAAGCATAGCACACAGAATACACAGGCAATTTATAGTGGTTCCCCGACTTGGGTACATCCACTTTCCCCCTTCGACCTATCTCCCAACAAGGGACGACTCGGTCACTTCTCCAACAGGATTGAAATCCAATCCCTGCACTAACGGAAGGAGCCCTTCCACACGTGAGAGTCAACACTCCCACAAAACGGGTTGCACCCAACCCTTACAACACGGAACAAAAGTTCCTTTACAACAAAATTAAATATAGAATGTACACGTGATACAAACTTCTTTTGGAGACTACGGTGTTCCTCTTCGTTCGACGACGTGTTCTTGAAGTCGATGAAGAGTCTACAACCTTGGTCTCTCTTGGAGAGGATCTCCCCGGAACCGGCGGCGGCACACGAGCGGCGGCTAGCTTCGGGATCGGCGGCTACGATGATGAGCGGCTGCTGAACTTGGAGATCCAAACTTCGTAGCGAAGCAAACTAGGTCTACCAACGGTCACTCTAGGATCGGTCGTCTCGATCGATTCGGACGGGGGAGTTTTTCCCGGTCAACAAATCGAGAGACAAGAGATCTCTGGATAGACACGTGTGACTCAAGCTATGCTAAGCTTCTGTCGCCGGAGATCACTAAGGAATCTCGATTGTTGACGGCGACCAACTTGCCCGAGCACGACGGCGGCGGCGGAGAGGAATCGCGATATTAGGGTTTCGTCGCGGCTCGGTTTCGTTCTCTTTTCTCCGTGGTTTTACTGTTCAAAATACTGGAATATATATACTATAGATAACTCCAATATGACCGTTTGTGGGACCCACACTAGAAATCCCTAAGTCCGGTTCAAACTAGTCCAGAGGCAGAATCCGGTCCAGCAGCATCCTGAGAAAACGCTAAGTGAAAATCGGCGAGAATCGCAGGCGATTCTCGACGAATCGGCGAGAATCACCAAGTGATTCTCGACGATTCGTCGAGAATCGTTAGTGATTCTCGCCGAATCACTTATTGATTCTCAACGAATTTCACTTTGTATACATGAGCTGCTTGGCCACTGGTTCGGCGAGAATCACTAGTGATTCTCGCCGAATCTTACTTGGCACCGTTTTGAGGTAGCCAGAAGGAGTCGGCGAGAATCACTTGGTGATTCTCGTCGAATTTTCCTTAGACGAATTTTCGTCTTCCACCCAGGAGCTGCTCCTTGATCCATCCATGCTCCTTGTCTTCTCTTGCATATGAACGGCCCTGTACTTGAAAGTAAGTGCACTCCAATAGAGAGAGTACACGTAGGCCAACACACTGATCTGCTCAACGAGGGATTACGTCTTGCAGACCCGTGTATATTGACCTACTGCACCCTGACATTGGTGTGCACTTAGCGTGGAGGAGCTGCAAGTACAACTTAAGATGTTTCATCAAATACATTGTGAATTCATCTTAGCTTGACAGGTGGCTTCCTCAAATCTAGGTAATCATGGATACAATACCCAACAATCTCCCCCTATTTGACGAAGCCAAAACCCTACTAGCTAAGATGAATAACACATATCAAATAATAAACATAGCATTCAGAAATTAAACATGCAGCACAAGAGAATATATGCAATCAGATCAGGACTTGAGTCATTCACAAATTCAAATATATATACCAATATAAATATATACACATATAATCCAGAATTGTTTCTATGACAAAGTGACAAGCTATAAGTTTTTGACTATTTTTCCTTAGCTAAGTCACCCTTAGGATTTTGAGCCAAGTACTTCTTGCTTTGCCTCTCCATGTATTCTTTGGGCTTCGGGTAATACCTAGGAGGAGCAACTTTATCTGCATCCTTGTTGTTTCTGAAAAAGATGTTGCGTTTCGCTTCAAACATTTTGTGCGTTTCCCACTCATACTGGCTATATACTTCGTTTCGATTGATCTCTCCTCTTTCTTGCAGCCAGAAGGTGTCTAAGATGATGTTCCTTGAAACTGGACTCCACCTTTCGTTTCGTACATCCTCCTCATTCATTCGAGTTCTCTTTGCAGCCTGTGTCTCCTTGGAGGTCCCTTCTTGAACTTTTCTCTTTCCCCTGGCTTTTGCTAAGGCCTCTTGGTCAAACATGCTCCTCAGTTTAGCTTTGGAGAGAGCCCTAGCATCAGCGTCATTTGTGGGAATATCTGCAACACTTGCACTTACATCCTCAGCAACACTTACTTCCTCAGCGGCCTTAGATGTCTCAGGGACATGAATACCGGCAGGATTGTCAGGCAGAACGATGCCTAACGTACCTAGCGCCTATTGGAGCATCCACCAGCAGCTCTCATAGACATATTTGCTTGATTGGGCGAAGTGTGTGCTCATGCTTTCTTGAAGCTCGGCCAACTTAGCTATATACTCTTTCTCCCCTTTTTGGCTTCGACAGCTATGCAGTTGGCATATGAGTGCAGGGAGTCATCAATATGCTTCGTGGTCTTGGAGAATTCAGTGATCAGGGCCTGCTGATTGGCATTTAAAGTGACCATATTACCATCAAACTTCTGAATGTTGTTGGCTACAACGTGTGCGTTCTGATTTACGACAGCCAGAGTATCAGTATTCTTTTTCAAGCCGGCCATTAAGAGTGTGACAGCTTCGCCGGCCGTGGTATACTTCTCTTCAAATTTCTTCTCCATCACGTCCAGCTTATGGTTGATTTCCACCATATTCTTGAGCATCAGATTTTCCGAAGTCTTAATTCTGTTCAGCAGTTTATTCTGGGCTTCATCAAATGAGACTTTAAGTTCATTCACAATTCCCTGAATGATATTGACAGTGTGAGTGGCTAGCTCATCTCGTAACGGAATAGCCAGAGGCACTTGTGGGCCTTGCATTTCAGCAGACGCATCTGTAGAGCTGGATACAATCACAGTCTCTAATGGAGGAATGCTGGCTGCCTCTGTAGATTTATCTAACTCCCCCTCCACTGGTGCAGACTTGTCAGATGGAGGTTCAACAGGATTCGGAGTCTCAAATGCTTCATGTCCCTCATTCTCATCTTCCTCTCCGTCCTCATCCAAGAATTCATCTATATCAGCAGCCTCTTCCAATTCTCGGTCAGCAGTCTCCAGTGCTTCAGCTTCGGTTCCTTGAGTGTTTCTGTTCAGGACCTCCTCATCCTCCAGCTCAGGTTCACTTACTTCATGAATTTCGGCCACCGCATCCCTAGCCACCTGGGCAATTTCAGAAACTACATCTGTATGAGGGGGTAGAGTCTCCCCCTCGATTCCTGCAGTCAGGGTATCAGGAATTTCACGGGGGGTGACTGCTGGAGATACTTCCTGTCGCTCTTCCACGGCAGGCTGCCCGATCCGCCTCTCCCATCGATCAAACACACTTGCATCCATCTTCTTCAAGTAGTGGAGAGGGACACCTTTGCTCATGTCGAACTTGTCTCCGTTTAGCTGGTTTAGATATAGACTTATGATGCGGCCGAAACTAGGAGTGCCCAGGGTGTCCTTAATCTTATCGAACAGCAACTCCCCCCAGTTGAACCTCTTGCGGCAGACAACAGCTATGATGATCTTGAACATATCTCCTGAGATATGGTCATGCGAGCCCGGCTTGCAGATGAGCACTTTTCCAATAATGTCAGATAGGAGCTTCCCTTCTTCATTCATCTCCTTTCTCTTTATTGATCGAGTTCCTCGTGGAAGACCGCAGAACAAGAGAGTTCTGGTTTTGTCCTCGTCCTCCAGATAGTCCTCCTGCTCCGAACTAGAAAGCTGCAGGTAGCGAGTCAGCTTGCTGGCAGACATCTTTACTTTTGCCCCAGCCACCTTGCTCTTGATTATGGAGTCTCCATCTCGGAGTCTTGCGGTAGCGAAGAACTCCAACACCTCTTTGTCCAGGATTTTGCAAGGGTGCTCCAGGACGAAGGTTAGCCCAGCCTCTTCCAGCATTAGAATAATGTTACGGAATTCGTCCGAGGCATGAGAAAACCCAGTTCGAACCAGCTCGCAGCCAGATACCAACCCTGCAGTTGTCCTTGGAGCCATCGTAGATCTAGAGAGAGAAGCCCTAAGCTAAGCATTAATGAACATTCAAAAAGAAAGCGCCACTAGTGAGAGCGTCCAAGAACGGGTGAGAAAGAGGTTACCTAAGGACTTATATGGAAGTGAGTTGAGGAGCTTCGGGAAGACCTTCGGTGGATGGAGGAGTTTCCTGTGGGGTTCGGCGTGCTAGAACGTTACGAGAACCTTCTCGATTTGACGATGGACCTTGCGAGAACCTTGCGGTCACAGGGACAGTTCGCGATTCGACAAGAGCTTACGGGAAGAAGATGGACACCCAGCAGTTGTCCTTAGAGCAGGATGAATGGCGATTCGGCGAGTCGGAGGGAGAGCTCCTGCGGGTTTCGGCGAATCGGCGGAAGAACGCTTTCGGGAAATCTGCTGCGACGTGAGGCTGGATTTGTGAAGAAGGCGAATCGGCGGAAGAACTCTTTCGGCGGGTTTTGTCTAATTCGTCGGGATTCGGGGAGAATGCGAAGGGTCGGCGGGATTCAGGAGATTTGGTTAATTCGGTTTCTGATACTATTTGTCTAATTCGAAATTGACAGGTCTCTTGACTAGAAATTTTCACGTTGAGAAGCTTGCAATATTTTTGAAATTTTCCGATGTCAAGTCAATATAAAAATGATAAATACATGTATATTTTAAAGTCAATCTATTTGGATTTGAACGAGGCTTTTCCAAAGACTTCTTGATGTCAATTGTGAGTTGTCGAGATTCACGATGACATAACTTCGTTAACCCTTTATTGATGTGTAATGGTTTGCATGCATCGAGTTAATCTATCCTTAGAGGTGCACACATACATGTATAAGCATAAGTATAAATATACACATGGATAGAAATATATATATATATATATATATATATATATATATATATATATGAAATGAGGATGCAATATGATGCAAGTCTTTGAACTGATCAAAATTACCTGGGATTTTGAAAGTCATCGTCTTAGTCCCACATGTAGAACACATTAGAGGCTCAAAGTGAGTATGCTTAAGCAGACATCACATCAGTTATTGCAGACGCTTGTTCCAACTTAGTCTTGAGCCACCTACTGTCTAGTTCCCATCATATTCACGGGGACCTAGACTTCTCTGCAAGAAAGAATTACTTTACCTTAGGAACCCAAATCATTTTGGGTCCTAGGTTCCTGTTAGCATAAGCACGCAACTGCCTTCCTTCAGAAAACCTGTCTGGAAGACTACCTCTGTCCCGAGAATGTGGATAAGCCCTTGCCGTGGGCACAGAGGGGTTGTGCCAACAGTCGATGGCAAAGTGCCCCACTTTGCCGCAGCACCAACAAGGGTGAATGTTGTATCGCCGTTTTCGACCTGATCTAGTGACTGATGTAGTCACAGTCCTAGGTCTAAACGGGATAGGGCATGTTCTTGTCACACAAATGTCTCTTCCATCGTGACACGTGGAAGGGTGGAAAGAATACATGTTGTAAGCGTTATGAGGCCGGGAAGGTGGTGCCATTCTTTCAGGCATCTCCCTTACTGAGGCCCCATGGAGCCTGACATCATGACTTCTATCCTCTCTATCCCGTGTCCTCGAGTGGTGAGAAGTCTTCTATGAGCTGGGACATGCAGATCCACACTGTGTTGAGGCAGTGGCAGTGAATACAAAGGGCTCAGAATGAGCCTTAGGTATTCTCTCATGGGTGGCCATGCCGGCCCTTGCACTCCGGGTGTCTCCACATGGGGACAGATCATCCTTACAGTGACCACGACTATTCCTGTGGTCATACCTGAAGGCATGATGAGTTGCCTTCCTGCTTGGAGTGGGGGGTCGGAATACCGTTTCCCCATTTCTCCATGCCTGGATAATCCGGGAAATCCACCCGGTTTCTTGCTTTCTCTTTATAGCATCAACTTTGGAAAAGTTTGATACTATACGTTTCTCATTATCTAGACTATTCTCTAGAGCTGAGATCTTAGAGTCCTTGACCTTGTTGGACGCCAATTGGAGAACCAACAAGATCTTCAGTCGAGCAATCTCTCGAGCTTGCTCCTCAGCAAGTAGGTTGCTTTCCTGAAGGGCTCTCTTCAGGGAATCAGTATTTTCTGGAGGAGAGCAGTTTCTGTCTTCAGAAAGGTCAAAAGATATGGGGCAGGTGAAGATGTTACCTGCTCATCTGAGTTATTGTCATTAGAATCAGTGACCATTGTTTCATCCTCGTCAGAGCTGCTTTCCTCACTGGTCTCGTCAGTCTCTGACACGGACACGGGAGCTCTGATGCAATCCGAGGGATCCTTGCATTCATCTTCAGAAGTGAGGACCACCACATACGCTTCATCCTCTGATTGGCAGCATATTTCAGCTTTCTCTGACCCCCCATCAGCTCTGAGATCATCATCCACAGAGATTTAGCCGTTCTACATTTTTCCAATCTAGAGCGAGAGGCTCCAGACCAGACATCCATGATAATTTGTCGAATCCTCTTGTCCAAGTGAAATAGAGATAGTTCCGTCTCAGACATCTCAGCAATGCCCATGGGCACTTGGATCCCAGAGTCGGAGGTCTTCATGGGGATAAACGGACCCTCTTCCAGGATGAAGGATGCTCGAGGATCGATAGAATCAAGGTGGAAGGATACTCTCATTCTCCAGATGGGATAATAATCCTTTGTGCATGCGGGGAGTTTGAGTGGCGGAATCTCATAATCCAGATCCATGCTTCTGACACTGGTGGCAGGATTCTACTCAAGGTGTTAACCTTTTTGAAGAGTAACCTCGCTTTGATACCACTTGAAAGTCCACCTAGTGTCAACTATGTGCACCTATGGGGGGGGGGGGGGGAGGAATAGGTGACGAGTAGCGCTTTTGCGGAATTTACGAATGTACCTGCACAACAAAGATAAAAAGCACAGCACACAGAATACACAGGCAATTTATAGTGGTTCCCCGACTTGGGTACATCCACTTTCCCCCTTCGACCTATCTCCCAACAAGGGACGACTCGGTCACTTCTCCAACAGGATTGAAATCCAATCCCTGCACTAACGGAAGGAGCCCTTCCACACGTGAGAGTCAACACTCCCACAAAATGGGTTGCACCCAACCCTTACAACACGGAACAAAAGTTCCTTTACAACAAAATTAAATATAGAATGTACACGTGATACAAACTTCTTTTGGAGACTACGGTGTTCCTCTTCGTTCGACGACGTGTTCTTGAAGTTGATGAAGAGTCTACAACCTTGGTCTCTCTTGGAGAGGATCTCCCCGGAACCGGCGGCGGCATACGAGCGGCGGCTAGCTTCGGGATCGGCGGCTACGATGATGAGCGGCTGCTGAACTTGGAGATCCAAACTTCGTAGCGAAGCAAACTAGGTCTACCAACGGTCACTCTTGGATCGGTCGTCTCGATCGATTCGGACGGGGGAGTTTTTCCCGGTCAACAAATCGAGAGACAAGAGATCTCTGGATAGACACGTGAGACTCAAGCTTTGCTAAGCTTCTGTCGCCGGAGATCACTAAGGAATCTCGATTGTTGACGGTGACCAACTTGCTCGAGCACGACGGCGGCGGCGGAGAGGAATCGCGATATTAGGGTTTCGTCGCGGCTCGGTTTCGTTCTCTTTTCTCCGTGGTTTTACTGTTCAAAATACTGGAATATATATACTGTAGATAACTCCAATATGACCGTTTGTGGGACCCACACTAGAAATCCCTAAGTCCGGTTCAAACTAGTCCAGAGGCAGAATCCGGTCCAGCAGCATCCTGAGAAACGCTAAGTGAAAATCGGCGAGAATCGCAGGCGATTCTCGACGAATCGGCGAGAATCACCAAGTGATTCTCGACGATTCGTCGAGAATCGTTAGTGATTCTCGCCGAATCACTTATTGATTCTCAACGAATTTCACTTTGTATACATGAGCTGCTTGGCCACTGGTTCGGCGAGAATCACTAGTGATTCTCGCCGAATCTTACTTGGCACCGTTTTGAGGTAGCCAGAAGGAGTCGGCGAGAATCACTAATGATTCTCGTCGATTCGGCGAGAATCACTTGGTGATTCTCGTCGAATTTTCCTTGGACGAATTTTCGTCTTCCACCCAGGAGCTGCTCCTTGATCCATCCATGCTCCTTGTCTTCTCTTGCATATGAACGGCCCTGTACTTGAAAGTAAGTGCACTCCAATAGAGAGAGTACACGTAGGCCAACACACCGATCTGCTCAACGAGGGATTACGTCTTGCAGACCCGTATATATTGACCTACTGTACCCTGACATTGGTGTGCACTTAGCGTGGAGGAGCTGCAAGTACAACTTAAGATGTTTCATCAAATACATTGTGAATTCATCTTAGCTTGACAGGTGGCTTCCTCAAATCTAGGTAATCGTGGATACAATACCCAACACCCTTTACAGCAGAGAGAGAGAGAGAGGGATGAGATGATTTTCTCTGTCAACAATCAGAGAGAAGATAGTGGAAGTTGTCAAAGCTCCCCCTGAGATCTTGAGTTGTTCAGGAAGTGAAGCTTTGCAGTAGGGTGATAGGCCTTCAGAAAATTTGATCTCCAGCAAAAGATGATTTCAGTAGTAGCTAAAATGTGTGTTGTCTGGAGTATTGAATGATGATGGCCTTTGAACACTGGAATCAAAAGGGATCTGAAAATTTCAGTATGTTGATCTCCTTTTGTGATGGTGTTCTTATATGAATTCTAAGACTGTGAATATCTACAGCTCTTTTTCTTGTTGTTATTCACTTGTTGATGAGGTGCTCTCTGTTCTTCTATGTTATGCAGCAGGGATGAAAAACTGATCTTTTATTCCTTGATCTGAATGAATAATTCTCTGTCCAAGATAGCCGTTAGCCTGTCATAAATGACTTCCTTAACTGCATTTTATCTTCTGGAGGAAAGTCCAATAAAACATTCCTTTAAAAATCCCTTGAAACTTGCTCCAGATTAATTGAAAACGGCTAAAAGATCCTTGAAATAAATGCTGAGAATAATTCCATAACTGTCTGAATTTGAATCTTGAAAAACGTCGATCTCACCAAAAAAACGTCGACCTGAGCTCCATTATCGTTGAACTGAGCTCAGAGATAGAGAAACAAACTGGAGACAAGAATGTCGATCTAAGCTCGAAGATCGTCGAATGGAGTTCGACGACTCGTTGAAGTTGAGCTTGGAGATCATCGAATGGAGTTCGACGATTCGTCGAAGTGAGCTCAGCGATCGTCGAATGGAGTTCGATGATTTGTCGTGCTGAGCTCGACGAAATGACTTAGTCTCCTGAACTGAAATATCTGGTCTTGGGGGCAGCTTTCAAACCTAAATACTAACCCTTAGACTCAATTCTAATTGACCTTTAGATCTATACAAGGAGGTCAAAACAGATTTCCTAAAAGACATAGTGATTCTTGCCTAAATCAGTAATATGGTGTTCCAACAAATATCTCTACACGCTCGAGAGTAGAGCACACTCGATCTGAGATGTGAGGATAATGGGAGGTTGATGAAAAAGTGTCGAGCAGTCGGTTACTTTAACGATTAGGATTAGTGGTTGATGCCGAGAGAGGAGAAGAGAAGAGGAGAAGAGGGGCCGCTTGCTGCGGTAACAACAAAATTTGCCCGCCGCGGCTTAAATGCCACTATTACGAAGGGCTTTCATTTGATTATAATTCAATGTTATAGCTTGAGCTGAGTCCTTTATATGAGAATATAAAGGCTACAAGTGGAAGCTGGCAGCTAGAGGAAAGGAGCGCCCGAGGCCGCGCGGTTTGACCAAAGAGGCCGGCAAACCGCGCAGACAGCTGATCCCGCAGCTTGCTACTTAAGGCCGAGTGGACTGCGTGTTTAGGCGGAGAAGACCGCATAGGTCACTGAAGCCAAGGATGGGAACCAGGCTGGAATGACTTAACCGCGCGGACACGGAAGTTGTATCTGCACGGTTTGCTATTATGATTGTCCCCGGGGGTCACTGAGTCATCTGAGTCCGTCCTCCCGAATAATAGGTATGGGGGTCTATTTATAGGCCCGAGAAGGTCACAGTCTTGGTAACGTTACCCTTGGTATGTCGGTGAGTTGTGCGAGTACACATGGAATCCGCACCATATTGTGCTGATGACTTGACCACTTGATTTGTTGTTGGAGGACTAGGACGAGTCTGCCTCTGCTGCACCAAGCGAGCCCGCACCAATCTATGCGGGCTGAGGTGCAGTTCGCCTGCTGTCGGGAAGAAATGGGTGTTGGGAAGCTAGAGTGCTGCTGGCGTACACAAAGAGGGCTGAGATAGGCCGCGATCTCCAGGGGAAACCTGGAGCAGGGCGCGACTTGCAAGCTGGCTACCTTGGAATGGATTTCCGATTTCTGGGTTTACAAGTAAAACCTATAAAATATATCATATGTGGTAAAACATAAATCATGTGTCTTTTTCATAAAATAAGTGAAAGCATAGGATTGTTTGAATGTCTGTAGTTGTCCCCTGTACGGCGTGACATCACGATCACGTATTTTTTCTCATTTGATAGTATTTTAATACTGAGAAAATGTGGGTTGTGCCAATTTGGAGGAAGTGACTACCCTCCTCTACCCTAGAGGATAGTTGGGACCGAGCTAGGATGTAGATTGACAACCCGAGGATTCCTACTGAGAATCTACAATAATGTTGGGAAAAAGCTTTATTATTTACCTTAATAAATTACTATTTGTGATTTTACATCTTAGTGCTATTACCCGTGTTATATAGAGAGGGTAATATGATCTTAAAAGTTCTAAAATATCGTTAGTATAAAGGACATGAAATATGCACACTTGATTTAAGAGGAAAGTCATGAAATGCCAACATGCGCTGACTAGAAATTGATGTAACTATGACTAGAAATCGATGTTACTTCGAATAGAAATCAGAGTATCAATATAATATGAAGTCGACGTTCTTTTAGAATGAAATTGATGTATACGTCGATATGATATCGGTGTACCATTGATTACATATTTGCTATGAGAGACTGATTGAATAAAGCCAAAAGTCAAAGTTAGTTTGATATGAACTCGACATTACGTCGAGTAATTTTCTGAACAAAGATTGTTTTGAGTATTTAAACATAGTTACTTTAAGAAAGGTCATCACTGATTAACTGTCTTCTTGGTGCCATTAGATTCTTAGCTATATATATACAGAGATACTTGAGGACAATAACAATAACATATACATACAAATCAATCACAAAAACAACACATATATAATCATAATAGATAGATCAGATCGTGGCTTTGAGAGATTGAATTTGACAGAGAAAGATAGGGGGATTATTATCTGCATTTGAAGATATTCCTTGAATCAGTCGATCAATATCATTGAAAGTCTTTAATTCCAAGGTAGCTAATCACCTAGAGGGGGAGAATATTTTTTCTAGTCTTTAAATATTTTCTTTAACTTGGTGTGTTGTGAGTTTGCTATGTTAGATTGCTTTAAAGACAATCCACAAAAGAACACACAATATTTATAGTGGTTCCCCATATTATGGGTATGTCCACTGTCCCTCACCTTCCTAGCAGCTTGTTAAACAAGGCCCCTTCTCCAAAAATCAGCTCCTAAGAGCTTACAACATGATCCCGCAGGACCACTCAGTCTCCTCCAAGACCTACAGCTCAGGCACTATGCCCTACAACTCAGAGATCAAAAGATCACCTACCTCAGGCCAAAATGCCCTACCACGCAGGCTAGGAGGATATTCCTACCTTAAATCTAAAGGATCCCACACCTCAGGCAAAAGTGCCCTACAACTAAGGCCAAAACGCTACACTCAGATTCTTAACAGAATCCTACCACTCAGATCTATACAAGATCCTACAATCGGCCTTTATGAATAGGCTTACAACTCAGATCTAGAAAGATCTTACAAAAAAATAGATTTGTTAATGTTGAATAGACATCAGAGAAATGATCTCTGTGTCTTCCTCCTTATGTACTGAGAAAATCCAGTTCAGATTTCTTCTTCACAGCTCCAAAAAATAGCCTTCAGGATAAGCTCATCTTAGGTTGTGAAGTAACTGCAGCAGCGGTAGGTCTTGACTGCTTTTCTCTCAGAGAAATATCTTTAACCTTGTTGTTGATGATGTTGACCTCAACAACCACCTTATTGGACTTTTGGATCAGTCAATTTGCACTTTTTCTTCGATCTATGCAAAAATGGCGTGGAATAAGAAGAAGTTGAGCCGCTTTGCGAAAAGACAAACCCTAAAAATTGTTCTCTTCGTTGACGATCTTATTCCTCTTATTATCCGCCGTCCAATGACCGTTTTGACCAGTGAGCCCAGCTTTAATTGCAGATATATAGCCTACCTTTTACATAATAGATCTTACAGCCTTACTTAAGTGTTGAGTACGTTGAGTGAACTGGCTTCACTCAACGCCACTAGACTTGGCCAATTTCTTCTACAATGTCAGGCGTTGAGTTCATTGAGTGAATCTTCATCACTCAACACCCCGAGCTTAGCTGCAACTTTCTTTATCAACTAGACATTGATAGCGTTGAGTGAAGCTTCATCACTCAACGCTTTTGAACTTAGCCGCTTCTCTGAACCCTGCCATCTTGTTGATGCGTTGAGTGCATTGAGTGAGCTCTCCTCACTTAATACATCCGGACTTAGATAGATTTTTCTATCTATCTTCATTAAGCTTTGAGTGACCATATCTCTGTCGATGCTTTTCTCTTCAGGCGTTGAGTGAGCTGACATCACTCAAAGCTTCTAGACTTAGTTAATTTTTATGTCTCCTTCTTCTTTGGCTTTGACATAATTAGCATGGCGTTGAGTGAACTGGCATCACTCCATGTTTCTGGACATAGTTAATTTCTTTGACAGATTCTCTGTGACTTTGACTGAAGTAACTTGATTCAACGCTTCTAGCTGTATGGCGTTGAGTGAGTTGGCGTCACTCAATGACTATAAACTTGGCCACTTTTCTTTCTTCGTTCTCCTTAAGCTTTTACTACACAGTCTTTCCTCAGGACTTTTTGTTGTTTGGCGTTGAGTGAATTGGCATCACTCAATGCCTGTGGACTTAGCAGCTTTTCATCACTATCAAAGCAAAGACCTTGACTGAATAGTCTTTATTCGACGCTTCTGCACATCTGGCATTGAGTGAGGTGTCTTCACTCAACGCTTCTGGACTTAGTCGATTTTCTGCTTGCCACTGCTGAAGCTTTGACAGACTCAACTATACTCGACACCTCTTTTTATATGACATTGAGTGAACTGTCTTCACTCAACGCCTGTGGACTTAGCCATATTTTTGTCTTGCAAACTGTTAGGCTTTGACTGTCCATACCTTACTCAGTGCTTTTTGACTTCTAGCATTGAGTGAACTGGCTTCTATCAATGCCTGTGGACTTAGGTGATTTTGAGCCTTTCCAGCATCCTTCTTTGACATCTAGCGTTGAGTGAACTGGCTTCACTCAATGCCTGTGGACTTAGACAGATTTTTGTCTCTCCACTTCTCTACCTTGCGACCACATGTCACAACCACTTGGAATACATGTCCAATCAACGTGACATGGACCAACCTGCATGCATGAACTTGAATATACATCAAATACAACTAGGTGTGTACCATTGAATTATTTGACTTCTTATAAATCTAGGACATTAGAATCAATGAACCCAACAATCTTCCCTATTTGAAGAAGTCAAAACCCTTATTCAAAATTCTTTGTCAATGATATACACCAACATATGCAGCAACAATATATGTCAAAAAATAGAGTTATAGGTTACTATATTTTCCTTGTCTGTATGGTGATCATCACCTACTCCCCCTGTTTTGTTGCCTAGCCTTGGTCATTTCCTTGATCATTCCCTTCTCCCCCTTTTTGACTTCTATAGAATAGTTAGGGAGGTTCTGACCATCTCTTATTATCTTCTCCCCTTTCTGATTTCAGATAATTAACTGGTGCAGTTGTCATCATCAGTCTGTCTTACTTAGAGGCCCAAGAAGAACTTAAGCTCATCCATACTGCTCATCTCAAACTTCTCTTGCATAAGTTTGACAAACTTCCTGCAAAGTTTGTCATCAATAAATCTAAAGATTATGTCATCAACATAAATCTTGACTATGATGATCTTGCCCTTATATTTCTTCTCTACCTTCTCCCTTGAGAATTTTTTCTCAATGACGAAGTTAGACATTGTCTCATAACATGCTCTATTGGCTTCCTCCAATCCATATAGAGCTTTCTTAAGTCTATAAACAGATTCAGGTAAGTTAGAGTCAACAAAACCTGGAGGATGTTCAACATAAACCTCTTCATTTAAGTCACCATTCAGAAATGCTGACTTCACATCCATCTGATAAACTTTGAATCCTTGGTATATAACATATGCAAGAAATAGTTTGATGGCTTCCAATCTGGCTACTGGACAAAGGTTTGATCAAAATCAATACCTTCTTCTTGCATGTATCCTTTAGCCACCAGTCTTTCCTTGTTCTTAACTATAATGTCATTTTCATCAAGTTTGTTCAAGTAGATCCACTTGATTTCAATGACATTATGTCATTGTCGTCTGAGAACTAGCTTCCAGACCTTACACGTTTTAAACTAGTTCAATTCCTCTTGCATAGCTACATTCCAGAACCGATCTATGTTGGTCACTTCAAATCTATTGGTCTCATCCTGTGACAGAAAACTTGCATACATTGTTGTATTAAGGCTCTTACTTCTTGTCACCACTCCTTAGTTAGCATCACCAATAATCTGATGTCTTGGATGATCACTTAGATGCCTAACTTCTGGAAGCAATCTTGCTCTAGCTTCACGATCTTCATTGCCTTCATTGTGCAGATCGTCATCCACAACCTATGGGCCTTGTCCTTGCTCTAGAATGCACACTTTGTCTGCTTCATATTGACCTATTGTAGCATCTTCCTTGATAGTCAACTTGTCCATCATCAGCTCTATACCTGCAGGACTAGAAGAGGAGCTTGACACCAAACCTAGTAATATGAGACTTCCCATTATTTAGCACATAACACTTGCTACCAAAGATCATGAGATAACCCAGGTTTGGTTTTCTGCCCTTCAAGATCTCATAGGGTCTTCTTGTGACTCTTGGTGATAGAGGCTCTATTAAGAACATGACATGTAGTATTCTCTGCCTCAGCTCAGAAATATTCTGGGAGATATGTGTCACTCAACAAGGTCCTTCTTGCCTCTATGAGAGTCCTATTCTTCCTATCAACAATTCCATTTTGTTGGGGTGTTCTTGGAGAATAAATTCTTGGTGAATCCCTTACTCTTCACAGAACCCTGTCATGCTATCATACTGAAATTCAGTCCTGGTAACTTCTGATTTTGACCACATTACTATCCAGTTCATTCTGAATTTGCTTGACAAATGTCTTGAAGACATCAGAGGTTTTAGACTTTTTCTTCAAAAAGAAAACCCAAGCAAATCTGGAAGTCATAAACAACCACGAGGGTGTAGACTTTCCTACCTAGACGATATAGAGCAAATTCCCTTTTGGCATGTAGAGCAAATTCCTTCGTTAGTGCATTTCATTTTAGGACCATTCCTAACTAGCTCTTCACTAAAGAGCTTGTCAATTGTCTTATAGTTCAAATGATCTAGTCTCTTGTGCCATTGGACATAGTATGAGACTTTTTCATTTGCAACTAGGCATATAAGAGAGTCTATATCTAAACACAAAAAATATACAAGTCAAGATAACCTCTTGGTTACTCAACCTCTTAATATGACACTCATCCTTGTGGAATAATATGTCATAGCCAAGATCACAAAGTTGGCTTATGCTTATCAGGTTGTGTTGCATTCCTTCCACATAAGCTACTTTTGTGATAGTGACTATGCCATTTGTGACCTTACCATATCCTCTAGTGACTCCTGTGTCTGATCCACCAAAGATCATTTTGGGTCCATCCTTCAGTTGAGTGTACTCCCTCAAGTTGCTCCTTGTTCCAGTTATGTGCTTGGAACATCCACTTTCCAAGTATCATATAAGGGTATGGGCACTTGGACTAACCTGCAAGACATGATTTAATTTACCAGTAGCTTTTCTTACTAGTCTGGAAAAAGACTTGTCTACCAGTAGCTTTTCTGACTGGTGGACTAACTACTACTCTAGCCACACTAGGATTATGCCAACAATCTATGGCATAGTGGCCCACTTTCCCATAACACCAGCACTAATAAATGTTGTACCTTCTTTTTTGAGCTAGTCTGCTAGCTGTGCTGATAGCAGCTCTCTATCCAGAAGGAATAACATGAGCCTTTCTCAGGTTCCTTTCAGCTAGGATCTGGATGAAGGTAAGTCTTCCAGTAGACTTATTTGGCTTGTTTTAAATGCCATCAACAACAGTATTTTTTGCAAAAGACATGCTCTTGATAGCGTCAGAAATAGCCAAATAAGGCTTGCTGATAGACTAACCTTTGGTCAGAGTCTTTGTTGGATGGCCTAGAAATTTGGCTGTAGCCACATTCTTAAGAATAGCGGCTGTAGCAGCAAAGACTAATGGTACATGATGGGCCATTTGAATTTCTTCATGGGCTGCTTTGAAGGAACTCATCCTCATTCCTCTTCTCCTTCCATTGGAAGGTACACTTGTATTCTTCTAGGAAGAATTCTCATTCTTTTAGTGACCATAGATTGAGTTCTAGTCATACCCATTAGAAGGGAGTATTACCCTTTCAAAGGTGATGGGTGGGTGAAATAGAGCATTCATGTTCCCTTTGAAAGGGGCAGCCCTTCTATTTACCTTAATCCTAAGCCCCTCTTGTTTCTCTGAGAGGAGTCAATGATGGGCAACATAGAATTAGGCTTAGAGTAGCTAGCCACAATCATCTTCTCCCTCTGGAGTTTCTATACCAGATCTCTAATGAGACTGTCCTTATATTTAATGGTGCCAATCTGAATGACTGTGATGTTCTTTAGTTGGCGAACTGATGAGTCCGATTTATATAGGGGTTTTCGTACTCATCTGAGCTTATTATCATGCTTGTGCACTACCTTTTCAGTTGGAAAAGTCATATTTTTGTTTAGGTCTTCACTGAGCCAATAGTGCATTGTTTTGGCCCAATGTGGTGTGCAATTACGCACTCTTGTGTTGAGGGTAAATTTTTTGAGCTCCTCTCACTTGTTTGTTCTGATTTATATGATTGTTTGTGTGGATTTATTGTTGTGTCGGTGGTCGTGATGTCTGGAATTCCAATTCCAACTCCTGTGTAAAACACACAGTCGTGCGAATTTCTTCGCGCACTGTTTCAGTGTAATCATGCATTATACATAGCAATCCTTGGGACGTCTGTGGTTACCCATGCATTTTTTCCTGCACGGTTTCGGCCAAACCGTGCGCGAAGGAATCGCACGGTCTGCATATTATTCTCGGAATTCTTGCGCTCTATGGTTAATTGTGCGATTTGTTCGCTCACGGGCAGAAGTGCCCATGCACGAGTAAAACACATGGTTCTACTTGCTTATCGGGATATCCTGTTCTCTGGGGTTAATATTGCATTTTTCTTCATGTACGGGCATACGCGCCCGTGCGTGAGTAAAATGCGTGGTTCCTTTTTGTTATCTTGCTTTCCAGTGCTTTGTGGTTACCCGTGCATTTTCCTTCATGCAGGGACAATTGTTCCCGTGCGTGAGTAAAATGCACGGGTCAATGCTTCTTCCTCGCATGCTATTTTTTGCCCGTGATTAATGCACGGTTGTGCGCCAAACCGAGCGTGACATTTTTCTGACCTACTTCTATTTATGCACAGGTTTTCTTCCAATCAAGAAGGTTCCGCTTTTCTGCCATTCCTGCCGCCGTTTTAGGGCAAAACTCTGTCCTTTCTCCTCCTCCCTTCATCTTCCACTAAGGAGAGAAGCTTCGGCCATGCTCGCGAAGCTTACCTCTCGCCCGTGCTTGATCTCGGCCTGCTCCTTCACTTCCTAGCTCTTTTTCAAGTTTTGATGCTGTATCCATCAAGCAAAGGGAAGCTTGCAACCTTCTTCCAGATTGTGACATGAAGAAGATGAGTCCATTGGAGGGTACTGACAGCCTTCTCTACCCCGGACGTAGTTGAGGACCGAGATTGGCCGCAGATTGATAACCCGGCAATTCCTTCCGTGACTTATCAGTGATCATTCAGATTCGGTCGATTTCTTAACTTGCTCTTGCTTTACTAATGTATATGCATGGATAAATCTTTATATGTAGTTGATGTGGCGCTTTAGCTATAGCGTTATTAGTTTCATGTCTATGTGAATCTTTATCATTTTACTGCTTTAGTTGCTTGTGCAGTGCCCATATTTCTGCCCACCGCCATATTTGGTTCTGTCGCTCTAGCGATTGCTAGAGGCGTGCGTTGCGACAAGGTGTTTGCGACCCTCAATCCGTTGTTCTACTCATTCCCTGCGCCTGCATTTTCGTACATCCCGCCGAGCGAAGCAGCGCATAGCGGCCTGTATAGGAGTAGATTTAATTAGCTTTTTTTTCTTGCTTCTAAAGCCAAACCCCTTAGTGACCTCGAACTAAGGAGTTCAATCTCAAGTCCTCCCTGAAATACAACTCCACCTTGCGGTGTTCCTTGAGAGATTAGATACTTGGGAAGGCCTCCCCATTTTATATTACTTATGCGAGCGGTAGACTTGTCGTAAGCGCATAAAGTTTTTGGCACAGTTGCCAGGGATCGAACCCGAGTCACCCACGTGACAGGCAGAAATACTCACCACTATACTACAACGATGCGGATTGAAAACCCTACGATTCCTTCTTCGACTCCTCGACGAACCTTCGGATTCGGTCGATTTCTTGTCTTTTTCTTGCTTTATTGCTGTATATGCGTGGATAGATCTTTATATGTAGTTGATGTGACACTTTAGTTGTAACTGTTATTAGTTTCATGTCTATGTGAATCTTTATCATTTTACCTCTTTAGTTGCTTGTGCAGCGCCCATATTTCCACCTGCCACCATAGTTGGTATAGCCGTTTAGCCATCACTAGGGGCGCGCGTTGGAACGAGGTGTTTGCGGCCCTCAATCTGCTGTTCTACTCATTCCCTACGTCTATCTGTTGCTATTCCCGTTGAGCTTGTCCCTTCCTTTGACATCCCTACACCTCACTACCGAAGCCATATAGCCTTTCCTACTCGCACATCCGAATGTGGTCGCTCAGTTTGTTTGTTTTATTGTAGTTTATATCCGTTATGTGTGGCAGTTATGTGAGTGTTTGTGCCGCTTGTGGTGTTGCCGTGTTTTCGGCTTGTTTTGGTTATTTGGTTAAATCAAAAATAAATAAATGAAATGAATTAGAAAAGAAAATTCCCAATATAGAATAAAAGAAGAAAAAAAAGAAAAAAATTGTTGTAGAGTTGTAAAATTTTGGTATTATGTTCGTTATGGGCATGCACGCACCGTCAAAAGTCCAAGTCTGGTGGTGCGCAACGCGTGTTTGTCGTTGAGTATAACTTGTTGGGTACATTGGAAACTATGTACCTGATTTGGAGAAGCCTCACTAAACTCAATGATATACATCATTATGTATTTGATGGGTTGTTGAGTTTCAATGTGCAGGATAAAGAAATGCAGTAAAATAATCTAAGTACAAGTGTCGACACTTGTGAAGGAAATGTGTTGATACCAGAAGAAGATTGTGTTGACACACAGGACTTGTGTCGACACACAGAAATTCAGTCTACAGCAATTGTGTCGATACACTCAAGAATTCTATCAACACCAACTATGTGAAGACCAGAAGCAGATTGTGTCGACACACAGGACTTATGTCGACACACTCAAGAATTCTGTCGACACCAACTATGTCAAGACTGGAAGCCAATTGTGTCGACACACAGGACTTATGTCGACACACTCAAGAATTCTGTCGACACCAACTATGTCAAGACTGGAAGCCAATTGTGTCGACACACATGACTTGTGTCGACACCATCTTCAGAAGCTGTGTCAAGAAAGTAAAGAAGAGCTCTGTCGACATTCCTTGAGCTATGTCAACATCATCAAAAATTGTGTCGACACATGTTCCATTTGTGTTGACACATATAAAGTTTTGTCTCGACACTTTCTGCTGAGTAAAAGTGGCAAAGGTTCAAATGTCAAGAGTGAAGACTTGACAGCTGTCATAACTGACAAAGCTGTCACATCTGTCAGAAGACAATTATAAACCGGATCAGCTGGTAACCTCGGATGAGATCTATATAAAGACCTGTCTTATCAAAAAAAAGAAGAGAAGTACGCAGATTTTGTTTTTCACCCAGGAAATCAACAAGTCTCTGTTAAAAGAGAAGACAGATTCTGAACAAGTCTACAAGAAGAATTCAGAGTTACATCTGAAAGAAGAGGAGAGCTTGATTGTGGATCTACTCCAACTTTTCAAGAATATTAACCTTACTTTGTTCAGATTCAAGTAGCTTTGAAGAAGCTAAGACAGGTTGGATCTTAAGTAGTCAGTTCATTTCAGAACTGATCAAGAAGTCTACATTCATTCATCTTTCTCTTGGGTGAAGAAATTTTCATTCTCTCAATCAATTTTTGTAAGATCTATTCTAGATCTGAGTGTAAGATATTAGGTTCTCTGAGTTGTAAGCCTATATCCATAAAGACTGAGTTAGGGCTGTTATCCTGAGGTAGGAGATTGATTTCTCTGAGCAGTAGGCCTGGTGAAAGAGGCTGAGGTAGGGCTGGATTTCCTGAGTTGTTGGAGTGTGGACTCACATTGAGGTAGGATTCTCTGAAAGAATTTGAGTTGTAGCACTTGGTGAAGTGTGAGCTGTAGAAACCATTTTGGGTTCTGAGTTGTAAGATCTGAGGATCTGAGAAGAAAGAAGGAAGTTAGGCCAAATTTAGTATACTGCTAGATAGGAGAATGGAGAAAGTGGATGTACCCATCTCTTGGGGAACCACTATAAATTTGTGTGTATGTTGTGTTGGCTGTGTTTGTTTTAATCTGTGCTGTGATTGTTAGAGCAAAGATTGTCCAACTGTGATTTAACTTAACTGCCTAAATAAAATAAGAATTGAACCTATTCACCCCCCTCTAGGTGTTTAGGGTATCTTGAAACCAATTCTTTCAAGTGGTATCAGAGCCAGGTTACTCGAGAATAGACTCAACGGTCATAGTTGATCTCTAAGGCAGTTATCAGTTAGCCAACATATGTTCAGGTGAAAATCACAAGGAACTTGGATCCATGAAAATACCCATATGTAGAAAGGAAATCTTTCGCATATGGAAAGAGAGAGTCAGATTATTCATGGACGCTTCGGACCCAAGAATATACATCACAGTTAATTAGGGCCATTCATTCCTATGAACATATCAGTTCTTGATGCCAACCTCAGGACTCCAAAAAGTTACTCTGAAATGACAAAGGATGAGATCATCTTAGCCACTATGAATAAGAGAGCACATAACATAATAGTTAGTGCTATAGATGACTCAACTTTCCAAAACTTGGTTCACTACAAAACCTCCAAGGAGATGTGGGACACTTTGATTATCTACATGGAGGGATCAAAAGAAGTAAGAGAGGATAGAAAGTCATGCTAAATCAAGAATATGAAAGTTTTAGACAAACCAAAACAGACATCATAACTGAGTGCTATAAGAAGTTTTTCAAAATAGTTAATGAGCTAATGTCATATGGAAAAGTCTTCAGCACATATGAGCTCAATGATAAGTTTCTCAGATCAATAACCAAGGACTGGGATACCAAGATATGTGCCATCAGGGAAGTGGCCAGACTTGCGGACACCTCTCCTCCAACCTTATTTAGAAAATTGCTATCATATAAGATGCAGCTTATGGCCAGAAAGGAGGAAGAGAAAAGCAATAGGTCTGACTATAAAGAGAAATTTGTGGCCTTCAAGGTTGAAGCCACAAAAAAGGAGAGGAGGATGTCTCCATCTCCTCCTAGGAAAGCTGCTGAAATTAACTCAGATAATTGTGACAACAACACATCAGACAACCCTAATTCTGATGAAGACTTTGCTTCCCTCACAAGGCAATTCCAAAGATTCATTAAGAAAAAATAGTGGAGAACCAAGACATCCTCCTCACAGTCTAAGGATGACTACTACCAGAAAAAGAAACCTTCTAAGAAAGACAACTATGACACGAAACCAAGCAAAATAACTTCTTCTAAGATTGTTTATTATTATTGCAACAGGTCTGGACTTGTTGTAGCTGACTGCCCTGATAAAAGAAAGGAATTTAATGACAAGAAGAAACATCAAAATAAGGGAAAGAATGAGAGATCCTTTGTTACAAAGAAGCAAAAAAATTTGATTGACTCCTCATCATCAGGTTCAGGAGAAGAGGCTGAACTTGAAACCTATATTGGACAGTTTACAACTGAAGAGGATTCTGTAGAGACTAAATTCCTGCAAATTCTATGTTGGGTACATTGGAATAAATGTACCTGATTTGAAGAAGCCTCACCCTACTCAATGATATACATCAAAATGTATTTGATGTGTTTTGAGTTTAGTTGTGCAGGTTAAGTATTTGCAGGAAAAGCTGAACAGTTTCTAAGTCCATGTGTCGACACCCAGAAGAAAAGTGTCGACACTTAAGAAGACTTGTGTCGACACCCAGAGAAGCAGTGTCGACACTTGGAGTAATTGTGTCGACACCAGGGATGCAGAGTCGACACCAGAAGGAAAGTGTCGACACATACAGGCTGTGTCTACACACAATGAAGAAATGTCCAGTGAAGCAGTGTCGACACTTAGAAGCAGTGTCGACACCCAGAGGAACTTTGTCAACATCCGAAAGTGTCGACACTTGGAGGCTGTGTCGAAACTCAGCAAAAGTTCAACAAAGCTCAAGTGCAAGTGTCGATACTAGGAGGCTGTGTCGACACTCAGCAAACTTCAACAAAGTTTAAGTACAAGTGTCGACATAATGAAAAATGTGTCGACACACAGCAAAAGTCTCAACACATGAAGAATGTGTCGACACAAGGAGCTGTGTCGACACTCAACAAACTTCAACAGAGTTTAAGTACAAGTGTCGACATAATGAAGAATGTGTCGACACACAGCAAAAGTCTCAACACATGAAGAATGTGTCGACACAAGGAGCTGTGTCGTCACTCAGCAAATTTCAATGAAGTCTAAGTACAAGTGTCGACACTAAGAAAATGCATCGACACTCAGCAAGTATCAACACATAAGGCATGTGTCGACACTAAGAAAATGTGTCGACACTCAGCGAGTATCAACACAAGAAGATGTGTCGACACAAAGGAGTTGTGTCGACACTTACAAGAATACAACTAAGTACTAAAGAACAAGGAGTTGTGTCGACACACAATATCATTGTCGACACATGTTGAAGAAGCAGTGTCGAGAAGCAGATTCTACAATACAAGGAGTTGTGTCGACACCATGAAGGCTAGTGTCGACACTTAGTCTACTTGTGTCGACACTTGGTCTATAAGTGTCGACACTAAGTGTCGACACAACTAGAATCTGTTCTCGACACTGTCTCAACATGACAATGATAGTGTCGACACACTTCAGTACAGTTACAAGTGTCGACAATACTGTGTCGACACATTCTTAGTGTCGACGCATGATACTGAGTGACTTAAAGACTGACTGTCTCAACACTTTCAGACAGTTACAGAAAATTCAAGAAGTGACTGGATGACTTGACAGCTGCCATTCCAGCCAATCTACTACAACTGTCAGAGCTGTCAGAAAGCTGTTAGAAACCGGATCAGCCGGTCACCATGAAGAAAGCCTATATAAAGGCTTATTCTGTCAACAGAAGAAGATGATTAACAACAATCAACTGAAGTGATCAGAAGATCTAAAAAGTTGGAGAGAGAGAGAGCTCCTTCCAAGAAGACATCTGTTGAACCAGGCTGTGAAGAAAGTTTCAGATTGAGATCTGAATCTTAAGTTGCAGTGATTGAAGATCAGCTGCATAGAGAATCAACCCTACTGTGTTCTAAATTCAAGAAGCTTTGAAGGAAGCCAAGGGAGGTTGATCTCAGCAAAATTCATCCAAGAACTCATCAAGAAACCTGTCAACTATTCTCTCTTATTCTGAGTTGAGGTTATATACATTGTAATTTTAATTTCTTGTAGGATCCTTAGGGATCTGAGTTGTAAGCTTGAAATTATAAAGGCTGAGTGGTAGGGCCTATGTGCCTGAGTGTAGGAGATACTTTTCTCTGAGTGTAGGCCTTGTTGTAGACTGAGTGTAGGTCTTTGAGAAGACTGAGTGGTAGGGCTGTGTGCTTGAGTTGTAGGAGTGGGATCACTCTGAGTTGTAGGAACCTATTTGGGGTTCTGAGTGTAAGATCTGAGGATCTGAGGAATAGTGGAGGAGTTTGGCCGAATCTAGTACACTACTAGATAGGCGAAGGGGGAAAGTGGATGTACCCAGACCTTGGGGAACCACTATAAAATTATGTGTACTCTGTGCGTGAATGATTCTGTGGTTGCTGTTTTATGTTCTGTGAAATCTGTGATATAATCTGCCTAAAAGTTAAAAAAGATTAAGGTCACCTATTCACCACCCCCTCTAGGTGATTAGGTACAATTTCTTTCAAGTGGTATCAGAGGGAGGTTACTCAAAGAGGACATAACTATCTGAGTAAAAGATCCTGTTGGCAGATTCAGTATAATCAAGGGCAGACTCAGCATATCAAGAAAATCAAGAAAATGGGTTCAACATAGAATCATAAAGAACTTGGATCCATGAAGTTGCCAATCTGTAGAAAGGAGATTTTTGACATCTGGAAAGAAAGGGTTAGACTATTTATGGAAGCCTCTGACCCCAGAATCTATATTACTGTTAAAGAAGGGCCATATGTGCCAATGAAGGTATCTGTGTTGGATGCAAATCAGAGAACTCCAAAAGACTATTCTGAAATGACCAAGGATGAGATTATTCTGGACACTATGGACAAGAGGGCCCAAAATATTATTGTGAGTGCAATAGATGATGCCACATTCCAGAACTTGATTCACTGTAAAACATCAAAGGAAATGTGGGACACACTGATAGTGTACATGGAGGGCTCTGAAGAAGTTAGACAGGACAGAAAGTCTTTACTAAATCAGAAGTATGAAAGTTTCAGACAAGACAGGTCTGATAGTATAACAGAATGCTACAAGAAATTCTATAGGATTGTCAATGAGTTGATGTCTTATGGAAGAGAATTCAGCAACTATAAGCTGAATGATAAGTTCTTGAGATCCCTAACTAAAGACTGGGATACTAAGATTTGTGCCATAAGGGAAATGACCAAGTTAGCAGATATTCCTCCTCCAACATTGTTTGGAAAACTGTTATCCTATGAGATGCAGTTGATGGTAAGGAAGGAGGAGGAGAAGACTACAAGAATTGAGCACAAAGAAAGAGCTGTGGCTTTCAAGACAGAAGTCACTAGGAAATATAAAAGTAAGTCTCCATCTCCACCTCCAAAAGTTGCTGAGACTGAGACAGATGAGTCAGAAAGCAAGAATTCTGAAAACCGTGAGAGTGATGAAGATTTTGCAGCTTTCACTAGATATTTTCAGAAGTTTCTTAAGAAGAAACAGTGGAGATCTAAGCCATCCACTTCACAGAAGTCATCAAAGTATGACATGAGAAAGCCCAAGACAAGTAAAACTACATCTTCAAAGATAGTCTGTTATTGTTGTAACAAACAGGGACATGATGTTGCTGACTGTCCAGAGAAGAGGAAAGAGTCAACTGATAAGAAGAAGACTCAAATCAAGGGCAAAAAGGAAAGGTCTTTTGTTGCTAAGAAGGACAAAAGTCTGACTGATATGTCTTCTTCAGAAACTGATTCAGAAGCTGAAGCTTACATTGGACTATTTGCTGAAGAAGAAGATGAGTTCATCCAATTAATGAACTCAATATGTGAGCAAGAGGAAAATCAGTGCCAGGGACTGATGGCCTTATCAAAAGGAGACAAAATCTAGGATCAGCCTGGACCAAGTCAGGTACAAAATTATTCTGTTAGTTCAATTTCTAGTACTGGATCAGAATCAGATTCATCAGCATCAAGTGATGAGAGTGGATCTGAATCTGAAGGAGATATTCATCAATTGATTGATGAATATAGAGTAGTGTTGCAAGTTTTAAAGAAAAGCAAATCCTTGGCCAAGAGTCAGGCTAAGGAGATTATCAGTATTAAAGTTGCTGCAATAGATTTTGATAAGTTGATTGATCAGAAATTAAATGGAATAGCCAAACTGAAGCACATAACTGTTATTCAGATGGGAACTATAACATTTAAAAATGATCAAATCAGAAATCTGGAGATTAGTCTTCAGAAAGAGAGAGATATAGTAGCAAGGTTTTCTAAACCAAAGTCTGTTTTATCTTTGATAGATGAGTTCATTTCTCAAAAGGGTAAAACTGGATTGGGGTTTACTAAAACTGCCAGGACTGTAAAGTCCAAGTCTAAGGGCAAAGCCCCAGCACTCAACAAGCCTGCTGTAGATACTATAGCCAAGGATGTACCTAAGCAAAGGTACAACAAATTTGAGTGCTGGTGTTGTGGCAAGGTAGACCACTTTGCCATAGACTGTTGGCACAATTCTAGTACTAAGGTGAGTAGCAATCTACCTGCTAGAAAAGCTACAGGTAGTTTTGTTAAGAGGCAAACTAACCAGCACCAAGGACCCAAGAATTCTTTGGGTTCTAAGGTTAACTAATCTGTTTTACAGGTGAGTCCAAGTGACCATGCCCCAATATGGTACTTGGACAGTGGATGTTCCAGGAACATGACTGGAACTAGAGGATTGCTAAAGGACTACACACCAATTAAGGATGGTCCTAAAGTCACCTTTGGTGGTTCTGAAAAAGGAATCATCAAAGGTTTTGGTAACATTTCTAGCAACCTTATAACAATTACTCAAGTGGCTTATGTTAAAGGTATGAAACACAACCTCATTAGTATAAGTCAGCTGAGTGATTTAGGATATGACATCTCATTTGTCAAAGATGGTTGTCATATCAGGAGATCAAATGATCAAGAGATCATTCTGACTGGTTATAGGAAGAGAAATGTCTATTGTCTAGACATTATGTGTGAGAACAATGTTTCTCCTGTGTGTCTTGTAGCTGATGAGAAAGTCTCTCATTGTGTCAAATGGCATAAGAGGCTAGCCCATCTTAACTACAAGACAATTGACCAACTCTATAGCAAAGAGTTAGTTAGGAATGGTCCTCAGGTTAAGTGTATTAAAGATGGAATATGCTCAGCTTGTCAAAAGGGCAAGCAGACTAGATCCACCTTTAATAGCATTGAAAACAAAGATGCTGTGAGGTGCTTATACCTCTTGCATATGGATCTTTTTGGTCCTATGCCAGTTCACAGCCTAGGTAGGAAGGTCTACACATTTGTAGTTGTAGATGACTACTCAAGGTTTTCCTGGGTGTTCTTCCTTAGACAGAAATCTGAAACACCTAGTATCTTTTATAGTTTTGTCAAACAAATTCAGAATGACTTAGACATTACAGTGGTCAAAATAAGAAGTGACCATGGTACTGAATTCCAGTCTGACATTATGACAAAGCTATGTGAAGAATTTGAGATATTTCAGGAATTTTCTTCACCAAGAACACCTCAGCAAAATGGCATTGCTGAAAGGAAAAATAGAACCTTGATAGAGGCTGGTAGAACCCTATTAAGTGACACATCTCTCCCAGAATATTTCTGGGCTGAGGCAGTAAACACTGCATGTCATGTAATTAATAGGGCTACTATCACCAAAAGTCATAATAAGACCCCCTATGAGATTGTGAAAGGCAGAAAACCAAATCTATCATATTTCAGGATCTTTGGTTGTAAATGCTATATACTTAACAATGGTAAGTCTTACTTAACCAAGTTTGCTGCCAAATCCCAAGAGGGGATCTTTGTTGGGTACAACAACAACAGTAAGGCTTATAGGGTCTACAACTTGACTACTCAAGTTGTAGAAGAGTCAGTACATGTAGTGTTTGATGAAGCTAGACTCATTAACAATGAATTGTCTAGAAGTATTTGCAACTCCACAGGTGTGACTGAGAAGATGGACAAGCTTACTATTGAAGAAAGTTCTACTGCAAGTCAGCATGTAAATGATAGTGGCTGCTGTCCAGGGGGAGTACTAGATGCACCTGATGCAGAAGAAGACCAAGGGGTGCAACAAGTTGAAGAAGCTGAAGGAGTACAACCTGAAGACAGGCTGCCTCCAGCTAATAGACATCTAAAAGATCATCCAGCCAATCAAATTATTGGTGATCTCAGACAAGGGGTACAAACAAGAAGCAGAAATCTAAGTTCAGTACTCTACTCCAGCTTTCTATCCCAAGTTGAGCCAAAGAAATTTGAAGAAGCCATCCTAGACCCTCATTGGATTGAGGCAATGCAAGAGGAGCTGAACCAGTTCAAAAGATGTAATGTCTGGGAGCTTGTTCCTAAACCAAAAGACCACAATATAATTTTAACTAAGTGGATCTTCAGGAACAAGATGGATGAACATGGAGTGATTATAAAGAACAAAGCTAGACTGGTTGCTAAGGGATATAGACATGAAAAAGGTATTGACTTTGATCAAACCTTTGCTCCAGTAGCCAGACTGGAGGCAATAAGGATGTTCTTGGGCTATGCAACCTATCAAGGGTTTAAAGTATACCAAATGGATGTTAAGTCAGCCTTTCTGAATGGAAATCTGAAGGAAGAAGTGTATGTGGAACAACCATCAGGTTTTGTTGATTCAACTAAACCTAATTATGTTTATAGACTTAGGAAGGCTTTGTATGGGTTAAAACAAGCCCCTAGTGTTAACCCAAAAATCGGCGATCCTTCCCAATGTGGCCAGCTGGCTAGTCGCGACCCTTAGGTTCTCCCTTTCGATCGCAACAAGTCCCCGCGTAGGCGTACAGTTTTCCCTGTCCGCCTAAGGTTTCCTAACAACCGCGTGCCCTGCGGGACGGCGGGCTATTCCCATAGCTCACCCTCGCGGGACATGCGGTAAGGTCCGCTAAATCGTGCAGTGCTTTTCCTTACAGGAGTTTGCCAACAGCACCACCGGAGCGACCTCCTAGTCAGCCCAAGGGGCGGCGGTCTCCTGCCGCCGTCCGTCGAGGCCGCCCACCAGGGGCGACCTTCCTGCTGCCCGAGAGGCGGCGGCCTCCTGCCGCCGTCCGCCGAGGTCGCCCACCCGGGGCGGCCTCTACCCGCCAGCCGGGCGGACTCCCCCTGGAGTCCGCCTAGGCCGCCCGCAAGGGGGCGGCCCGGCCCGCCGGGCGGACTCCCCCTGGAGTCCGCCCAGGCCGCCCTCTAGGGGGCGGCCCCGGCGTCCAGCTGGGCGGACTCCCCCTGGAGTCCGCCCAGGCCGCCCGCAAGGGGGCGGCCCGGCCCGCCGGGCGGACTCCCACTGGAGTCCGCCCAGGCCGCCCGCTAGGGGGCGGCCCCGGCGTCCAGCCGGGCGGACTCCCCCTGGAGTCCGCCCAGGCCGCCCGCAAGGGGGCGGCCCGGCCCGCCGGGCGGACTCCCCCTGGAGTCCGCCCAGGCCGCCCGCTAGGGGGCGGCCCCGGCGTCCCGCCAGGCGGACTCCCCCTGGAGTCCGCCCAGGCCGCCCGCTAGGGGGCGACCTCTGGCCAGCCGGGCGGACTCCTCCCGGAGTCCGCCCAGGTCGCCCGCTAGGGGAGGCCTCCAGTTCTCTCCAGCGGAGTCCTTCCGCTTGCTTCATCGGTCAAGGTGGCGGACGCAAATTCCCAGTCCGCGGAGTCCGCGCAGGTCGTCATGCTGATGTCACTGGGCCCCGCTTCCTCAAGAACTTCCCTGGGCCTATAAATACCCCCTGAAGCCTCTCATTCAGGGATCCTGGAGGTGGAGACAAGTCTTGGTAGCAGATCCTGCGGACTCCGTTTTCCAGTCCGCGCAGTCCGTCATCACCCTTCCAGCAAGCTCTGCGGACTCAGTTTCCTGTCCGCGCAGTCCTCCACAGCTCTTCAGCAGCTTGCCAGCAGACTCTGCAGACTCAGTTTCCCAGTCCTCCAGCAGCTGGCAGACTCTTTTACTTAGTCTCTGGCAGCTTCTCCTCTCTGCTTTCTGGCACTTTCTTCTCCTTTAGCCGCCAGCTTCTCCTTGTACCCCTTTAATGATTTTGTTGTGAAGGTGTACTTGTAAGCTTGTAATCTCTAGCTTTTAATAAAAGGAAAGCCCGTTGCAGGAGTGGCATTTAGGTCGCGACGGGCAAAGTGTGTTGTTGCCGCTGCTAGCGGCCCCCTCTTCTCTCCTCTGCTCAGCAAGCCTTGCTCCTCTGCTCAGCAAGCCTTGCTCCTCTGCTCAGTAAGCCTTGCCTTCAGCTCAGCTCAACTCATCTCGGCAACCAACCTGCAAGCGCAACCGTTGCGATTACTGTCTGCTCGACCGCTCCTGGTCTTCCTCCTCTTCCTCTCTTGATCAACCCTCTCTGTTGATCAAGGTTCGCCTCTTCTCTCAAGCCTCTCCCCTTCCTCCCGCAACCTTCTCCTTCCTCCTCACCTAGTCTGTGAGGCCAAGCACCCCCTCGGTGATAGCTGTCCCCCCGGTGCCATTTTCGTGCATCAACATTTTGGTGCGGTGAGCGTGGAACGTTCAGCTCACGCGCAAAACCTTCAGATCTGAACAGGCAGTGAGAGAAACAGTTAACCATGTCAGACCACCAATCAGCCGAGAACCATGCTCCAAGTCCCAGTGAAGATCCTCTCTGGGAAGCCTTTGAGCAGTCGCATCGTGAGAATGCTCAACAGTTCCAGGCTATCAACAAAGTTCTCGTTGCAATCACGCAGCGATTAGATGCTCAACCAGCAGCTGCTCCAATCAACCCAACACCAACAGCAGAGCATCAGCAATCTTATTCTCAAGCTTGCCCATCGTTCTTTCCTAGCCTCCTTACACCCCGACCTTTCTGCAAGGGCCTGCAGCTCCTTTGCGAACTCAAGATGAAGAGTTTGCTGCTCGCCATAACTTCTTCCGGGAAGCAGCCCGGGGAAGTACAGCTAGAGTTCTCAACTTTCAGGGAAGTCATCCCTATCCTTCGGCTCCTCCCCCTGCTCCTCCTGCAACAACTTTTCCTTGTTATCCTCATGCTCCTTTTGCAACTGCAGCTTATGCTCCTTTCTTTCCTTATGCTGTAGGAGAGCAAGAAGAACCTTCACCATTCGCGGAGAGTGTCCGCCATGAGCCAACTCCAGCAAACTTCAGAGAGCCTCGACTACCAATCTACACTGGAGAGACAGATCCAGTAAAACACCTCCAAGCTTTTGAGTCAGCCGTTGCTCTCAAAACCCTTTCAGATGCAACCAAGTGCAAGCTCCTAGTCACCTCTTTTGATGGACAAGTGAGGGACTGGTTCTATGGCCTCCGTCCTCACTCCATCGCTTCCTTCCTTTATCTTTGAAGGGAGTTTCTTCCCAGATTCTCTACATCAAATAAGAGAAAGGGCGGTCCCGAAGCCCTCTTTTAGATTAAGCAGCGCGGAAATGAGACTTTGTCTCAGTTTGTTGATCGATTCCAAAGAGAGATTTTGGACATCGAAGTTACTGATCAAGAAATGTACCGAGTGGCTCTTATCCACGGTCTTCGTGAAGGGCCTCTCAAATTTGAAGCCAACATCCGTGCTCCAAGGACATATCAAGAGTTGATTGCTCTAGCCAACTCATATATCCGAGGCGAAAAGAGCAATCTAGGCTTCGTCTCCAAGCTTCTATCTGAGGAGGATCCCTCTCGCAAGCATCCTCCAAGGTCTCCTCGCAATCATTTCCCAACTCACTCGAGGAAGGAGAGAAGACTTCATCGCCAGCGATACTCCTTCCCGAGCCGCGATGCTCAAGATCCGTTGCTGCCGCTAGCTCCGTCTTTGCAAACAGCAGCTGTTCAACAACAGCAGGATGATGACTTGCATGAGTCTGATCTCGACGACGCCATGCAAGAAGTAATCCAAATCATGAAAGATAGGGCAAGCTCCAAGAAGCCCTATCGGTCAGCCGATCAGAGGCCTAGAAACTCAGAGCCCTACTGCGAATTTCACAAAGAATCAGGCCATCGAACAGAAGACTGCTGAGCATTCCGCCAGCTTGTGCAAAGGATGCTCCGGCAGGGCAAGATGCATGACCTTCTTAAAGAAGAGCGCCCTGATCAAGCAACTTCAAGGGGCAAAGAACTTGCAGACGCTCCTTGCTCCTCAAGAGGAGTGAACCACGTCGAAGAGCCTCCTCTCCTCGTTGTTAACAAAGAAGGCGAATGCTTCGATGCCGACGACGAGGGTGTGCTGGGAAGGCTATTCTAAGCTAGCAAGGACTCACAGTCCTCCAAAGCGATGGACTTCACAGTCCTCCAGAGCTCCTTGCAACCTTCAGGGGTTATCTCAACCCTTATTCTCTCTCTCTCTCTCTCCTTTTCAAACATTTTCATTACAACACTTCTCAGTGTTCTTTACTTGCTTTCCAGCAAAGCTTTTATTCAGGGATCCGTACTGACACAATTCCCTTCTTGTGTTGCTCCTTCCTCTATTCTTCCTCTCTTAGGATCGTTACGCCAATGAGATTTTGCCGAGCCTGAAACGTTCCCTCCGTAGTTTGTTCTCACACAACCGCTACGACCACACATGGCAGGAGTATACCCATGTGTGCAGTGGGAGCAGTTCGATCGCGGGAATGGGCTTCAGACTTAGGATCCTAGCCGGCATCTGACACAGAGTGTGTGCTAGGGGAGCCCCATGTGTTAGCTCTGCTGTGCGTCTTATACGATACATTACGGTTAGGATGATCTTCGCTTGACAAGCAATGGCGATCGAGCGTTGCCTTGTCTCTTTGCTCATCCTTCAACTGTGGTGGCCGAAGCACTCTCCGGTATCCTCGATCCGTGCCTTCTCGGGTTCACAACTTCACTGATCAATATACAGACAAGATAGGCCTCTTGGCGCAACCCGTCTCATTGATCAGTGATGCTTGTACCCAAGGCGAGAGAGCGTTCCTTCTAGCGGTCCTTCTCAGGACCTTTCCCTTGCTTTTCTCTTTTGTGCCCTCCTTGAGGATGCGCGGCCAGCCCACTTTGAGCAGGACCATACTCAGAATGATTTTCTCAGGCCAGTGATGCATAAGGCCCACGGGGAACACCTGTGGCAGCATTCAACCTTCTTTAGTCATTCCGAATACGGACCTCGTTTTCTTTTTCCTCCTTGAGGATGCGCGGCCAGCCCGCTTTGAGTAGGACTATACTCAGGATGATTTTTCGGGCAAGTGATGCATAAGGCCCACGGGGAACACATGTGGCAGCATTCAACCCACTTTAATCATTCCGGGTGTGTAACATCGCAAATTTCGGAAACAGGAATTTTTGGGTGACACGGCCTGGGACACAGGCGTGTCCCAGGGCATGTCAGTTGACACGGCCTGCGACACGGGCGTGTCGCGGGGCGTGTCAGCTGAGCCTGCGACGGGCGTGTCGCAGGGCGTGTCGAGGTTGTGTCGACGATCGGCCTTTGTCTCGACGATTTTTCTCTCGACGATGTGTCAAGAGGAGGTACACGGCCCAGGACACGGGCGTGTCCAAGGCCGTGTCGTATACTCGACGATTGTTACTCGACGATCGTCGAGTGTCGAGAAGTGAGTGTTGAGTGTTGAACACGGCCTGTGACACGGGCGTGTCACAGGGCGTGTCAAATCAGGTCGACGAACTCAGCCCGCCGAAGGATTTCGACAGGGCGTGTCTTTGTGTCGTGTCTGGGCACACGGCCTGGGACATGGGCGTGTCACAGGCCGTGTGAAGTCTCGGGATGTTTTGGGATTTTTTTCACCCAGGCACACGGCCACAGACACGGGCGTGTCTGAAGGCGTGTTGGTGACACGGCCCATGACACGGGCGTGTCCCATGGGCGTGTCACTGGTTTGGATAAGTCGGTTGACCACCGCTTGAGGCACAGGGCCTGGCACACGGCCGTGTCACAGGCCGTGTCGGGTCAAAATCAGTGATTTTGGCAGAATCGTGGCCGTCCATTCTTTCAGCTGGGATCCAAGGGCTGAAGCTTCTTCCTCTTTTTCTTAAAGGCCGAAATCAGAGAAATGATTCTCATTTCCTTGGCCTTGATTCTTTCTTCAAGTTAAGAGAGAAAGAGAGAGAGAGAAAGGAGGAGGAAGAGGAAAGGGGGCTGCTGCTGGTGGTGCTGCGGTTTACCGACAAGAGTTCCGAAGCCGGCGTTGCGGAGGAAACGATCTTGCGAGTCTTGCAAGCTAGCTTTGAGTCCATGACATCGAAGCGATCGTCAAGGGTAACGACTTTTCTTCCTAGCCATGTGAAGGCTTCCTTTTGGCATATTTTGTGATTTCCCCCACCAAGAGGTGGTTGATTTTGGGAATCTTTGGGTGGATGCTTGAAATCCCCTTTTGTTAGCATATAGATCCGGAAATGGAGTACGGAATAGGCATGCTGTGTGAAGCCCATCTGGACAGGTTGGTCTGGATTGGTGATGTTGCATACGAACCGGAGAAGACTCCTTGATAACGTGTAGTCTAAGGCGTCTACGGGTTATACCTGCGAAAAGGAGTAGCAGGAAGTACTGGGGTGGTAGCCCAGGAAAAATAGCCATGTGATGTTTTTGGGTCCAACCTGTGAATGAGGCACAGGAAGTACTGGTGGGACCAGGAAAGTCCCTTTTGTGATGCTTGATGTCGTAGGGTGTCCATCTGTGAAGCGAGTAACAGGAAGTACTGGCATGATAGCTAGGTAAGACCCCTGACATTTGTGCTTGTGCGGTGTCCACCTGTGGAGAGAGTCACAGGAAGTACTGGTGTGCCCAGGAAAGACCCGCTGTTGCTGTGAGAGAAATGGGTATAGAGAAATACCCAGGCTTGAATGCCAAGAACAGGATTGGTGAGACCGACCCGCGCCTTTGATATAGCCATGAGTACGTTGTACTCGGAGAAGGCAAGGCGATTTGAGCAACGGGGGGTGGAGGATCCGACCTGCGCTATGTCCGTCCGACGTGAGACCAAAAAGTGCGGTCTGTTGGAGCGCATAGCAAGAGTCTTCGGCCTGCGCGCCATGACACAATGGGGGGCTACGGGCCATCCCGGTGTAGGAAGACTAACTCCGGCTGCACGCCATGGAGTAAATGCTCAAGAGAGTTACCGTTGGGTGATGATCCCGATACGGTGGTGGGCAAGAGATTTGCCAGAACACCAAGAATGTGCCCTGAGTGCACGGACCGTTGGGCCGGGTGGCGAACGGTTGTGATGGCTTGTGTGCGTGAAAGCACATTTTGATGATATATTGCCATGATATGATATGCCTGCAGGGAAGAATATCGCTGCCCCGAGAGAAGGGGTAGGGTCATTATAATTTGGTCAGCTGAACGCTGACCGTTGTCTTTGTTTGCCACCGTTGGGTGGATTGTCCTTGTACAGGTGCTGGAGAGCCGAGCGGGACGCATAGAGGTTGATGTTCCTGCTGGTGTTGCTGCGATTGCTGCTAGCCCTCGAAGGCTAAATGTGTTACTTTTGTGTGGTTTCTTTTCTTGTGGCCGGCCTGCGCGCCAATCTGTTTAGGCCACTGTTTGAAAGCCATGTAAGGCCATAAGGCCAACTCTTTTGACTTGTTGTAAGACATTCCTATAGTTTATAAAATGTGGAGTTTTATGTTTGGACATTCATGAGGAGTTCCAGTTGTAGTCTAGGCTTCCGCTAGAATGATTTGTGATAGGTGCGATGCGCGACTCTGGTATCATCCTGTACCTTCACCGACTGTTTTGTGATATATGCTGTGGGGCCCCGGCCGGACCTTCTAGAATATACCATATGAACGGATGGGGTTGTTACATTTTTGGTATCGGTCGTCTTGGTCGTTCCCTCTCGAAGTCGTGGCCGACTTCTTTTGTGGGGTGGCGAGCACGTGTTTGTGCACACCAAAGTCTACGAATGAACTCCTGAATGTCCATGATAGGAATGCATATTTGTGTGTTTGAGGAACCTGTGTGTTCTGATTTTTGTGTGGATTGCTTGGGTACGACCGCTAATGTGTGTGTCTTGTCCACCTTTAGGTGACACGAAGTGGAGCTGGGCCGTCTGAGTCCCAGCGTTCTGATGAAAGTACGGCACCAGCCGCGGTGCCTACACCTCCACCGTCTGCGGAACATGTGCGTTTAGTTGCGGAGGCTTTATTTACCATGATCCAAGGCCAGCCACTTAGGCAGGAACAAGCTGCTGTGAGGCCAGAATAGGTGGCGGTAAGGCCTGAACCTGTCATGGATGTGGCTCCTCGAGCGGCTGAGAAGCAGCTAACGCGGTTTATGAGTTTCCATCCGCCTACGTTCTCGGGAGCGGGAACCCCGACGCAGGCTGAGGATTGGCTCTCGCGCGTCAAGCGAGTGATGACGGCGATAGGTACGGTAGAGCATCAGAAAGTTACTTTAGTTACCTTTTTGCTTGAAGGAGAAGCTCGCTTATGGTGGGATGAGATGGAGTTGCATCACTTGGCGGGTCGTCCGTTAACCCAAGTATCGATGGAAGAATTCTCCCGGCTCTTCCTAGCGAAGCACCTTCCTGTGGCTCAACGGATAGCCATAGAAAATGAATTCTAACGGTTGACTCAAGGTGATGGCAGTGTTGACGCGTACTTGCATGAATTTACTCGCTTGGGGCGGTATGCGGGTTCTATTTTTGCCGATGAGCAGAGGAAGACTAATCGGTTCTATGAAGGACTGAGGGACGAGCTGAGGTTCCTTGTGTCAAGTTCTGTGAACCAAGGTTTCCAAGCGTTGGTTGACACCGCGACCGCGTTGGAAAAGGATATGAAAAGGGTGCAAGGGAAGAGAGCTTTGGCTGTGACGCAACCGGAGTGGAAGGCGCCCCGATCGGGAAAACCATTTTATAAGAAGAGATGGGGTAAGAAGTCCAAGCCTAGTGGACAAGCTCCTTCATCAGGTGCAACAGGAGCAACATCAGGGGCGACCTCCAAGCCAGACACTCGTATCTGCTTCAATTGTGGCCGGATGGGGCATATTGCGCGAGATTGTCGGATGCCGCCAAAGAGTGAAAAGAAGGCGGGAGCATCTTATGCGGAAAAAGGAAAGGCGGTGGTGGATTCCTCTGTCTCTCAGGCGCAACCCCAGGTCTACAATCTTGGCCTGCAAGAGGCCATCAAGCAGAGTGACGTGGTCACAGGTATGAGTTTAGTTTTGCATATGCTATTGTTTGTATGCTTTGCTTAGTACTCCTATGTTTGCGGTTTGTGTGTGTGACATGTTTGTCATAGGCTTTGTGATGATTCGGGACACGCTGGCGCGAGCACTGTTTGATACAGGTGCATCACATTCTTTTCTATCTAGTGAATTTATTACGCGGCTTGGGATACCCAGTCGTGCAAAGACAGATAGCGTCAGAGTGGTGTTGCCGAATGGCTGTTGGATGCTTGCGGATCAAGCTTGCGATGTTGCAGTTCAGTTAGGAAGTCGGGATTTTCGTTTAACTGCAGTTGTTTTGCCAATATCGGAATTCGATGTGATTTTTGGGATGGATTGGCTTGCGGAGCAGCATGCTATGATTGATTGCCAGTCCAAAGAAATCACGTTGGGCCAGAATACCAAAAAGGAGACCACGTTCGCGGGTATGCGAGGAGTGGGCGGGACGTTGATGTCTGCACTCCAGGTAGTCAAAGCTGTTCGGAAGGGTGCGGAGTGTTACGTTGCACTAATTCAGGCTGTTGAGCCTAAGGCCACTTTGTGTGAGGTTCCGATTGTGGCAGAATTTACAGATGTGTTTCCCGCGGATCTCCCTGGGCTACCACCCCAGTGAGAGATTGACTTCATGATCGAGTTGGTGCCAGGTGCGAAACCTATGGCCCGCTCGCCATATCGCGTTGCGCCTAAAGAGATGGCTGAGTTGAAGGTTCAACTACAAGAAATGCTAGAGCAATGTTATATCCACCCAAGTATGTCACCTTGGAGGGCGCCTGTGCTTTTTGTAAAGAAGAAAGATGGTGGGTTGCGGTTGTGTATCGACTATCGTGAACTGAATAAGCTGACCGAGAAGAATAGGTATCCGATACCCCGGATTGATGAGTTATTCGATCAGCTGGTGGGCTCGACCGTCTATTTGAAGTTGGACCTGAAGTCTGGTTATTACCAGTTAAGAATTTGGGAAGGTGACATTCCCAAAACCGCATTTGGAACGCGTTATGAGCACTATGAGTTCACAGTCATGCCCTTTGGATTGTGCAATGCGCCCTCGGTGTTTATGGATCTAATGCACCGTATTTTTCATGAGTACCTGGATCTGTTTGTGATAGTGTTCATTGATGACATCCTGGTGTACTCGAAGTCCAAAGCTGAGCATGAAATTCACTTGCGGTTGGTGTTGAACACGTTGAGGCAAAATCAGCTATATGCCAAGTTCTCGAAGTGCGAGTTTTGGCTATCGTCAGTGGCATTTTTGGGCCATGTGGTGAGTGGAGCGGGCATTGCAGTAGATCCAGCGAAGATAAGGGCCATATAGGAGTGGCCAATGTTGTCTTTCGTGGTCGAGGTCAGGAGTTTTCTTGGACTTGCGGGCTACTATAGAAGATTTGTGGAGAATTTCTCGCGGATCGCTTTGCCGCTAACCACACTGACGCAAAAGGATCAGAAGTTCGTTTGGACGCCAGAGTGCGCCCGAGCTTTTGAAGAGCTGAAGATTCGGTTGTCCACGACGCCGGTGTTGTCTTCGCCATGTGGAACCGATGGATTTGTCATTTATAGTGATGCCTCAGGGAGCGGCTTAGGCTGCGTTCTTCTGCAAAAGGAAAAGGTGATTGCTTATGGCTCACGCCAGCTAAAGGTGCACGAGCGAAATTATCCCGTCCATGATTTGGAATTAGCGGCGGTGATTTTTGCACTCAAGTTGTGGCGACACTACCTTTATGGAGTGAAGGTGGAGATCTATACCGATCATAAGAGCCTAAAGTATCTTTTGGAGCAGAAAGACTTGAATATGCGACAACGAAGGTGGTTGGAATTCCTTGGGGACTACACTTTTGAGATTCACTATACGCCCGGGAAGGGGAATGTTGTCGCGGATGCCTTGAGTCGGCGGGTTCCGGCTAGAGCAAATTGGTTACAAAGGCATGATGAACGTCTTATCCAGGAACTGGAAACATTGGAGATCTATTGTGTTGACAAGAATTCCACTGCCATTGCATGTTTGAACTGGACTGAGGTGCAATGTGACCTTGCAGACCGAGTTCGACGGGCAACGGAGTTGGATGAAGATCTCTTGCGCTATGTGAATGAAGGGCCAGAAGGCAAATTCACCTGGAATGACGGTCTTTTGCGAAAAGAGGGCCGTTTGTGCGTCCCGAATGTGGGGAAATTGAGAGAAGAACTGCTGTATGAAGCGCATTATACAAAATATTCCATTCACCCCGGGAGCACAAAGATGTTCAATGATATGAAGAAGCTTTTCTGGTGGCCAGGGCTCAAGAAAGATGTTGCCCTTTATGTCTCTAAATGCCAAACATGTGCGATGGTGAAGGCGGAATACCAAAAGCCGGGCGGTTATTTGAAGTCACTGCCGATACCAGAGTGGAAATTTGATGATATTTCCATGGATTTTGTGCATGGGTTGCCAAGATCGCAGCGAGGAAATGATTCCATTTGGGTGATTGTTGACCGGCTAACGAAAGTAGCACATTTTCTCCCGAACAGGCGGGATGATTTAGTAGAAAGTTTGGCAAAGTTATATGTTGACCAGATTATGCGGCTTCACGGTGTTCCGCAGAGCATCGTAAGTGATCGAGATGGGCGATTCACGTCAAATGATTGGAGGCTAGTTCACCGACTGTTGGGCACAAAGTTGACTTTCAGTACGGCCTTTCATCCCCAAACGGATGGCCAAACTGAACGTACCAACAGAACAATGGAGGACATGCTCCGAATGTGCGCCCTTGATTTCGGAAAGAGATGGGAAGATCATCTCTATATGCTAGAGTTTGCATATAATAACAGCTACCAGGCGAGCATTGGGATGGCACCATATGAAGCTCTATATGGAAGGAAGTGTCGTACTCCCTTGCCTTGGGGAGAAGCGGGCGAAGCCCGGGTTTTTAAACCAAATGAGGTTGATGACGCAAACTCAACCATACGGACTATTCGAGAGCGATTGCTTATTGCTCAAGATCGGCAAGCGAAGTACTACAACGCCAAGCACCGGAACGTGGAATTTGCGGTTGGCGATTGGGTCTACTTGAAGATCAAGCTATTCAAAGGTGTCTCCAGGATTCGACGATTGAAGTAGTTGAGCGAGTGGGTGAAGCAGCTTATCGGCTAGCTCTGTCGGCGGACTTGGGTGGGTTACATGATGTCTTTCACATCTCGGTGCCTCGGAAGGCCGTGAAAGATCCAGCTCAAGTGATCGCGGACGATCGTGTGCCGGTGGAGTATGGGCTAACAACGAGAGTTAGACCCATTCAGATCGAAGATCGAGCCGAGAAACAGTTGCGAAACAAGACGGTCGGTATGGTAAAAGTCCGGTGGGACAACTGCGGCCGTGAAAAACTGACATGGGAGCGAGAGCAAACCATGCGAGAAGAGTTCCCTGAGCTGTTTTTGTAATCTGTAGCGAGAATGTTGTAACATAAAGTTTATATGTTGTCACATTTTTCTTGCTATTTTCTGTTGTCTTTCCCGTGTCTGAATTTCGAGGACGAAATTTCTTGTAGGAGGGGAGGATTGTAACAGCTCAAATTTCGGAAACAGGAATTTTTGGGTGACACGGCCTGGGACACGGGCGTGTCCCAGGGCGTGTCAGCTGACACGGCCTGCGACACGGGCGTGTCGCAGGGCGTGTCGAGGTTGTGTCGACGATCGTCCTTTGTCTCGACGATTTTTCTCTCGACGATGTGTCAAGAGGAGGTACACGGCCCAGGACACGGGCGTGTCCAAGGCCGTGTCGTATACTCGACGATTGTTACTCGACGATCGTCGAGTGTCGAGAAGTGAGTGTTGAGTGTTGAACACGGCCTGTGACACGGGCGTGTCACAGGGCGTGTCAAATCAGGTCGACGAACTCAGCCCGCCGAAGGATTTCGACAGGGCGTGTCTGTAACATCCCATTTCCAACTAGACCCCTAAGAGTGGTTTTGGCCATGACTAGGTCATGACAAAACCCTAGGAAGCCAGAAATGGGCCAAGAAATAGAAGGTCAAGATGAGGATCACCATGGTCTGCCTATGACACATCCACATCACCCAACCTAGGGTTTGACCTTAGGGATTCACCATGACTCCATGACCCGACCACAACATCACTAACCCATTAGAGGGTCCACTAGAGTCTTAAGGGTCCATTGGAGTCAACCACAGGTGGCCAATTTGATCTAGGACCACTTTAGGCCTAAATTGGGCAATGTGCCCTAACTAAGGGTAGGAGCCCTAGTAAAGCCCAAATAACCCTACCATGGACTTCCTAGACCTAAAGTGGGGTCAATGGGTCTCTAAGGACCCAAGAAGGGCAGTCCAAGAGGTTAAGTTGACCAAAGTCAACTCTGACCCTAAATAGGTCAAACTGGTCTATATATGGTCAACTGACCTTCCCCAAGCCAAGTGGACCCCATCCAAGCCCACCAATCCCTATAGTGAGGTCAATGGGTCACCTAGGGCCCATTGGGGTCCACCCAAGAGGCTAAGTTGACCAAAGTCAACTTTAACCCTAAATGGGTCAACCTAACCTACATTGGGTCAAACTGACATACACAAGGGCCAATTGAAGTTACCTTAGCCAAGTGGACCACACACATACTCTTATAACCCTAGTGAGAGGCCAATGAGTCACCAAGGACCCATTGGGACCAATCAAAAAGGCTAAGTTGACCAAAGTCAACTCTAGCCCTAAAATTGTCAAGTGCCCTACCTAAGGGTCAAGTGACCTCCAAGGGGCAAGACAACCCTACCTAGGCCTTAGGGGAGTCCAATGGGTCACCAAGCACCCATTAGGGGCAAGTTCAAAGACCAAATTGACCAAGTTCAACCCTAGCCTAAGTTTGGGTCGAGCTAGCCCAAATGGGCTAACTCAAGCTCATGCCCAATTCTCTTGGGCTAACCTTGCTTGGATTGGTGAAATAAACATGTGGGCTGCCTTAGGATTAGGTAGGAGTCAAAAATTCAGATTGGTGAATGGGAGAGAGAAAGTGCTTCAAAGGGAAGAGAGAGAAAGAGAAGAGAAGAAATGGAGGAAGACTTGGGCTCATCCTTCCCCTTCCCCAACCTTCCCCAACCTCCCAACCTCCATTCAATTCCCTAAGACCAAGGAGTGCAACCAGCTACCCATTGACTGGTTTGAGCCACGTTTTCCCCCTACCTACCATGGCCGCCAAGCTTGACCAAGAGCCAATAATGGCAAATGCATTTCCAGCCACCTAACACCCCTTCTCTTCATTTTAAAAGCTTCACTGGACTCCAAGGAATCAATCCCACCCCTTACCCGAAGGAGCCAGAGCTGTTCACTGTGTTGTTGCAGAAATCCGACCACCACCACCACCAAAAATGGCGTTCCCGCAATCGGCAAGGATTCAAGCCAAGAAAAAGGTCCTCCTCCACTTCTTCATCCATGGATAGATCATAGAAATGCTTAGGTCCAAGGTTCGGGCTCAATTGAGCCCGATCCAAGTTCAAAATTTCATGGTTTTTCCGAAATTTTTCACCTCTCGGGTTCGCCGGAATAGTGCTCTCCGGCGGCCGTGCCGCCGCCCGGAGATAGCCCCCACCTCAACGAAGGTGGTGGCGGCGGCAGCCGGCCGGGGAGGTGGCCGGATCGCCGGCGGTGGCGTTTGGAAATTGCTCCAGGCGGGAGGAATCCGGACCGTTGGCTGAATGGAGAAGACAAACGGATGCCATCCACCGCTGCTTCAAGATTCGTGCTTTAATAACTTTAAACTTTAGGTTTAATTAATTTGGTTAATTCAAAATCTGTAACAATGTTACTATTTAATGTTTTAATTGTTTAAAAATAGCTAGAGGCACTGTATGAGAAAGTGGTCAACATAGGAATTGTAGTCCTTTGAGTCTACTTTATTTGAAAATTGGTTTGAACCACTTTAGGTGCTTGGTTTGACCAGGGCACCCATTTTGGTGGGGCCTACACATAGGGCTAGGCAGAAATTAAATTGAGTGCCCACACTTTATTTTTGATCCACATGAGCTGTAATTTTGGAAGGGAGTCAATCTAGACCATATCTAGGAGTACACCAAAAATGGGAATTTTTGGGGACAATATTTCTATAGTTTTGGAAATTATTTAATTTCTCTATGATAATTTAATTAGGTGGTCTAATGACCTCCAAACCCTCCCAAATTTTGGTGAGTGGTCCCTGGGCTCATGTTATGTATCTGTGTAAAGTTTCACCTAAGTTTGATGTGTTTTGAATAGGTATTGACCCAACCATAACTTTACCTTAATAAGGGTATTTTGGTCAAAAAGTGCACTTTGGTGTTTTGAGTGGCCAAATCACCTCAACAGAGGATGAAATTTAGACCACTGACTTGGCATGGCATTTAGCACCTCTCCATAGAATGTGGGTAGATTGGAATTGATTTGCCCTAAGTTCCTAGGCCAAACCTAAGGAAGGACCTTTGTGCCTTGTTAAGGGCATGAGTCATAAACAGCTTGGATGAACTTCAAATTTTGTATGCAGGGTCCTAGGGTATATAAAACTCTCTGATAAAAATCTTAAAGAAGTTTGAAAAGGGTAGGGCCTACAAAACCCTAACCCTAGCTTAGGTCATAAAAATTCTAGTACTAGTTTAGGTTAGCTAAACTCCTTGAAATATAATAAAATTTGGGTAGTGTGGGAATAAGGATATAATGAGCCTCTGGTAATTTATTTGAAAATATTTGATCAATATTTGTAGCACTTCATTTGTAACCAATAGGATTGCCCTAATTAATAATTTGACTATTGAGATCTCACTGCCAATTGAAAGGTCATGAAAATTTGGCAGAGGTAGTTATAGAGCATAATGATCATATATGAATTTTAATAGAATTTTTGGATTCATAATTATGGCATCTCCTTCACAAGTGCATTATTTTGGTTACATGCTAAATAATTCCTACAGAGCTCAATACTTGTTTAACAATTATGACATTTGATACATAGTGTTACTAGTTCATCATTATCCAGTGGAAATTTATTTGGAATTTGGTGATGGATAATTAGAATACTTTGTTCATTAATCCTTAAACTTGGAATTTCATGAGAAAATCAAGTATAGCCTTATTATTAAATGATAAATTATGAAACTTGCTATAGTGTATTTATATGCCATTATAACCATCCTTGAATTTTATCTGAATTTTTGGAGGTATTATTGCTGTAAAATCTTTTAAAATGACTTATTATGAGATATATTTGAAATTAAAATTAAGGGCCTAAACCTTGCTGAAAAATTGGAAGACTTAGGCTTTAGAGTTGATTGTTCATTTTGTAATTAACATAAATTTAGTGGATTATTATCTTGTCTGAAATTGGTACTTCATGTTCAAACTTGGGCTTTTTGGATACTAGAATAAATAAATAAATTATTAGACAAATTAGGAAAATTATGAATCTCTGGATTTATGCTAAAAATATCATTATAGCCCTCTAATAATTATCATAGGGGTACTGGATGATTATTTGATGTACTTCCCATTTTACGAGTCATATAGCTTAAGTGGTCTGCATATAGTAAAAACTGCAGAAATCATGTTGGAGTATAATTGGATGCATGTCTTGGGATTAGTGGTGGCTGGTTTGGATGGATAAAAATAAGTTCATTATTGGTAGTAGGAGGAGTAGAGGGATGGATTGGCTAGAGTTAGGCGGTGCCCGGGATCGACGAAAGATCATCTTCCCCGAGGTGAGGTAGAGTCAAATCACCCTAGGATTAGCCTATTGTAACATGAGAAGGTAATGGGTAAGGGAATCAACTAATAATAATAATAAGCACCTTACAAAAGGGAACGCTGGGCGTAATCCCAACATAGTTCCTAGTGCCCCTTGAGAGCCATTCACAGGGAATACCGGGGGCAGTCCTGGGTTAACGTAAACTGTATTAACAAGCTGAAAAGAGTAACTTAGTAATTAGGGTTGCACATTTCACGAACACAGATAGCACTGAAAGATAGTTGGAAGCTTCGGCTTGGATGCTTAAGAGACGGACGTTTGGGTCCGGGGAGTTTCGGCTCGATTGTTTGAGACAGACATTTTGGTCCGGGGAGCTTCGGCTCGGTTTTTGGATACGTTAAATTTGCATGTGAATAAAAGGAAAGGAAATTTAAGGTGGTGGGTCTTCGATATTGGAGGGTCGATGCACCGACGCCAATACGCTCACTCGGCAAGTGTGGTTAGCACTTCGCCAACAGAAGTCCGGTGCGCCAGCCGGCAAGAGTACGCAGGAGTCCGCTTCGTGCACCAAGCGTTAAGGCGTACGATAGGTCTGACCGGTAGTGCTTTACTGGTTTAGAGGTGGGCGAGGCCCAACCCACCGCTTCCGTCTGCCACTACGGAGGTATCCTGGGAGGTTATGGCTCCAGAAAGGGGGAACTAAAGGTCTGTGTGCACAGAGTCGTGTGTGTGTGTTGCACTTGCCTGTTCCATCATACCCACTTGCATGTCATAGCATAATCGATTCATTTAACCCTGACACCTAAAGTATAAGTGGAATGGGACGCTTATACATTAGGACCTGCAAAACGACCCCTTAGTCTATAAGCTTGTGTGGGCAAGTTTATAAATTAAAGGTTAAATTATTTATATATATAATGCTGTTATTAACCGACACCCCAACGTATAAATTGGTATGAGACTTTTTATACGATGGGAGCCCTGTAAAAGATCCCTTGCTTATACGTTCCGTATAAGTTAAGGTTATTTTTCATACTATGCTTTACTGCCACATGTACTATAAAAATTGCTAGTATAGGTCCGCTGCCATCTGATTCTTGTTTACTCTCCACCTTCAAGTCCTCCCCTTTCTTCCTCTCCGCTCGGTGCCTAGGGGCCATGGGGGAAGGGGCGGAGGATGATAGGACTTAGTCTTTTAGACTAACGGTTTTCGAACCACATCATTTTAGGGGACCGTGGAGCCCAGCATGGAGGAGCAGCCCAGAGGTCGGCACACTTGGAGATCGGGCAGTCTAGTTTCGGAGTTCAGACGGCAAGGACTGTGAGTCCTGATCGCTACTAGTAGTTATATTAGTTTGCTTCCGCGTTGAGAGATTTGTAGTGAGGACATGATGTACTGGGCATGAGCCCAAGATCTTATATTTATGTGTATCTGTGGACACTCCCTTCGTGGAGAATATTTACATATATATGTGATTTCTGTGGACTTGCTTTACTATTTTGCTACAGTTGCGATCGATTTGGCCGGCAGGATTGGCGTTTTGTAGTGATGACCTTCCCGGGTGCGAAGGTGTCACCGCAAAGCGACCCCCCAAAAAAAAAAAAAAGGTTCTGGGCCTAAGACCCCGGTGTTTTAAAAAGAAAAAAAAAGGGGTCTTACAAGTGGTATCAGAGCAGACCTCGATCGAAAAGTAGCAGTCCACAACCCTGGGTCACCCCCGCGCGAGTTTAGTTTGGGGACAAACTAAGCAGCGGAAGCAGTGGTGTGCCCATATGGGGGATCACATGTTAATTGTCCACTTTTATTAGGTATTGAGTCGATTACATACTAATGTAGTTCGTTTTGCAGCCCCCAGCTCAGCCCACCCCACAAGGTGGAGCTCAGCAGACTCCAAACATTGCACCACCTCCCATGGTCCCCACACCTTTCCTTCAGTCAGACATGGGGCAAACCCTTACAGCTATCCTTGAGGCCTTTCGGACTCAGCAGGCTCCGGCGCAGCAGCCAAACCCAGGGGCGAACTGGATGAGCACCTTCCGAGGACTGTCCTCCCCGTCATACTTGGGGACAGAGTCGACAGTACGGACAGAGGAGTGGCTGGATGTTATGTACGAGATGTTGACTGGGATACGGTGCCCTTGGGAGGAGAGGGTGGCTTTGGTGGTATCTTACTTGGAGTCCCACGCTAAGAGGTGGTGGAAGACGCTGTTGGACACGACGTTTGCCGATAGGGAGATTGCAAAAATTACTTGGGAGGAATTCAGGGCCACGCTGCTGGAGCATTTTGTTCCGCAGTCGGTAAGGGACGAGTTGGAGGAGCGGTTCTTGCAGCTGAGACAGGGCACCAGGACGGTGGTGGAGTACCACTGAGAGTCCGACCATTTGGCCCGATATGCGGGTTCTTACCAGCTGGACGAAGCAGGATACGTCAAGAGATTCTATAAGGGCCTAAAAGAGGAGTTGAGGGAGGCCTTGCTGTTTGTATCCGACGGGCCTATCTCCCGGATTTTGGAGATGGCGAAGAGGATTGAGGCCGATTGGCACACCACTCGGGGCCGGAAGCGGCAATCGGAGGATCAGGGCCGGAGGGCCCGAAATGATCAGCGGCGAGGCACCATACAAGATGGGAGAAGGACACAGGAGCAGCCTCGTCAGGAGGTGAGGCAGGAGCCGAGAGAGCAGGTGGTTTTGGCCCCTCAACCTCTTCAGATACAGGAGATGTCGAGACCTGGGGGTATGGCATATCCCCCGCCGGAGTGCTTCCATTGTCATCAGGTGGGACACCTCCGGAGAAACTGCCCCATGAGGGGGGCACCACCTCCAGCACCACAGGGTGGCCCACCTGCCCAGCATTTCGGAGGCCGAGGACGCGGCCGAGGACGTGGTTACCAGGGAGGATACCGAAGACAGGAAAGGGAGCAGGCATATTCCTTGGATCTGGCACAGCCTCGAAATCCAGAGCGGGTCATCACAGGTAAGCTAAGATGTTTTAAATTGTTTAAACTAAATTCCCGTTCTCAATTGTCCAACAAGTAGAACTGCCCTAAGTAGAATAAATAGCAAAGAAAACGCGTCATAAAATACTAAGACAATTAACCGTCCCAGGTATAGTCTTCATCAGCGGCAAGCCCGCTTATACTCTGTTCGACACGGGTGCCTCGCACTCATTTGTGTCGGAAGCCTTCTGGAAGGGTTGGAAGGAGTGGAACGGTTCACATGCCGGATGATGAGGGTGCATCTACCCGACGGATCAGAGATACTCACCTCAGCCCACTGCAGTATGGAGGCGGAGATTGGAGGGAAGTCGTTCGAAGTTCCGGCAACGGTCCTGAGGATGCCAGTATTCGAGCTGATCCTGGGCATGACTTGGTTGCAGTGGAATCATGCCCAGATTGATTGTCAAGCGAAAAGGATCACCGTGAGGCACGGGGACTCTACCATCATCATCGAAGGTATAAGACCTGCCTCACGTATACCCTTATCTTCAGTACAGGCCGTTAAGGCCTATTTACAGGGGGAGGAGGTCTACGAGGTATTGTTTGAGATGGCGGAGGCCGCGAGTTCTATATCGAATATTCCGGTGGTGCGGGAGTTTGAGGATGTCTTTCCAGAAAAATTACCCGGATTGCCCCCGCACAGGGAGCAGGACTTCCAGATACAACTGGTGTCGGGGGCCAAGCCGGCATCTAGGGCCCATTACCGGATGGCCCCGAAGGAGCTGGCAGAGTTCCGAAGTCAGTTGTAGGAACTAGTAGAGGCGGGGTTTGTCCGGCCAAGCTCTTTGTCGTGGGGAGCCCCAGTGCTATTTATCAAGAAGAAGGACGGAAGTCTCCGCTTGTGTATTGATTACCGAGCACTAAACAGATTGACGATCCGGAATACATACCCACTGCCACGGATTGACGAGTTGTTCGACCAACTGGAAGGAGCGCATTTCTTCTCAAAATTAGATTTGAGGTCGGGCTATAACCAGCTTCGGATTCGAGAGGAAGATATTCATAAGACTGCTTTTAGTAGCAGATATGGATTATTTGAGTTTACGGTGATGCCCTTCGGGCTCACGAATGCACCATCATCGTTCATGACCCTCATGAACCAGGTTTTCAAGGAGTATCTAGATGTGTTTGTCATTGTGTTTATCGATGACATCCTCATCTACTCGAGAACGGAGGAGGAGCACACTCGCCATCTGGCACTGACCCTACAGAGACTGCGGGAGAATCATTTATATGCAAAGTTCAGCAAATGTCAGTTCTGGTTGAAGGAGGTGGGCTTCTTAGGCCATATTATCAGTGGAGCCGGATTGGCGGTGGATCCGGCAAAGATTCAGGCAGTTCGGGATTGGCCACCGTTGAAGGCAGCCACCGATGTGCGAAGTTTCCTAGGACTTGCCGGTTATTACCGGAAGTTCGTGTAGGGATTCTCTCGAATCGCCCTCCCACTCACATCTTTGACGAAGAAGGAGGTACCTTTCGTGTGAACCCCACAGTGCCAGGCGGCTTTCCAGGAGCTGAAGGATCGACTCACCTCGGCTCCCATACTTGCTCTCCCCTCGGGGAGAGAAGGATTTCAGGTCTATACTGACGCTTCCTACCAGGGTATGGGAGTTGTACTGATGCAGAAGTGTCATGTGATTGCGTACGCGTCTCGCCAGTTGAAGAAGCACGAACAGAACTACCCAGTGCATGACCTTGAGATGGGGGAGGTCGTTTTTGCTTTGAAGGTCTGGCGCCACTATCTTTATGGAGTCCACTGCGACATCTACTCCGACCACAAGAACCTAAAATACGTGGACACACAGAAGGAACTGAACATCAGGCAGAGGCGCTGGGTGGAGTTCTTAGCGGATTACCAGTATGAGATGCACTACCATCCAGGGAAGGCAAATGTGGTGGCCGACGCGTTGAGTCGGAGAGCTGCCACTTCCGAAGCTGGGCCCCAGGTTATGTCTATGGAGCTGGTGAGGAGGTTGGAAGATATGCACATCACACTGGTGTCATCTGAGGACCCCGAGCTTTACATGGAGTATTTAGCTGCGGTGAGTGCTACAGACGATATCCGGGACCGAGTCAGGGATGGCAAAGGCGAGATGCCAAATTGGAGCCGATATTCTGGGCCTTGGAGAACGGTACAGTAGGGGATTACACGATGAGGGACGGCGTGGTATGCTTTAGAGGTCGGACTTATATACCGGAAGGAGGCCAGGTCCGGGAAGATATCATGGCGGAGGCCCACCACAGCAGATACTCGGTGCACCCGGGGATCACGAAGATGACTGCGGACTTAAAGAAGACTATGTACTGGCCAGGCATGAAGAAGGATATCACTCAGTTTGTGACCCACTGCGAAGCATGCCAGCTAGTGAAGGTGGAGTGAAAAAACCCCGCAGGATTGTTGCAACCACTCCCGGTACAGGAGTGGAAGTTTGAAGACATCGCGATGGACTTTATCCATGGACTTCCCCGATCACGGACGGGAAACGACTCGATTTGGGTCATCATCGATCGGTTGACGAAGGTGGCCAGATTCATTCCGATCAGGAAGGACGACTCTGTGGGAGTATTAGTGCGGAGATTTGTGGAGCAGTTCGTTCGATATCACGGGGTGCCCAAGACGATCGTGTCAGATCGGGATGGCCGGTTCACTTCCAGGGAGTGGAGATCCGTGCAGGCTTACTTAGGCACGCGTTTGACCTTCAGCACCGCATTCCATCCCCAGACGGATGGGCAGACGGAGCGCACCAATCGGACACTGGAAGATCTTTTGAGGCTGTGCATTTTGGACCGCGGGGAACCATGGGAGAAGCTCTTACCCCTGGTCGAATTCTCCTATAACAACAGCTACCAGTCCAGCATCAGGATGGCGCCTTACGAAGCCTTGTATGGAAGGAAATGCAGGACCCCGCTTTCTTGGATTCAGGACGAGGATCCGAAGTTATTGGGATCAGATTTTGTTGAAGACACCGAGGCTCAGGTGAGGCTGATCAGAGACAGGATGCTAGAAGCGCAGAGCAGACAGGCTAAGTACTATGACGCCCGACATCGTCAGGTAGAGTTTCAGGTGGGGGACCAAGTGTTTCTGAAGATCCGGCCTATGCATGGAGTTTCACGAGTGCGTGGTCGGAAGAAGAAGCTCAGCCCTAGGTATATGGGCCCTTACAGGATCCTGGAGCGGATCGGACCCCTAGCTTACAGGCTGGAGTTGCCACCAGAGCTGGAAGCCTTGCATGATGTGTTCCATATTTCCTCGCTCAGGAGGGCTCTATTACGCCCGGAGCAGCACATTTCGACCACAGATGGACCGGTAGCCTCAGACCGGTCAGTCCGCTTAGAGCCGGTACGGATCGACGACAAAGGAGTACGGATCTTGCGCCGCAAGAAGATACCCTTAGTCAAGGTCTTGTGGAGGAACCACGGCCAGGAAGAGCATACCTGGGAACCGCAAGACCTGATGCGTCAAAAGTACCCAGAGCTGTTCAGTCAGGTATACCTCACAACCCCTCAAAGTGTTTAATTTGTTTTCCTGCTTTAAACTAGTAAGGCTGCTCGAGGAAGAGTAGAGGCTAATCTTTTGTTTATTGGGATCTTGGTTTGCCAATTAGGCGAATTGGTCATCGATTTAGGTTTCCCTTTAAACCTAATTTATCAAACATGGCGTCATGATGTGATGTTACAAGTTTCTTTTCTTCGGTAGAAATTCCCGTAGGCTTAACCTTGATTTCGGGGACGAAATCTTTGTTTTGTTTATTGGGATTTGTAACATCCCATTTCCAACTAGACCCCTAAGAGTGGTTTTGTCCATGACTAGGTCATGACAAAACCCCAGGAAGCCAGAAATGGGCCAAGAAATAGAAGGTCAAGATGAGGATCACCATGGTCTGCCTATGGCACAACCACATCACCCAACCTAGGGTTTGACCTTGGGGATTCACCATGACTCCATGACCCCACCACAATATCACTAACCCATTAGAGGGTCCACTAGAGCCTTAAGGGTCCATTGGAGTCAACCACAGGTGGCCAATTTGATCTAGGACCACTTTAGGCCTAAATTGGGCAATGTGCCCTAACTAAGGGTAGGAGCCCTAGTAAAGCCCAAATAACCCTACCATGGACTTCCTAGACCTAAAGTGGGGTCAATGGGTCTCTATGGACCCAAGAAAGGCAGTCCAAGAGGTTAAGTTGACCAAAGTCAACTCTGATCCTAAATAGGTCAAACTGGACTATATATGGTCAACTGACCTTCCCCAAGCCAAGTGGACCCCACCCAAGCCCACCTAACCCTATAGTGAGGTCAATGGGTCACCTAGGACCCATTGGGGTCCACCCAAGAGGCTAAGTTGACCAAAGTCAACTTTAACCCTAAATGAGTCAACCTAACCTACATTGGGTCAAACTGACATACACAAGGGCCAATTGAAGTTACCTTAGCCAAGTGGACCCCACACATACTCTCATAACCCTAGTGAGAGGCCAATGGGTCACCAAGGACCCATTGGGACCAATCAAAAAGGCTAAATTGACCAAAGTCAACTCTAGCCCTAAAATTGTCAAGTGCCCTACCTAAGGGTCAAGTGACCTCCAAGGGGCCAAGACAACCATACCTAGGACTTAGGGGAGTCCAATGGGTCACCAAGGACCCATTAGGGGCAAGATCAAAGACCAAATTGACCAAGTTCAACCCTAGCCTAAGTTTGGGTCGAGCTAGCCCAAATGGGCTAACTCAAGCTCATGCCCAATTCTCTTGCGCTAACCTTGCTTGGATTGGTGAAATAAACATGTGGGCTGCCTTAGGATTAGGTAGGAGCCAAAAATTCAGATTGGTGAATGGGAGAGAGAAAGTGCTTCAAAGGGAAGAGAGAGAAAGAGAAGAGAAGAAATGGAGGAAGACTTGGGCTCATCCTTCCCCTTCCCCAACCTTCCCCAACCTTCCCCAACCTCCCATTCAATTCCCTAAGACCAGAGGAGTGCAACCAGCTACCCATTGACTGGTTTGAGCCACGTTTTCCCCCTACCTACCATGGCCGCCAAGCTTGACCAAGAGCCAATAATGGCAAATGCATTTCCAGCCACCTAACACCCCTTCTCTTCATTTTAAAAGCTTCAGTGGTCTCCAAGGAATCAATCCCACCCCTTACCCGAAGGAGCCAGAGCTGTTCACTGTGTTCTTGCAGAAATCCGACCACCACCACCAACAAAAATGGCGTTCCGGCGATCGGCAAGGATTCAAGCCACCAAAAAGGTCCTCCTCCACTTCTTCATCCGTGGATAGATCATAGAAATGCTTAGGTCCAAGGTTCGGGCTCAATTGAGCCCGATCCAAGTTCAAAATTTCATGGTTTTTCCAAAATTTTTCACCTCTCGGGTTCGCCGGAATAGTGCTCTCCGGCGGCCGTGCCGCCGCCCGGAGATAGCCCCCACCTCAACGAAGGTGGTGGCGGCGGTGGCCGGCCGGGGAGGTGGCCGGATCGCCGGCGGTGGCGTTTGGAAATTGCTCCATGCGGGAGCAATCCGGACCGTTGGCTGAATGGAGAAGACAAACGGATGCCATCCACCGCTGCTTCAAGATTCGTGCTTTAATAACTTTAAACTTTAGGTTTAATTAATTTGGTTAATTCAAAATCTGCAACAATGTTACTATTTAATGTTTTAATTGTTTAAAAATAGCTAGAGGCACTGTATGAGAAAGTGGTCAACATATGAATTGTAGTCCTTTGAGTCTACTTTATTTGAAAATTGGTTTGAACCACTTAGGGTGCTTGGTTTGACCAGGGCACCCATTTTGGTGGGGCCTACACATAGGGCTAGGCAGAAATTCAATTGAGTGCCCACACTTTATCTTTGATCCACATGAGCTGTAATTTTGGAAGGGAGTCATTCTAGACCATATCTAGGAGTACACCAAAAATGGGAATTTTTGGGGACAATATTTCTATAGTTTTATAAATTATTTAATTTCTCTATGATAATTTAATTAGGTGGCCTAATGACCTCCAAACCCTCCCAAATTTTGGTGAGTGATCCCTGGGCTCATGTTATATATCTGTGTAAAGTTTCACCTAATTTTGATGTGTTTTGAATAGGTATTGACCCAACCATAACGTTACCTTAATAAGGGTATTTTGGTCAAAAAGTGCACTTTGGTGTTTTGAGTGGCCAAATCACCTCAACAGAGGATGAAATTTAGACCACTGACTTGGAATGGCATTTAGCACCTCTCCATAGAATGTGGGGTAGATTGGAATTGATTTGCCCTAAGTTCCTAGGCCAAACCCTAAGGAAGGACCTTTGTGCCTTGTGAAGGGCATGAGTCATAAACACCTTGGATGAACTTCAAATTTTGTATGCAGGGTCCTAGGGTATATAAAACGCTCTGGTAAAAATCTTAAAGAAGTTTGAAAAGGGTAGGGCCTACAAAACCCTAACCCTAGCTTAGGTCATAAAAATTCTAGTACTAGTTTAGGTTAGCTAAACTCCTTGAAATATAATAAAATTTGGGTAGTGTGGGAATAAGGATATAATGAGCCTCTGGTAATTTATTTGAAAATTTTTGATCAATATTTGTAGCACTTCATTTGTAACCAATAGGATTGCCCTAATTAATAATTTGACTATTGAGATCTCACTGCCAATTGAAAGGTCATGAAAATTTGGCAGAGGTAGTTATAGAGCATAATGATCATATATGAATTTTAATAGAATTTTTGGATTCATAATTATGGCATCTCCTTCACAAGTGCATTATTTTGATTATATGCTAAATAATTCCTACATAGCTCAATACTTGTTTAACAATTATGAAATTTGATATATAGTGTTACGAGTTCATCAATATCCAGTGGGAATTTATTTGGAATTTTGTGATGGATAATTAGAATACTTTGTTCATTAATCCTTAAACTTGGAATTTCATGAGAAAATCAAGTATAGCCTTATTATTAAATGATAAATTATAAAACTTGCTATAGAGTATTTATATGCTATTATAACCATCCTTGAATTTTATCTGAATTTTTGGAGGTATTATTGCTGTAAAATGTTTTAAAATGACTTATTATGAGATATATTTGAAATTAAAATTAAGGGCCTAAACCTTGCTGCAAAATTGGAAGACTTAGGCTTTAGAGTTGGTTGTTCATTTTGTAATTAACATAAATTTAGTGGATTATTATCTTGTCTGAAATTGGTACTTCATGTTCAAACTTGGGCTTTTTGGATACTAGAATAAATAAATAAATTATTAGACAAATTAGGAAAATTATGAATCTCTGGATTTATGCTAAAAATATCATTATAGCCCTCTAATAATTATCATAGGGGTACTGGATGATTATTTGATGTACCTCCCATTTTACGAGTCATATAGCTTAAGTGGTCTGCATATAGTAAAAACTGCAGAAATCATGTTGGAGTATAATTGGATGCATGTCTTGGGATTAGTGGTAGGCTGGTTTGGATGGATAAAAATAAGTTCATTATTGGTAGTAGGAGGAGTAGAGGGATGGATTGGCTAGAGTTAGGCGGTGCCCGGGATCGACGAAAGATCGTCTTCCCCGAGGTGAGGTAGAGTCAAATCACCCTAGGATTAGCCTATTGTAACATGAGAAGGTAATGGGTAAGGGAATCAACCAATAATAATAATAAGCACCTTGCGAAAGGGAACGCTGGGCGTAATCCCAACATAGTTCCTAGTGCCCCTTGAGAGCCATTCACAGGGAATACTGGGGGCAGTCCTGGGTTAACGTAAACTGTATTAACAAGCTGAAAAGAGTAACTTAGTAATTAGGGTTGCACATTTCACGAACACAGATAGCACTGGAAGATAGTTGGAAGCTTCGGCTTGGATGCTTAAGAGACGGACGTTTGGGTCCGGGGAGCTTCGGCTCGATTGTTTGAGACGGACATTTTGGTCCGGGGAGCTTCGGCTCGGTTTTTGGATACGTTAAATTTGCATGTGCATAAAAGGAAAGGAAATTTAAGGTGGTGGGTCTTCGGTATAGGAGGGTCGATGCACCGACGCCAATACGCTGACTCGGCAAGTGTGGTTAGCACTTCGCCAACAGAAGTCCGGTGTGCCAGCCGACAAGAGTACGCAGGAGTCCGCTTCGTGCACCAAGCGTTGAGGCATACGATAGGTCTGACCGGTAGTGCTTTACTGGTTTAGAGGTGGGCGAGGCCCAACCCACCGCTTCCGTCTGCCACTACGGAGGTATCCTGGGAGGTTATGGCTCCAGAAAGGGGGAACTAAAGGTCTGTGTGCACAGAGTCGTGTGTGTGTGTTGCACTTGCCTGTTCCATCATACCCACTTGCATGTCATAGCATAATCGATTCATTTAACCCTGACACCTAAAGTATAAGTGGAATGGGACGCTTATACATTAGGACCTGCAAAACGACCCCTTAGTCTATAAGCTTGTGGGGGCAAGTTTATAAATTAAAGGTTAAATTATTTATATATATAATGCTGTTATTAACCGACACCCCAACGTATAAATTGGTATGTGACTTTTTATATGATGGGAGCCCTGTAAAATATCCCTTGCTTATACGTTCCGTATAAGTTAAGGTTATTTTTCATACTATGCATTACTGCTACATGTACTATAAAAATTGCTAGTATAGGTCCGCTGCCATCTGATTCTTGTTTACTCTCCACCTTCAAGTCCTCCCCTTTCTTCCTCTCCGCTCGGTGCCTAGGGGCCATGGGGGAAGGGGCGGAGGATGATAGGACTTAGTCTTTTAGACTAACGGTTTTCGAACCACATCATTTTAGGGGACCGTGGAGCCCAGCATGGAGGAGCAGCCCTAGAGGTCGGCACACTTGGAGATCGGGCAGTCTAGTTCCGGAGTTCAGACGGCAAGGACTGTGAGTCCTGATCGCTACTAGTAGTTATATTAGTTTGCTTCCGCGTTGAGAGATTTGTAGTGAGGACATGATGTACTGGGCATGAGCCCAAGATCTTATATTTCTGTGTATCTGTGGACACTCCCTTCGTGGAGAATATTTACATATATATGTGATTTCTGTGGACTTGCTTTACTATTTTGCTACAGTTGCGATCGATTTGGCCGGCAGGATTGGCGTTTTGTAGTGATGACCTTCCCGGGTGCGAAGGTGTCACCGCAAAGCGACGGTTCTGGGCCTAAGACCCCGGTGTTTTAAAAAGAAAAAAAGGGTCTTATAGTGTCTTTGTGTCGTGTCTGGGCACACGGCCTGGGACACGGGCGTGTCACAGGCCGTGTGAAGTCTCGGGATGTTTTGGGATTTTTTTTCACCCAGGCACACGGCCACAGACACGGGCGTGTCTGAAGGCGTGTTGGTGACACGGCCCATGACACGGGCGTGTCCCATGGGCGTGTCACTGGTTTGGATAAGTCGGTTGAACACCGCTTGAGGCACACGGCCTGGCACACGGCCTTGTCACAGGCCGTGTCGGGTCAAAATCAGTGATTTTGGCAGAATCATGGCCGTCCATTCTTTCAGCTGGGATCCAAGGGCTGAAGCTTCTTCCTCTTTTTCTTAAAGGCCGAAATCAGAGAAATGATTCTCATTTCCTTGGCCTTGATTCTTTCTTCAAGTTAAGAGAGAAAGAGAGAGAGAAAGGAGGAGGAAGAGGAAAGGGGGCTGCTGCTGGTGGTGCTGCGGTTTACCGTCAAGAGTTTCGAAGCCGGCGTTGCGGAGGAAACGATCTTGCGAGTCTTGCAAGCTAGCTTTGAGTCCATGACACCGAAGCGATCGTCAAGGGTAACGACTTTTCTTCCTAGCCATGTGAAGGCTTCCTTTTGGCATATTTTGTGATTTCACCCACCAAGAGGTGGTTGATTTTGGGAATCTTTGGGTGGATGCTTGAAATCCCCTTTTGTTAGCATATAGATCGGGAAATGGAGTACGGAATAGGCATGCTATGTGAAGCCCATCTGGACAGGTTGGTCTGGATTGGTGATGTTGCATACGAACCGGAGAAGACTCCGTGATAACGTGTAGTCTAAGGAGACTACGGGTTATACCTGCGAAAAGGAGTAGCAGGAAGTACTGGGGTGGTAGCCCAGGAAAAATAGCCATATGATGTTTTTGGGTCCAACCTGTGAATGAGACACAAGAAGTACTGGTGGGACCAGGAAAGGCCCTTTTGTGATGCTTGATGTCGTAGGGTGTCCACCTGTGAAGCGAGTAACAGGAAGTACTGACATGATAGCTAGGAAAGACCCCTGACATTTGTGCTTGTGCGGTGTCCACCTGTGGAGAGAGTCACAGGAAGTACTGGTGTGCCCAGGAAAGACCCGCTGTTGCTGTGAGAGAAATGAGTATAGAGAAATACCCAGGCTTGAATGCCAAGAACAGGATTGGTGAGACCGACCCGCGCCTTTGATATAGCCATGAGTACGCTGTACTCGGAGAAGGCAAGACGATTTGAGCAACGGGGGGTGGAGGATCCGACCTGCGCTATGTCCGTCCGACGTGAGACCAAAAAGTGCGGTCTGTTGGAGCGCATAGCAAGAGTCTTCGGCCTGCGCGCCATGACACAATGGGGGGCTACGGGCCATCCCGGTGTAGGAAGACTAACTTCGGCTGCACGCCATGGAGTAAATGCTCAAGAGAGTTACCGTTGGGTGATGATCCCGATATGGTGGTGGGCAAGAGATTTGCCAGAACACCAAGAATGTGCCCTGAGTGCACGGACCGTTGGGCCGGGTGGAGAACGGTTGTGATGGCTTGTGTGCGTGAAAGCACATTTTGATGATATATTGCCATGATATGATATGCCTGCAGGGAAGAATACCGCTGCCCCGAGAGAAGGGGTAGGGTCGTTATAATTTGGTCAGCTGAACGCTGACCGTTGCCTTTGTTTGCCACCATTGGGTGGATTGTCCTTATACAGGTGCTGGAGAGCCGAGCGGAATGCATAGAGGTTGATGTTCCTGCTGGTGTTGCTGCGATTGCTGCTAACCCTCGAAGGCTAAATGTGTTACTTTTTTGTGGTTTCTTTTCTTGTGGCCGGCCTGCGCGCCAATCTGTTTAGGCCACTATTTGAAAGCCATGTAAGACCATAAGGCCAACTCTTTTGACTTGTTGTTAGACATTCCTATAGTTTATAAAATGTGGAGTTTTATGTTTGGACATTCATGAGGAGTTCCAGTTGTAGTCTAGGCTTCCGCTAGAATAATTTGTGATAGGTGCGATGCGCGACTCTGGTATCATCCTGTACCTTAACCGACTGTTTTGTGATATATGTTGTGGGGCCCCGGCCGGACCTTCTAGAATATACCATATGAACGGATGGGGTTGTTACAGGGTGTAGACCTCCTTTTCTCTCTTCGCTCCTTTCATAGGTGAACAGGTTAATCCAACCTACCAAAAGGATTCTGGCATCCATTTTGATCATGTCCATCCAGCCATGTCAACAGCTAGTACTCGATTCATTAATCTGGACTTCATGATAATGTTCATCGGGCATTTCTCTTGCTACTTGGACATATCGACCCTATCTCATCAACCTTCATGTGTTATCTCAAAAAGATTTTCAGCAATCACTTTGCTTATGCTCATCTCATATACTTTGCCTGCTCAAGCTCTATCATATGGAGATTCACAGAGCTACTCATTATTCCTGCCAAAGTCTAATGGTGTCAGACATTAATTGAATCATATCAACATTTTCGGTATGATTCTGGTGCGGTTATCCTCGCGTCTTGTTTGCTTCCAATCTCTCTCACAGAGGTTAGCAAACCCTTGCAAGCCTTCCCCACAGGTACTTGCAAGCTCCTTTCATATGCAAATTGTCTGCTTCTAACTTTACTCTTTGTAGAGAACAACAGACACCTGCAAACCTCATCCAGGTACCTGCAGTTTAAATCATTATTTTATCTCTGCTGCTCACTCTTCACTTTGCAGTGGTTAGCAGACATCTGCAAGTCATATTCAGGTACTTGCAGCTTATCTCTATATACAATATCTGCCTGTATCTCTTTTCTTGCAGAGGTCACCAACACTTGCAAGCTCCATTCAGGTACTTGCAAGTTACTTTCATGAACTATGCGTACTCTTAACTCTTCTCTTGCAGAGACCACCAAAGATTTGCAAGTTCCTTCCAGGTTCTTGTAACTCATTTATGCTGTCCTTGTATACCCCTTTTCCCTTCTCTTTTTGCAGAGAATAACAGGTGCTTGCAAGCCTCTATCAGGTACTTGCAAGATATTATGCCCTTCTGTTTTTCTCACTTTTGTTTTGCAGAACTTAACGGAAGACATGCCTTCTTCGTTTTGCAAAAGCAAACTCAGGTACACACTCGATGTACCACCCATACGTGCTTACCCTTAATTTTCCTCTTGCAGGAAAATAGACAGGAAACACCAAGCTTGTAAGGAGAGTCTTCAGGTTCTATCTCTCCTTGCTCCTCTTTTTCCGTTGGGGTAGATCACGATTTTCGTGGGTCTCCAACTTTTTCGAAGTTCTTTTCGGAACTTGAAAAAGTGCGGGGATTATGTTAACCCAGAAATCGACGATCCTTCCCAATGTGGCCAGCTGGCTAGTCGCGACCCTTAGGTTCTCCCTTTCAATCGCAACAAGTCCCCGCGTAGGCGGACAGTTTTCCCTATCCGCCTAAGATTTCCTAGCAACCGCGTGCCCTGCGGGACGGCGGGCTATTCCCATAGCTCACCCTCGCGGGACATGCGGTAAGGTCCGCTAAATCGTGCAGTGCTTTTCCTTGCAGGACTTCGCCAACAGCACCACCGGGAGCGACCTCCTAGTCAGCCCAAGGGGCGGCGGTCTCCTGCCGCCGTTCGTCGAGGCCGCCCACCAGGGGCGACCTTCCTGCTGCCGAGAGGCGGCGGTCTCCTGCCGCCGTCCGCCGAGGTCGCCCACCCGGGCCGGCCTCTACCCGCCAGCCGGGCGGACTCCCCCTGGAGTCCGCCCAGGCCGCCCGCAAGGGGGCGGCCCGGCCCGTCGGGCGGACTCCCCCTCGAGTCTGCCCAGGCCGCCCGCTAGGGGGCGGCCCCGGCGTCCAGCCGGGCGGACTCCCCCTGGAGTCCGCCCAGGCCGCCCGCAAGGGGGCGGCCCGGCCTGCCGGGCGGACTCCCCCTGGAGTCCGCCCAGGCCGCCTGTTAGGGGGCGGCCCCGGCATCCAGCCGGGCGGACTCCCCCTGGAGTCTGCCCAGGCCGCCCGCAAGGGGGCGGCCCGGCCCGCCGGGCGGACTCCCCCTGGAGTCCGCCCAGACCGCCCGCTAGGGGGCGGCCCCGGCGTCCCGCCGGGCGGACTCCCCCTGGAGTCCGCCCAGGCCGCCCGCTAGGGGGCGGCCTCCGGCCAGCCGGGCGGACTCCTCCCGGAGTCCGCCCTGGTCGCCCGCAAGGGGAGGCCTCCAGTTCTCTCCAGCAGCGTCCTTCCGCTTGCTTCATCGGTCAAGTTGGCGGACGCAAATTCCCAGTCCGCGGAGTCTGCGCAGGTCGTCATGTTGATGTCACTAGGCCCCGCTTCCTCAAGAACTTCCCTGAGCCTATAAATACCCCCTGAAGCCTCTCATTCAGGGATCCTGGAAGTGGAGACAAGTCTTGGTAGCAGATCCTGCGGACTCTGTTTTCCAGTCCGCGCAGTCCGTCATCACCCTTCCAGCAAGCTCTGCGGACTCAGTTTCCTGTCCGCGCAGTCCTCCACAGCTCTTCAGCAGCTTGCCAGCAGACTCTGCAGACTCAGTTTCCCAGTCCTCCAGCAGCTGGCAGACTCTTTTACTTAGTATCTGGCAGCTTCTCCTCTCTGCTTTCTGGCACTTTCTTCTCCTTTAGCCGCCAACTTCTCCTTGTACCCCTTTAATGATTTTGTTGTGAAGGTGTACTTGTAAGCTTGTAATCTCTAGCTTTTAATAAAAGGAAAGCCCGTCGCAGGAGTGGCATTTAGGCCGCGACGGGTGAAGTGTGTTGTTGCCGCTGCTAGCGGCCCCCCCTCTTCTCTCCTCTGCTCAGCAAGCCTTGCTCCTCTGCTCAGCAAGCCTTGCTCCTCTGCTCAGTAAGCCTTGCCTTCAGCTCAGCTCAGCTCTTCTCGGCAACCAACCTGCAAGCGCAACCATTGCGATTACTGTCTGCTCGACCGCTCCTGGTCTTCCTCCTCTTCCTCTCTTGATCAACCCTCTCTGTTGATCAAGGCTCGCCTCTTCTCTCAAGCCTCTCCCCTTCCTCCCGCAACCTTCTCCTTCCTCCTCACCTAGTCTGTGAGGCCAAGCACCCCCTCGGTGATAACTGTCCCCCCGGTGCCATTTTCGCGCATCAACACCTAGAGCTTGGTATGAAACCATGTATAGTTTCCTCATTGAGAATAAATTCACAAGGGGGAAAATAGACAAGACTCTATTCCTTAGGGAATCCAAAGGCAAGATCATTCTAGTCCAAATATATGTAGATGACATCATATTTGGGTCTACTGCAAGTAGTCTTTGCAAAAAGTTTGCAAAACTAATGCAAGGACAATTTGAAATGAGCAGTATGGGGGAACTTAAGTTCTTCTTGGGTCTCCAAGTTAGACAGACTGAGGATGGTTTATCCATATGCCAGTCTAAGTTCATCCTAGAATTAATAAGGAAGTATGGTATAGAATCATCCAGTACCATGAAAACTCCTATGGGGTCAAGTATGTCTCTTAGCAAAGATGATGCAGGGAAACCTGTAGATGAGACTTTTTATAGAGGAATAGTTGGCTCCCTATTATATTTGACTGCAAGTAGATCAGATATCATGTATGCTACATGTGTCTGTGCTAGGTACCAAGCTTGCCCTAAAGAATCTCATTTGACAGCAGTCAAAAGAATTCTGAGATATCTTAAGGGCACACCTTATCTAGGCCTTTGGTACCCTAGGAATGGAGACTTTGAACTGACAGTTTATTCAGATGCAGATTTTGCAGGCTGCAAGGAAGATAGGAAAAGTACAACTGGAACTTGTCAATTCCTAGGTGGAAGGCTGATATCATGGAGTAGCAAGAAACAAACAAGTGTGGCTATCTCCACAGCAGAATCAGAGTATGTTGCTGCAGGAAGTTGCTGTGCTCAACTTCTATGGATACAACATCAGCTTGAAGACTATGGTATACAAGTAAGTAGAACACCTCTATTTTGTGATTCTACTAGTGCTATTTCTATTGCAAACAATCCTGTCTCCCATAGTAGGACTAAGCACATATAAATAAAATACCATTTTCTAAGGGAACATGTGGAAAAAGGAGATATTTCACTAGAGTATGTTAATACAGATAATCACTAGCTGACATGTATACTAAGCCCTTAGATGAAACCAAATTCAATAGGTTTAAAATTGAATTAGGTATGATAAACTTAGAATAAGTTTTCAAAATTGGCTAAGTAAAAAGGTGTCGACACACAGAGTTGTCTGTGTCGACACATAGAAGTGGTGTCGACATTTCAGAGAAATGGTGTCGACACATCTAGGAAGTCTGTGTCGACACTTCAGAGAATTAGTGTCGACACATGCAGAGTAGGTGTCGACACATCCAAGGTGGTGTCGACACTTAGGCTTTCCTTAGAATTTGTCTAGTAAAGTCTTGACTAAGTGTCGAGCTTAGCGGTGTCGACACATAAACAAGTGTCGACACATATATTCTGTAGACTATACTTGTGTCGACACATAGTTGTCGAGATATTATAAGTCTGTGTTGACATTTTTCAACAGTGTCGACACAATTTAAGTATTTTGACGCGCCCTTTCATCTTTGATTATAGAAAGGTATAAATAGGTTTTCGCCATTGTCTGTCGACACGCTCACCAAAGTTTCGAGACCAAACTTGTGTGTCGACATCTCTCTTCTCTAGATTCAAATTTCTTCAAACCCTAATGGCGCCCAATCTAGAAGAGAATGTGAATGAAGGATATGAACTCGTGCGGCACGCATTTGATGACGCGGAACCTGATATCAAAGGCGTGATAACCCTAATAGCTGAGACTAGGTTAGACTTTCTTGTTTCAGAACCAACCAAGATATGGAAGAAGGAGATCCTGGAGTTTCTGAATGCAGCATCAATAGATGAATCAGGACTCAAGATTAAGTCAAGAGTTCATGGGGAAAAGGTGAAGGTCTCTCCTAAGAGTCTGAGAAAGGTACTTCAACTACCTAGGACTAAGGAAGAAGAAGATGTTTCTGCTTCTAAGACTAGAGAAGCATTGACATGGTGTGGTTTGGACTCAAATCTTAAAATAGGATCTGTTTTCAATAGGAAGGGAATGAACATGCAAGGCAAATTCTTATCTGAAATTGTTGGCATGGTTATCCTGAGCAAACCTGGAGGACATGATAGAATATCTGCTTATATGTTCAGTCTAATGATAAGAATTATCTTCCAACTTAATACTGATTAGTCTGCAGTATTGTTTGATAAGATAAAAGAGAGTATGAAGAAGCCCAATTTGGGTAGAATACTAAGTCTATACCTAGCTGGTAGTATACCAGAGGTAATAAACCAAGCTGCAGGTTCAAAGATTAACCACATGAGGAAGATGGATATGAGAATCTTCTCTAGGTGGGATAGAGTGTTGACCAAAGAGATGTCAACTCCAGTAAAGGACACACCCCTGAAGAAGAAGAAGAAGACAGCCCCAGTGGCTCAAGAATCCTCAAGCAGTTCTGAAGAGCAAGTAGTGTTCACTCCTGATGAAGAAGACACTGGAAAATGCTGGCCAGTCACCTGCTAGACAAGAAGATGCACCAAGGCAGGGGGAGCTACCACAAGCTAGCCCAATTAACCTGGATTCCATCCAGGGGAGCCTCTACTGGTGGATGAGCCAACCCCCTTAGAGAGTGAACAAGCTACCCACACAATACTTGAGGTAATCACTGAAATTAATGAATTAGATTTCCCTATTGAGGATGATGTTTTGTCTGATTCATTACCTAATGTTAATCAGCAAACACAGACACATAGCCAACCCCAGGATGTTGTCATGGAAGACACATCTATTGCAGATAAAGTTGTTGATGAGATAAGAGTTTCTCCACCCCATCCTCAACAGGAATTTACCCTAGAAGAGCTATTCCCAGATCTTCTACAAACAGATTTTGAGAAAGAGAAAGCTGCTGCTGAGGGGGAGAAGGCCCATGTTGAGGGGGAGCATGTAGATATTGTTGAGGAAACTGCAAGGAAGGAGACTGAGGTGCCAAAAGATGCTGAAGGACTACAAAGGACTGAGAAGGAGTTACCTCAGAATCCTAAGGACAGAGTGAATATTGATAGCACATCTGCATCAGAGGATGAAGAGGCTGCAAGAGCCAAGAAGAGGAAATTCCAAGTCTTCAAGAGGAGGAGCTAGACATACAAAAAGGCTTTGCAAACCATTGCACCACAGCCTGCACATCAGCCAACCCCATCTACAGATTTCAGTTCTCTGATGGTTGCATTACAGATAAAGATGGATGAGGAAAGACAGGCTTTGCAATCTTATATGGATGAAGGGCATAAGTCACTGAAATTTGATCTGGCCCAAGATATCAAGTCAATCAGATTTGAAATGAATCTGAACAAGAAAGAGATGACTGACTGCTTCCATAAAGGAGGGAATGCAGTAGTCTATCTGGCCACTCATCAGGAAAAGATCAAAACACAAGTAGATGAAATTACAGTGAAGCAATGTTATGTCCTGGAGAACCAGCTGAGAATGAATGATAATCTCACTACTTCACACAATGCAATAGTAACAGAAATGAAGAATATAGCTACTAGTCAGACAACAACAAGTGCTACAGCTAAGGCAGAATTTGATAAAGCATTACAAGAAGGTATCACTGCTGTTACTTCTGCACTTCAAGATTCCCAGAAGCTAATAAATAAAAAGCTCCAAAGGTTGAAACCTTTCTACAAGGATGGAGTAAACTATCTGAATGCACAAATAAGGTTTCAGAAAGATGATCTTAGGGATCACATTGTAAGAGATGTCATAAAGGGGGAGAGGGTGTTAGTCAAAGCCAGCTCTGATCATGCAAAGTGGATTTCAAATTCCATCAGAGCCACCCTTGGATATCCTCCATTATGTGATGATGACAATGTTGCAGAGTCTGGAATTAATCCTGCATATCTTAGAGGGGAGCAAGCTGAAGTGGCTCAAGTAATATACCCTCCACCAGACTTTGATATGATACATCAAGAGATACAGTCAATGTATAGTCCTCCTGAAGGAAATCAAAATGTCATCATAGAGAAAGTGGTTCAGCCAGTGCTAGAGGCTATACTGAAAGAACAAGAAGCTTTGCTAAAAGAACAAGAGACTCAATTGTCTAAGAAGAGATTCAGAGAGCAAGCTGAACTTAGGCCTGACTTTGAATAATGGAGTCCCACTTCCAGGAATATTATTTTGACTGCATGGAAGGCTTCCAAGGACAATATCCAGGATAGAAACAAGTGGTATTCTGAACTGTAGTGGAGGAAGCATGAGAGTAGGAAAGAGGCCATTGTGCAATATAGAAGAAAGGCTAAGATGGGAAAGCTACCTCCTACTGTACAGGAGCCTAGCAAGTACTTTCCAAAGCCTTATCATTACTTTGAAAGGCAGAAGATCAAAGCTAAAGAATTGAAAAAGAAGGATCTTAAAGGAAAGAAGCCTGCTGCTGCTTAAGATGCTGAAGCCCCAGTCCAAGCAAAGATACAATCAGGAAAGAGCATTGTGATCAAGGAGCCTGAGCAGCAATAGGATAGAATTTTTCTTTAGTTTACAGTTGTAATAATTTGATTTTAAACTCTCTATAAACTTTTGAATAATGAATATGTTGAAGTTGTTAGAACAATGTGATATATGTTAAATCTATTATATTAATGTTCTGAGAAATTTGTGTATACATCTTTTGTTTATACATGTTTATATACTTACCCTGTCATTTAATATTGTTTTACATCATACTGTGAATTTGTTATGTATGGTGTATATCATTGACTAAGGGTTATGACTTCTCCAAATTGGGGGAGATTGTTGGGTACATTAGAATAAATGTACCTGATTTGAAGAAGCCTCACCCTACTCAATGATATACATCAAAATGTATTTGATGTGTTTTGAGTTTAGTTGTGCAGGTTAAATATTTGCAGGGAAAGCTGAAAAGTTTCTAAGTCCATGTGTCGACACCTAGAAGAGAAGTGTCGACACTTAAGCAGACTTGTGTCGACACCCAGAGAAGCAGTGTCGACACTTGGAGTAATTGTGTCGACACCAGGGATGTAGAGTCGACACCAGAAGGAAAGTGTCGACACATACAGGCTGTGTCGACACACAAAGAAGAAATGTCCAGTGAAGCAGTGTCGACACTTAGAAGCAGTGTGGACACCCAGAGGAACTTTGTCGCCATCAAAAAGTATCGACACTTGGAGGCTGTGTCGATACTCAACAAAAGTTCAACAAAGCTCAAGTGCAAGTGTCGACACTAGGAGGCTGTGTCGACACTCAGCAAACTTCAACAGAGTTTAAGTACAAGTGTCGACATAATGAAGAATGTGTCGACACACATCAAAAGTCTCAACACATGAAGAATGTGTCGACACAAGGAGCTGTGTCGACACTCAGCAAACTTCAACAGAGTTTAAGTACAAGTGTCGACATAATGAAGAATGTGTCGACACACAGCAAAAGTCTCAACACATGAAGAATGTGTCGACATAAGGAGCTGTGTCGACACTCAACAAATTTCAATGAAGTCTAAGTACAAGTGTCGACACTAAGAAAATGCGTCGACACTCAACAAGTATCAACACAGAAGGCATGTGTCGACACTAAGAAAATATGTCTACACTCAGCGAGTATCAACACAAGAAGATGTGTCGACACAAAGGAGTTGTGTCGACACTTACAAGAATACAACTAAGTACTAAAGAACAAGGAGTTGTGTCGACACACAATATCAGTGTCGATATATGTTGAAGAAGCAGTGTCGAGAAGCAGATTCTACAACACAAGGAGTTGTGTCGACACTATGAAGGCTAGTGTTGACACTTAGTCTACTTGTGTCGACACTTAGTCTATAAGTGTCGACACTTAAAGACTGACTGTCTCAACACTTTCAGACAGTTACAGAAAATTCAAGAAGTGACTGGATGACTTGACAGCTGCCATTCCAGTCGGTCTACTGCAACTATCAGAGCTGTCAGAAAGCTGTTAGAAACCGGATCAGCCAGTCACCATGAAGAAAGCCTATATAAAGGATTATTCTGTCAACAGAAGAAGATGATTAACAACAATCAACTGAAGTGATCAGAAGATCTAAGAAGTTGGAGAGAGAGAGCTCCTTCCAAGAAGACAGCTGTTGAACCATGCTGTGAAGAAAGTTTCAGATTGAGATCTGAATCTTAAGTTGTAGTGATTGAAGATCAGCTGCATAGAGAATCAACCCTACTGTGTTCTAAATTCAAGAAGCTTTGAAGGAAGACAAGGGAGGTTGATCTCAGCAAAGTTCATCCAAGAACTCATCAAGAAACCTGACAACTCTTCTCTCTTATTCTGAGTTGTGGTTATATACATTGTAATTTTAATTTCTTGGAGGATCCTTAGGGATCTGAGTTGTAAGCCTGAAATTATAAAGGCTGAGTGGTAGGGCCTGTGTGCCTGAGTGTAGGAGATACTTTTCTCTGAGTGTAGGCCTTGTTGTAGGCTGAGTGTAGGTGTTTGAGAAGACTGAGTGGTAGGGCTGTGTGCCTGAGTTATAGGAGTGGGATCACTCTGAGCTGTAGGAACCTATTTGGGGTTCTGAGTGTAAGATCTGAGGATCTGAGGAATAGTGGAGGAGTTTGGCCGAATCTAGTACACTACTAGATAGGCGAAGGGGGAAAGTGGATGTACCCAGACCTTGGGGAACCACTATAAAATTGTGTGTACTCTGTGGGTGAATGATTCTGTGGTTGCTGTTTTATGTTCTATGAAATCTGTGATATAATCTGCCTAAAAGTTAAAAAAGATTAAGGTCACCTATTCACCCCCCCCTCTAGGTGATTAGGTACAATTTCTTTCATTCTGGACTCTATAAATTGGATTGAAGATCATCAAGATAGAGGGCTGATGGCTATGTCTGAGGAAGATCAGTGTCAGGATCAGCCTGGTCCTAGTAATGTAAATAATCTATCTTCAATTTATGATTATTATACTGCACCAAAATCAGAAGCATCAGCATCAAGTGATGAGGATGATTTTGAATCTGAAGGGGATGTGGATCAACTAATTGATAAATATGGTGATTTATTGCAAGCCTTTAAGAAAAACAGAATCCTTGCCAAAAAGCAGGCTAAGGAAATTGCCTCTTTCAAGATAACTTCTTTAGAATAAGCAAAAGAGCTGGATATGAAATTGAAGGAAGTAAGCCAAATGAAAAAAAATCACAATCATTTAGATGGAAACAATCACCTTCAAAAATAATCACATCAAGAGTCTTGAAATCAGACTTCAACGAGAAAGGGATCTTTTGCCTAAATTTTCAAAGCCAAAGTCAGTCTTACCCTTAATTGATAATTTCATTGCCCAAGAGGGTAAGAAAGGATTAGGCTTCAAGGCAAGAACAAGGGAGGCTAATTCTAAAAGGAAAGGCAAGGCCCCAGTTCAGCCTCTTGCCTCCAAACCCCCTATTCCTTTCAGGAAAGTGATGCAACCTACTAACAGGTATGATCATTACATCACACATTTTCACTGTAAGCATGGTGATCAGATTAACAATGGTGCAAATGCCAATAGGGCAGCCCATGAACAAACACACCATGTTCTTCAGGAATCATCAGTGTTTGGTGCACCAACCCCAACATTCAATAAAAGGACCACTGTTCCTACAAAATTAAGGACTGCTAACAGTAATGCTGTTAGCCTGTACTTAAAATAAGATACAACAGATATGTGTGCTAGTGTTGTGGCAAAGTGTGTCATTATGCCATTGATTGTTGGCACAACACTAGTGTCAAGAAAAATGTCAGCTTACCTGTCAGAAAGGCTGCAGGAAAGCATGTCAAATTTCAGCCTAACCTGAACCTAGAACCCAATAATTATTGGGGATCTAAGGTTAGGTAATCTTATTTGATGCAGGTGAGTCCAAGTGACCATACCCCAATATGGTACTTAGAGAGTGGATGTTCCAGGCACATGACTGGAACTAGAAGGTTGCTAAAGAACTTTACTCCCATATTGGATTGACCCAAAGTTATCTTTGGTGGATCAGAAAAGAGAGTAATCAAAGTTTTTGGTAAAATTTCTAATAACTCAATCACTATCACTCAAGTGGCCTATCTGAAAGGTTTAAAACATAACCTAATAAACATAAGTCAACTAAGTGATCTTGGTTATGACACTTCTTTTATTAAGAATGAGTGTCAGATTAGAAGGTCATGTGATCAGGAGGTCATCTTGACAGGCTATAGAAAAAGAAATGTCTATTGTCTAAATTTTATGGGTGAGAATAAAGATTCTCCTATTTGCCTAGTTGTAGATGAGAAAGCTTCTCATTGTGTCAAATGGCACAAGAGGCTAGCTCACCTTAACTACAAGACTATAGGTCAACTCTTTAGTAAAGAGTTAGTGATGAATGGTTCTCAGGTCAAGTGCATCAAATAGGGTGTATGTTCAGCTTGTCAAAAGGGCAAACAGACCAAGATCTCCTTCCACAGTCTTGATACCAAAGATTCAGTGAGGTGTCTGTACCTCCTGTATATGGATCTATTTGGTCCTATGCCACTTCATAGTCTAGGTAGGAAAGTCTATACCTTTGTGGTTGTTGATGACTTTTCCAGATTTGCCTGGGTATTCTTTCTAAGTAAGAAATTTGAAACTCCAACTGTCTTCCAAATATTTGTTAAGCAAATACAGAATGAATCCAACAATTCTGTGGTTAAGATTAGAAGTGACCATGAGACTGAGTTTCAGTTTGAATGCATGACAAAGTTCTGTGAAGAAGTTAAGATTTATCAAGAATTCTCATCACCTAAAACTCCCCAGCAAAATGGAATTGCTGAAAGAAAAAAAATAGAACACTTATTGAGGCTAGTAGAACACTACTAAGTGACACATCTCCCAGAATATTTTTGGACTGAGGCAGTAATCACTGCTTGTCATGTTCTCAATAGATCTTCCATCAACAAAAGCCACAAGAAGACTCCCTATGAGATTCTGAAGGGCAGAAAACCAAATGTATCCTATTTTAGGATCTTTGGTAGCAAGTGTTATGTACTTAATAATGACAAGTCTTATTTAACTAAGTTTGCTGCCAAGTCTCAAAAAGGGATACTTGTCTGGTACAACAGAAATAGTAGGGCATACAAGATCTACAACTTGACTACTCAAGCTGTAGAAGAATCTGTCCATGTAGTCTTTGATGAATCTAAGCTAATTAACTGTGAGCTATCTAGCACTTCTTGTAGCTCTACAGGTTTGAAGGAAAATGAAAGGGGAAACTAGATCTGATAGACTCTAGAGGGGGGGGGGGTGAATAGAGTATATGGTGCTTTTTGAACACAAAGAAAAACTTTTGCAAAGCTTTACAACAATTGTTGTAATGAGTGTGAGCATGGAAGCAGAATTAAAACTAATTACAAAACTAAGCTATGCAGAAACTAAACACAAGAGAATCTAGGCCAGAAACAAAAAGAAAACATGCAGAACCAGATGACACAAGGAAATATAGTGGTTCCCCAAACTTGGGTACATCCACTCTTCTACCACCCTAGGTAGGAATCCACTGCAGGATGAGTTGATCAGGTGTCCTGGGCACCAATGAGCTTTTGATAAGGTGCTCAAAAACCAAATCAATTTTTTTGATCAGGTGTCTTGCCACCAATGAGCTTTTGATAAGGTGCTCAAAAACCAAATCAGATTTTTTGATCAGGTGTCTTGCCACCAATGAGCTTTTGACAAGGTGCTCAAAAACCAGATTCAAACTTTTGAAGGGAGTTTGAAAAACCCTTTACAGAGTGGGGGTGAGAGAGTGATGGCAGTCTTCTCTTTCTCAAGCAACTGAGAAGACTAAGTGGATTGATGTCAAAGCTCCCCCTGAGTCCTTGATCTTCAGGAAGATGAGCTTTGCTGAGGGTGATAGGCCTTCAAAGATAGATCTCCAGCAAAAGATGATTTCAGCAAGCTGAAATGTTGAGAGTCTGGAGTCTTGAAATGATGTTAGCCTTGAACACTTTGAGAGCTGAAGAGATTTGAAGATTGCTTGATCTCTTTGATGATTGTTCTTCAGAATTCTTGTTGACAGAATATTTTGAAAAAGTCTCTGTATTCTGAGTTGTGTGTCCTCTACTTCTAAATCTCTGTATTTCTTCTCTATTTCATTCAAAAACATTCTGTCATTTATTCTCTGTGCCAGAATAGAATATCACTCTGTCAAAGATAGCCGTTGGTCTGCATTGATTACAGCCTTAATTGCATAATTTCTTCTGAAGGAAAGTCCACTGAATTGTTCCTTGAAAAATCCCTTGAAACTTGCTCCAGAAGTAAATGAAAACGGCTGGCAGATCTTCTGAATTAAATGCAGAATAACTTCTATCTCATTTGAATTTGAATTCTGAAAGATAACTGAAAACGTCGAACTGAGCTCTGCTATCGTCGAGCTGAGCTCAGCGAACTGGAAAATCCAAGTAGCAAGATAATCGTCGATCTGAGCTCACAGATCGTCGAACTGAGCTCAGAGATAAGGATCCAATACAGAGTTAAAATCGTCGACCTGAGCTCACCGATCGTCGAATGGAGTTCGACGATATTGCGAAGTTGAGCTCAGCGATCGTTGAGTGGAGCTCGACGATATTATGAGGTTGAGCTCAGCGATCGTCGAATGGAGCTCGACGATCTACAGAAGTTGAGCTAGACGATCGTCGACCGGAGTTCGACGAATCGTCGTGCTGAGCTCGACGATTAGACTTGGTCTACAGAAAAACTTGGTCTTCAGGGCAGCTTCCAATCCTAGACTTCTAACCCTTAGACTCAATTCTAATTGACCTATTAAGCTATACAGAAGGTCAAACACAGATTCCTAGAGACATAGTGATCCTGACCCAAATTAGTAATAGGGTGTTCCAACAATCTCCCCCTATTTGGGTCAGGATTACTATTTACAGACTTTGGAAAAATCAAATAACATCATACAATCAGAAAAACATGAAAACAATAGCAGCTAGACACAATGCAGAAACATCACAGAAAAATGTATAACATGATATCCAGACAGCAGTCAGAAAAACCAAGGATTGTCACCTTACAGAGTTACTTTTTCTCTTTGCCTTTTACCATTTTGATTTCTCTGTTAGGATTCAGGGCTTCTTGTTTGGATCTGGTGTCATCAGCTGCACCCAAATAAATTTGCTTAGTAGCCCTGGGAACCACAGCAGCAGGATGCAACTCCATGTATCTTTCTGCATCAAAAAATTTGCTGGAAGCATATCTCTCTAATTCCTTCTGTCTTTGTTCTGACATAGTAGAAATATTGGAAGTGTCTAGGCATTGTTCTTTGGCTTTCTTTATCTGGTCTAATGCAGCCAACTCCTTCATCCTAGCAGTCCAAGCAACAGGATTCTTCTCAGGGTCCTCAAATGGTACAGGTGGCTCATACCTGTTGGAAGAAGTATCTTGAGGAGTCCTGGCAGTCACAGTTTCTTTGAGCTTATAGGGGAATGGACCAGAAGATGTATCAGATGAAGCATTTCCTCCCCTGGAATAAGGGTGCTGCCTGGAATGCCCTTTAGAATAAACTTGAGTCTCTCTTTGATTTCCCCTATATCCTCCTCTCCTAGAGTAAGAACCCCTAGACTGGCTTTCCCTTTGATAGGTTCTAGCATGGGGTTGGTAGGGAGCCTGGCTTCTAGATGGAGCTTGGCTTGCAAAGCTGCCACCTGCACCTGCATCAGGTGGAGGTGGTGGAGGAGGATGAGGGTGCTTGAACTGGGAGGAGCCCTTCTCATACTTTCTTTTCTTTTTCATTGCTTTTAGCTGATTTTTGGAATACTGCATCCAATGTTCAGTAATTGGGCAGTTGTGCAGAATATAATAAGGAACATCATTATCATCTTTTACTTTGACAGGTGGAACCCTTCTCATAGCCTTGCTTCTAGCCTTCCTCTTCCTGGCAATAGTGGCAGCAGAGTCATCAGAGTCTGTCTTGAACTCATCAGAGTCAGAACTCTGGTCATCATATATAGCATCAATCTTCTTCATAAGATCTTTCTTCAGTTGCATTGTAGCAGATGAGGCAGAAGCAGAAGGGGCAGCAGCAGGAATAGCAGCAGATACAGCAACAGATACAGGAACAACAGCAGATGCAACACTAGTAACTTTAGGAGAGATGGCAGCAGCAGCTTCAGTAACAACAACAAAATCTTCAGCAGGCTCACAAACAGTAGCCTCTGGCATCAGAAAATCCTGGGATGTGGGCTCATCAGAAACAATTTGAATTTCAGCAGTAGTTGGAACATTTTCTTCAGCAGCAGCAAGGACAGTTTCAGAAGCAGATACAACCTTTTCTTCATCAGCAGCAGCAGCAGTCATCACTGAGAGTACAAAAGAGGAAAGAATGTTGGGGTCATAGCCAGAGAGAGGCACCAGAGCCTTGGACAGATCTTCTGGGGGCTGGACAGTATTTGGCTCTGGGAGGTAGCTGTAATATGCAGTATCAAATGCAGAGAGCAAAGACCTTAGGTCTATTGCTAAGACTGGAGTAGGAGCCTGAACTGGAGCAGCAGATACAAACACAGCAGCAGCAGCAGCAGTAACAACAGCAGGAGCAGAAGCAGCAGCAACAGCAGCATGAAGGCTGGCTTCATAGGGCATCTCCCCCTGCCTAGATGCAGATACCTCTGTATCAAGGCAAACTGCTGGAGGTGCTGCCTGAGGAATGAGGGAGGAAAGCCTGGCAGACAGGGCTGCCACTGACTGTTGCAGAGGAGCTAAGGAGGCCTCCATGAGAAGAGAGAGCCTGGGGGCAAGTAGCTCATACAACTTGTCAGCTAAGGCTGACAGATCTACATGCTCAATGGCAGGAGCAGAGGTAGAGGATATTGGGATGGCTGATGAAGCTGGAAGTGGAGGGCTGGAGGGTGGAGGGATGGATGGCTGAGGTGTGGGGATTGTGGAGATGGAGGACAAGGGTATGGATATGGATGGAGTGAATGATGGTTGGTCAAGGATGTGGTGGAGGAGATCTTGGAAAGATGTTGAGGAGGAGGGTAATTCTTGAGGAGAAGAGGGGGAATCATCCATGTAGGATTCATCCAGAAGGGTGAATGATGGTATGGATGGAGTTGAGGTGACATCTGGTGGTGGATATGAGAATAATGGGTGGAATTGGTCTACTGGAGGTGATGAAATTGTTGCTGGAGATGGAATAGATGTTGGAGATGGGCTGGAGATTGTAATGGTGGATGGAACTGGAGTGGTGGATGGAGCTGGAGGTAGGGTTGAACTTGGAGGAGGAGAGGAAGCAGCACTAGCAACAACCAGGTCTTCTGCAGCAGCAGAAACCTGAGGGGGAGTGACTCTTTGAGTCCTGGTGCCTGAAGGAGCAGTTGAAGAGGGCCTGCTGGGCTTGCTAATTTGCTTGTCCCACTTCCCAAATAGGGCATAGGTGAGTCTCTTGGAGGCATTGATGTGCACTCCAGAGGAGACCAGCAGAGCAGGGCACCTTGCATGAAGGAAAACTCCAAGAATTCTTCCAAAATTTACAAAGCTTTTATTAATCTTCTTCTTTATCAGGTCAAAGAAGACCTCTCCCTAGTTTAAGCTTTTCCTATCTACCAGAGCTCCCATGAGGCAGAGCTGATGTCTGGAGATGGTATCATGTGCAGAATGCTTTGCCAACAGCAACTTGCCTACAACATCAGCTAGAAACCTGTATTCAACTGACAAGTTCCTCTTAAACAACTTGCTAGGGTTTCCCTCTGGATGACCCATCCTGGAAAGTATATCAGAAAATTCCTCTCCAGATAGTTCAGCAGTGTCTTCACCATTTCTCAAGCCAAAAACCTCTGTTAAAACTATTGGGGTCAGAGGTACCTGGGTTCCAGCAATAGATCCAACTATGGTGTTGTTGTCTAGATTGTGAGCAGTATAGACCCATTCTTTTATTTCATCTGAGGCAAGTTTGATTCTTGTGGTCATAAGGGCAGACAAATGCTGATCCTTGAATAAACTCAGGATGTCCTGGAAGATTTGATCAGTGGTGTTGAAGGAGTCCAGATCAATGTCAAAACCTGCATCAAACTTCATTGCGGCGAGGACAGCAACTGAGACGGCCATGGTACCTGCAAAAACTTAACAAACAAACGAACAAGCGTAGAACTGTTTGGAGGGAAGAGAATTCTTGCAGAGAAATTGAAAGCGTAAGAGAGAACGATGGCGAAAAATGAGTTTTATATTAGGGTTCGACGCAGAGTTGGAAAGATCGTTGAACTTAGTTCGACGATCGAGGCTTCGAAAGGAATCTGAAGAGACTCCAACATCGTCGATCTCCGTTCGACGATCTGGAAAGGCGTCGAGCTCCGTTCGACGATCGTTTAGTGAACAAAATCGTCGAGCGCCGTTCGACGATCGTTGACCGGAAGAGATAGTTCATACTATCTGAGGGCGCTGAACTCAGTTCGACGATTCTGGAAATCGTCGAACTCCGTTCGACGATCTTTGGGGAAATCGTCGAGCGCAGTTCAGAGATCAGAAAATTCTAGACACTAAGAAAATCAGAATTTTGCCTAGTCTTGGTCAATTTTTAGCTTTCAAAATCTTGGGTATTAATTAAGACTTCCTCCATCTAACATTCCTAACTGATTTAGGAAGAAAGTGTGTTTCTTTTCATCCAAGGCTTGGTGAAAATATCTCCCCTTTGTAAATCAGTTGGGATATATTGCAGTTCAATTTGTTCTTTTCAACATTGTCCCTTAAGAAATGATGCCTAATCTCTATGTGTTTTGTCCTACTATGGAGGACTGGATTTTGAGCTATGGAAATAGCACTTGTAATTGTCACAAAAGATTTTTGACTTCTCTAAGTTGTAACCATAGTCTAGGAGTTGATTTTGAATCCACAATATTTGTGAACAACAACTGCCTGCAGCCATATATTCAGCTTCAGCAGTTGAAGTTGACACAGATGTTTGTTTCTTACAAAACCAAGAGACAAGTCTATCACCAAGGAACTGACAAGTTCCACTGGTGCTTTTCCTGTCAATTCTGCATCCAGCATAATCAGCATCAGAGAATCCAGTTAACTGAAATGCTGAATCTTTTGGATACAGAGACCTAGATTTGGACAACTTTTAACATACCTGAGAATCCTTTTTACTAATGTGAGGTGTGACTCTCTAGGGCTTACTTGGAACCTAGCACATATACATGTAGCAAACATTATATCTGGTCTACTAGCTGTAAGATACAGTAAAGAGCCAATCATTGCTCTATATGTTGTCTGATCAACAGGTTTCCCATGTTCATCAGCATCCAATACAACATTGGTAGGCATGGGTGTTTTCATACAAGATGCCTCAGACATGCAAATTTCTTAACCAGCTCATTAGCATATTTGGTTTGAGAAATAAAGATGCCTTCAGCATGTTGCTTGACTTGCAATCCTAGGAAGAAGATAGCTCACCCATGCTACTCATCTCAAATTTAGAATGCATTAGGTTAGAAAACCTTCTGCACAATTTTGAGTCAGTAGAGCCAAAAATGATATCGTCTACATAAATTTGTACTAGTAGGTTATGGGACTTATGGGTTCTAATAAAAAGAGTTTGGTCTACTCTACCCCTTATAAAACCATTTTCCAAGAGAAAGCATGCTAGGGTCTCATACCATGCTCTAGGAGCTTGCTTGAGACCATATAATGCTTTGTTCAGTCTAAAAACATAATCAGGATAAGTTGGAGAGATAAAACCTGGAGGTTGTCTGACATAGACTTCCTCTTTGATGTCTCCATTTAAGAAGGCACTCTTGACATCCATCTGATAAACCTTGAAGCCTTTGTGAGCTGCATAAGCTAGAAATATTCTGATGTCTTCCAATCTTGCAACAGGTGCAAAGGTCTGATCGTAGTCGATTCCTTCTTCTTGAGAATATCCTTGGGCAACTAGCCTTGCCTTGTTCCTTATTATTACTCTTGATCATCCAGTTTGTTCCTGAATACCCATTTTTATTCCAACAATGGAATGATCCTTTGGCTTTGGTACTAGTTCCCATACTTTGTTCCTCTCAAATTGATGCAACTCTCTTGCATTGCAATGATCCAGTGTGGATCTTGCTCTGCATCTTGAATGGACTGAGGTTCAATTTGAGAAAGGAAGCAGGTGTGCAACAGGTTTTGGTTGACCTGATTTCTGGTTTGCACACCAGCTGAGATTTCTCCAATTATCTGGAAATTGGATGGTCTCTTGATGTTGCTAAATCAACAGGGGTGTTGATTGTTCACCAACCTATGTTGTTGTTTCCTCTTGTGGTACAACAACTGGCTCTTCAAGTGGTGGTTCAATATGTTGAGCATTGCTTTCATCATCACTACTGCTTTCATCCTCTTGAGCAACCTGTAACTTGTTCATATCTTCAACTAGAGAGTGTTCCTGCAAAGGTTCTATGGTAGAAGAAATCTTCTCTTGAAGACATGTTAGTTTCATCAAAGAAATATGAACAGATTCCTCAATTTTCAAGATGATTTATTATAGACCCTATAGGCCTTGCTGATCATGGAGTATCCCAGAAACACTCCTTCATCAGCTTGGCTTGAAATTTTGCTAAATATTTCTTATCATTATTGTGAATATAGCAAATGCAACCAAAATTCTGAAATAGTCAACTTTAGGTTTCTTCCCTTTGAGTAATCATAGGGAGTCTTTCCCTTTAGTTTATGTATAGACTTCTGTTCAGCACATAGTTGGAGGTGTTCACTGCCTCTGCCCAAAGGATAGAGGTAGACGAGCATCTGACAACAATGTAGTGGCAGATTCAATAAGGGTTCTATTTTCCTTTCAGCTACCCCATTTTGTTGAGGAGTTCTAGGAGCTGAGAAAGTGTGCCTGATCCCTTCACTCTGACAGAACTCTTGCATAAGAAGAGAATCAAACTCTGTCCCATGATCACTTCTGATCAGGGCAATGTGAGTATTGAACTCAATCTGTATACATTTGAGAAACTCTGTCAGACACTTAAAGTTATCAGACTTCTTCCTTAGAAAGAACACCCAAGTGAATCTAGAGAAGTCATCTACAATTACTAAAGTCTAGGAATTTCCCTCCTAGGCTTTGTACTGTGATGGGTCCAAATAGATCCATGTGTAACAGATACAATATCTAGGTGAATCACTCTTATTAAGTGACTTAAAACTGTTTTAGTTTGCTTGCCTAATTGACAAGCCTTGCATAGTCCTTCCTTCTTGTAGGGGCCAAAAGGTAGTCCTCTAACAGGTTTCCTTGGAGAGCCTAGCAATAGTTCTAAGGTTAGGTGTCCTAATCTCTTATGCCATAAAACATTTGGTCTACATACTGAATTAAACAAGCAGATATCTATAGAAGTTGAAAGAAAATCTACTAGGTAGATGTTACCTTTCCTTTTACCTGTCAACACAGTTGTGTTGTCCTCTGACTTGATTTTGCATAAGGTTTTGCTGAAGGTCACCTGGTAGCCTTCATCACATAGCTGACTGATGCTGATTAGGTTGTGCTTCAGTCCTTCCACATATGCTACCTTCTGAAGGTTACTGAACCAATCTGGACTGCACCATATCCTTTAGTTTGTCCAAAGTTGGAATCACCAAAGATAACTTTGGGTCCAAGCTTGGCTCTAAAGGAATTGAGGTTGTCCTTGTCCCTGTCATGTGCTTAGAGCACCCACTATCCAAATACCATTGCTGGTTAGATGTTGGATAGGTCTTCACCTGCACATAAAGCAATTTACTTGTTTTTGACCCAGTTTACCTTGGCCTAGGTTGATAACCTCTAAATTCAGAAATGAAGGACATCCCTGGCTGACTCTTATATCCTTCAGGATGATATCTCCTTGGAGGTATAATCCATTCAGTATAAGGGTTAAAGGTTTGGGATGAAAAACCCTCAGGATTCAATTTTGACTTGCCTTTGAAAAACTTTCCAGAGCTCTGACCTCTGTTCGACGATCTTGGAGCTGCGTTCGACGATCGTGGGTCAGATCGTCGAGCTCCGTTCGACGGTCGACTATGGCTGAGGTCAGGTATATGGGATCGTCGACCATGCGTTCGACGATCTTGGCTGAGATCGTCGATCAGCGTTCGACGATTTGTCCTGAGATCGTCGAGCTGCGTTCGGCGATCGTCGATCTTCATTCGGCGATCGTCGAGCTTCGTTCGACGATTTCTGCTGGGACTTAAAATTCTGAGGCAGATCAGAATTTTTCTCTGGCAACCTCTACAACTCCCTTTCCCTTGCTAGAAATAAACATGATGG